>CM051459.1:364602128-365129419 GCA_028095005.1 Rhynchospora pubera
ATTTCAAGTCATTTGATCACAATAATCTATATTTAAGTTCATTATACAGTGGAGAATAAATTTATAATCTTAAAAATTCAAAAGGATTGGATTACAAATGACAATTACGCACAAAAATTACAAATAATGTGCGTTCTGGACAGAATTGGAGAATTTCACGCGATTGTGCATTCATGACATGTTATTTGATCACAATAATCTATTTTGAAACTCTTTATACAGTAAAGAATAAGTTTATAATCTTAAAAATTCAAAAGGATTGAATTATAAATGACAATTACGCACATAAAGTGCAAACAATGTTCGTTCTGGACAAAATTGGAAAATTTCAAGCGATTGAGCATTAAATTAAAGTCATTTGATCACAATAATCTATATTTAAGCTCATTATACAGTGGTGAATAAGTTTATTGTCTTAAAAATTAAAAATGATTGGATTATAAATGACAATTACGCACATAAAGTGCTAATAATAAGCGTTCTGGACAGAATTAGAGAATTTCAAGTGATTGAGCATTCATTACATGTTATTTGATCACAATAATCTATATTTATACTCTTTATAAAGTAAAGAATAAGTTTATAATCTTAAAAATTCATAATGATAGGATTATAAATGAAAATTAAGCACATAAAGTGCAAATAGTGAGCGTTCTAGACAGAATTGGAGAATTTCAAGCGATTGTGCTTTCATTACATGTTATTTGATCACAATAATATATATTTAAGCTCTTTATACAAGAAAGAATAAGTTTAAGATCATAAAAATTCAAAAGGATTGGATTATAAATGACAATTACGCACATAAAGTGCAAATAGTGAGCGTTCTGGACAGAATTGGAGAATTTCAAGCGATTGTGCATTAATTTCAAGTCATTTGATCACAATAATCTATATTTAAGTTCATTATACAGTGGAGAATAAATTTATAATCTTAAAAATTCAAAAGGATTGGATTACAAATGACAATTACGCACAAAAATTACAAATAATGTGCGTTCTGGACAGAATTGGAGAATTTCACGCGATAGTGCATTCATGACATGTTATTTGATCACAATAATCTATTTTGAAACTCTTTATACAGTAAAGAATAAGTTTATAATCTTAAAAATTCAAAAGGATTGAATTATAAATGACAATTACGCACATAAAGTGCAAACAATGTTCGTTCTGGACAAAATTGGAAAATTTCAAGCGATTGAGCATTAAATTAAAGTCATTTGATCACAATAATCTATATTTAAGCTCATTATACAGTGGTGAATAAGTTTATTGTCTTAAAAATTAAAAATGATTGGATTATAAATGACAATTACGCACATAAAGTGCTAATAATAAGCGTTCTGGACAGAATTAGAGAATTTCAAGTGATTGAGCATTCATTACATGTTATTTGATCACAATAATCTATATTTATACTCTTTATAAAGTAAAGAATAAGTTTATAATCTTAAAAATTCATAATGATAGGATTATAAATGAAAATTAAGCACATAAAGTGCAAATAGTGAGCGTTCTAGACAGAATTGGAGAATTTCAAGCGATTGTGCTTTCATTACATGTTATTTGATCACAATAATCTATATTTAATCTCATTATACAGTGGAGAATAAGTTTATAATCTTAAAAATTCAAAAGGATTGGATTATAAATGACAATTACGCACAAAAATTGCAAATAATGTGCATTCTGGACAGAATTGGAGAATTTCACGCCATTGTGCATTCATGAAATGTTATTTGATCACAATAATATATATTTAAGCTCTTTATACCGTAAAGAATAAGTTTATAATCTTAAAAATTCAAAAGGATTGGATTATAAATGACAATTACACACATAAAGTGCAAATGATGAGCGTTCTGGACAGAATTAGAGAATTTCAAGCGATTTTGCATTCATTACATGTTATTTGATCACAATAATGTATATTTAAGCTCTTTATACAGTAAAGAATAAGTTTATAATTTTAAAAATTCAAAATGATTGGATTATAACTGACAATTACGCACATAAAGTGCAAATAATAAGCATTCTGAAAAGAATTGGAGAATTTCAAGCGATTGTGCATTCATTACATGTTATTTGATCACAATAATATATATTTATGGTCTTTATACAGTAAAGAATAAGTTTATAATCTTAAAAATTCAAAATGATAGGATTAGAAATGACAATTACGCACATAAAGTGCAAATAGCGAGCGTTCTGGACAGAATTGGAGAATTTCAAGCGATTGCGCTTTTATTACGAGTTATTTGATTACAATAATATATATTTAAGCTCTTTATACCGTAAAGAATAAGTTTATAATCTTAAAAATTCAAAATGATAGGATTATAAATGACAATTACGCACATAAAGTGCAAATGAAGAGAGTCCTGGACAGAATTTGAGAATTTCACGCGATTGAGTAATAATTTCAAGTCATTTGATCACAATAATCTATATTTAAGCTCATTATACAGTGGAGAATAAGTTTATAATCTTAAAAATTCAAAAAGATTTGATTATAAATGATAATTACGCACATAAAGTGCAATTAATGAGCGTCCTGGACAGAATTGGAGAATTTCAAGTGATTGTGCTTTAATTTCAAGTTATTTGATCGCAATAATCAATATTTTAGCTCTTTGTTCAGTAAATAATAAGCTTATAATCTTAAAAATTCAAAATTATTGGATTATAAATGACAATTACCCACATAAAGTGAAAATAATGAGCGTTCTGCACAGAATTTAAGAATTTCACGTGATTGTGCTTTCATTTCAAGTTATTAGATCACAATAATCTATATTTAAGTTCATTATACAGTGGAGAATAAGTTTATAATCTTAAAAATTCAAAAGGATCGAATTATAAATGACAATTACGCACATCAAGTGCAAATAATATGCGTTCTGGACAGAATTGGTGAATTTTCACACGATTGTGCATTAATTTCAAGTATTTTGATCACTATAATCTATATTTTAGCTCATTATACTGTGGAGAATAAGTTTATAATCTTAAAAATTCGAAAGGATTGGATAATAAATGACAATTACGCACATAAATTGCAAATAATGTGCGTTTGGGACAGAATTGGAGAATTTCAAGTGATTATGCATTCATGACATGTTTTTTATATCACAATAATCTATTTTGAAACTTTTTATACAGTAAAGAATAAGTTTATGATCTTAAAAATTCAAAAGAATTGGATTATAAATGACAATTACGCACATAAAGTGCAAATATTGTGCGTTGTGGACAGAATTTGAGAATTTAAAGTGATTGTGCATTCATTACATGTTATTTGATCACAAAAATATATATTTGAGCTCTTTATACAGTAAAGAATAAGTTTACAATCTTAAAAATTCGAAATGATTGGATTATAAATGACAATTACGCACATAAATTGCAAATAATGAGCGTTCTGGACAGTATTTGAGAATTTCACGCGATTGTGCTTTCATTTCAAGTTATTTGATCACAATAATCAATATTTAAGCTCATTATACTGTGGAGAATAAGTTTATAATCTTAAAAATTCAAATGGATTGGATTATAAATGACAATTACGCACATAAATTGCAAATAATGTGCGTTCTGGACAGAATTGGAGAATTTCAAGCAATTGTGCATTCATTTCAAGTTATTTGATCACAATAATCTATATTTAAGCACATTATACAGTGAAGAAAATGTTTATAATCTTAAAAATTCAAAAGGATTGAATTATAAATGACAATTACGCACATAAAGTGCAAATGATGAGCGTCCTGGACAGAATTTGAGAATTTCAAGCGATTGTGCATTCATTACCTATTATTTGATCACAATAATATATATTTAAGCTCTTTATACCGTAAAGAATAAGTTTATAATCTTAAAAATTCAAAAGGATTTGATTATAAATGACAATTACGCACATAAAGTGCAAATGATGAGCGTTCTGGACAGAATTGGCGAATTTCAAGCGATTGTGTATTCATTACATGTTATTTGATCACAATAATATATATTTAAGCTCTTTATACAATAAAGAATAAGTTTAAGATCATAAAAATTCAAAAGGATTGGATTATAAATGACAATTACACACATAAAGTGCAAATGATGAGCGTTCTGGACATAATTAGAGAATTTCAAGCGATTTTGCATTCATTACATGTTATTTGATCACAATAATGTATATTTAAGCTCTTTATACAGTACAGAATAAGTTTATAATCTTAAAAATTCAAAAGGATTGGATTATAAATGACAATTACGCACATATAGTGCAAATAATGTGCGTTCTGGACAAAATTGGAGAATTTCAAGCGATTGTGCATTCATTACATTTTATTTGATCACAATAATCTATTTCGAAACTCTTTATGCAGTAAAGAATAAGTTTATAATCTTAAAAATTAAAAAGGATTGGATTATAAATGACAATTACACACATAAAGTGCAAATGATGAGCGTTCTGGACAGAATTGGAGAATTTCCCGCGATTGTGCTTTCATTTCAAGTTATTTGATCACAATAATCTATATTTAAGCTCATTATAAAGTGTAGAATAAATTTATAATCTTAAAAATTAAATAGGATTGGATTATAAATGACAATTACGCACAAAAATTACAAATAATGTGCGTTCTGGACAGAATTGGTGAATTTCACGCTATTGTGCATTCATGAAATGTTATTTGATCACAATAATATATATTTAAGCTCTTTATACAGTAAAAAAATATGTTTATAATCTTAAAAATTCAAAAGGATTGTATTATAAATGACAATTACGCACATAAAGTGCAAATGATGATCGTTCTGGACAGAATTGGAGAATTTCAAGCGATTGTGCTTTCATTACGTGTTATTTGATCACAATAATATATATTTAAGCTCTTTATACGGTAAAAAATAAGTTTATGATCTTAAAAATTCAAAATTATTGGATTATAAATGACAATTACGCACATAAAGTGCAAATAGTGAGCGTCCTGGACAGAATTTGAGAATTTCGCGCGATTGAGCTTTCATTTCAAGTTATTTGATCACAATAATATATATTTAATCTCTTTATACAGTAAAGAATAAGTTTATAATCTTAAAAATTCAAAATGATAGGATTATAAATGACAATTACGCACATATAGTGCAAATAGTGACCGTCCTGGACAGAATTTGAGAATTTCGCGCGATTGAGCTTTCATTTCAAGTTATTTGATCACAATAATATATATTTAAGCTCTTTATACAGTAAAGAATAAGTTTATAATCTTAAAAATTCAAAATGATAGGATTATAAATGACAATTACACACATAAAGTGCAAATAGTGAGCGTTCTGGACAGAATTGGAGAATTTCCCGCGATTGTGCATTCATTTCAAGTTATTTGATTACAATAATCTATATTTAAGCTCATTATAATATGTAGAATAAATTTATACTCTTAAAAATTAAAAAGGATTGGATTATAAATGACAATTACGCACAAAAATTACAAATAATGTGTGTTCTGGACAGAATTGGAGAATTTCACGCTATTGTGCATTCATGAAATGTTATTTGATCACAATAATATATATTTAAGCTCTTTATACAGTAAAAAGATAAGTTTATAATCTTAAAAATTCAAAAGGATTGTTTTATAAATGACAATTACGCACATAAAGTGCAAATGATGATCGTTCTGGACAGAATTGGAGAATTTCAAGCGATTGTGCTTTCATTACGTGTTATTTGATCACAATAATATATATTTAAGCTCTTTATACGGTAAAAAATAAGTTTATGATCTTAAAAATTCAAAATTATTGGATTATAAATGACAATTACGCACATAAAGTGCAAATGATGATCGTTCTGGACAGAATTGGAGAATTTCAAGCGATTGTGCTTTCATTACGTGTTATTTGATCACAATAATATATATTTAAGCTCTTTATACGGTAAAAAAATAAGTTTATGATCTTAAAAATTCAAAATTATTGGATTATAAATGACAATTACGCACATAAAGTGCAAATAGTGAGCGTCCTGGACAGAATTTGAGAATTTCGCGCGATTGAGCTTTCATTTCAAGTTATTTGATCACAATAATATATATTTAAGCTCTTTATACAGTATAGAATAAGTTTATAATCTTAAAAATTCAAAAGGATTGGATTATAAATGACAATTACACACATAAAGTGCAAATGATGAGCGTTCTGGACAGAATTAGAGAATTTCAAGCGATTTTGCATTCATTACATGTTATTTGATCACAATAATGTATATTTAAGCTCTTTATACAGTACAGAATAAGTTTATAATCTTAAAAATTCAAAAGGATTGGATTATAAATGACAATTACCCACATATAGTGCAAATAATGTGCGTTCTGGACAAAATTGGAGAATTTCAAGCGATTGTGCATTCATTACATTTTATTTGATCACAATAATCTATTTCGAAACTCTTTATGCAGTAAAGAATAAGTTTATAATCTTAAAAATTAAAAAGGATTGGATTATAAATGACAATTACGCACATAAAGTGCAAATGATGAGCGTTCTGGACAGAATTGGAGAATTTCCCGCGATTGTGCTTTCATTTCAAGTTATTTGATCACAATAATCTATATTTAAGCTCATTATAAAGTGTAGAATAAATTTATAATCTTAAAAATTAAATAGGATTGGATTATAAATGACAATTACGCACAAAAATTACAAATAATGTGCGTTCTGGACAGAATTGGTGAATTTCACGCTATTGTGCATTCATGAAATGTTATTTGATCACAATAATACATATTTAAGCTCTTTATACAGTAAAAAAATATGTTTATAATCTTAAAAATTCAAAAGGATCGTATTATAAATGACAATTACGCACATAAAGTGCAAATGATGATCGTTCTGGACAGAATTGGAGAATTTCAAGTGATTGTGCTTTCATTACGTGTTATTTGATCACAATAATATATATTTAAGCTCTTTATACGGTAAAAAATAAGTTTATGATCTTAAAAATTCAAAATTATTGGATTATAAATGACAATTACGCACATAAAGTGCAAATAGTGAGCGTCCTGGACAGAATTTGAGAATTTCGCGCGATTGAGCTTTCATTTCAAGTTATTTGATCACAATAATATATATTTAAGCTCTTTATACAGTAAAGAATAAGTTTATAATCTTAAAAATTCAAAATGATAGGATTATAAATGACAATTACGCACATATAGTGCAAATAGTGAGCGTCCTGGACAGAATTTGAGAATTTCGCGCGATTGAGCTTTCATTTCAAGTTATTTGATCACAATAATATATATTTAAGCTCTTTATACAGTAAAGAATAAGTTTATAATCTTAAAAATTCAAAATGATAGGATTATAAATGACAATTACACACATAAAGTGCAAATAGTGAGCGTTCTGGACAGAATTGGAGAATTTCCCGCGATTGTGCATTCATTTCAAGTTATTTGATTACAATAATCTATATTTAAGCTCATTATAATGTGTAGAATAAATTTATACTCTTAAAAATTAAAAAGGATTGGATTATAAATGACAATTACGCACAAAAATTACAAATAATGTGTGTTCTGGACAGAATTGGAGAATTTCACGCTATTGTGCATTCATGAAATGTTATTTGATCACAATAATATATATTTAAGCTCTTTATACAGTAAAAAGATAAGTTTATAATCTTAAAAATTCAAAAGGATTGTTTTATAAATGACAATTACGCACATAAAATGCAAATGATGATCGTTCTGGACAGAATTGGCGAATTTCAAGCGATTGTGCATTCATTACAAGTTATTTGATCACAATAATATATATTTAAGCTCTTTATACAATAAAGAAAAAGTTTATAATCTTAAAAATTCAAAATGATTGGATTATAAATGAGAATTACGCACATAAAGTGCAAATAATACGCGTCCTGCACAGAATTGTAGAATTTCAAGCAATTGTGCATTCATTACATGTTATTTGATCACAATAATATATATTTATGCTCTTTATACAGTAAAGAATAAGTTTATAATCTTAAAAATTCAAAATGATAGGATTATAAATGACAATTACGTACATAAAGTGCAAATAGTGAGCGTTCTGGACAGAATTGGGGAATTTAAAGCGATTGTGCTTTCATTACGTGTTATTTGATCACAATAATATATATTTAAGCTCTTTATACAGTAAAGAATAAGTTTATAATCTTAAAAATTCAAAAGGATTGGATTATAAATGACAATTACGCACATAAAGTGCAAATATTGTGCGTTGTGGACAGAATTAGAGAATTTCAAGCGATTGTGCATTCATTACATGTTATTTGATCACAATAATATATATTTGAGCTCATTATACAGTAAAGAATAAGTTTACAATCTTAAAAATTCAAAATGATTGGATTATAAATGACAATTACGCACATAAAATGCAAATAATGAGCGTTCTGGACAGCATTTGAGAATTTCACGCGATTGTGCTTTCATTTCAAGTTATTTGATCAGAATAATCAATATTTAAGCTCATTATACTGTGGAGAATAAGTTTATAATCTTAAAAATTCAAAAGGATTGAATTATAAATAACAATTACGCACATTAAGTGCAAATAATGTGCGTTCGGGTCAGAATTGGAGAATTTCAAGCGATTGTGCATTAATTTGAAGTCATTTGATCACAATAATGTATATTTAAGCTCATTATACAGTGGAGAATGAGTTTATAATCTTAAAAATTCAAAAGGATTGGATCATAAATGACAATGACACACATGAAGTGCAAATAATGAGCGTTCGGGATAGAATTTGAGAATTTCACGCGATTGCGCATTAATTTCAAGTCATTTGATCACAATAATCTATATTTAAGCTCATTATACAGTGGAGAATAATTTTCTAATTTTAAAAATTCAAAAGAATTGGATTATTAATGACAATTACGCATATGAATTGCAAATAATGCGCGTTCTTGACAGAATTGAAGAATTTCAAACGATTATGCTTTCATTTCAAGTTATTTGATCACAATAATCTATATTTAAGCAAATTATACAGTGGAGAATAAGTTTATAATCTTAAAAGTTCAAAAGGATTGAATTATAAATGACAATTACGCACATCAAGTGCAAATAGTGTGCGTTCTGAACAGAATTGGGGAATTTCAAGCGAGTGAGCATTAATTTCAAGTCATTTGGTCACAATAATATATATTTAAGCTCATTATACAGTGGAGAATAAGTTTATAATCTTAAAAAATTAAGAGGATTGGATTATGAATGACAATAACGGACATAAAGAGCAAATAATGAGCGTTCTGGACAGAATTGGAGAATCTCAAGCGATTGTGCATTCATTAAATGCTATTTGATCACAATAATATATATTTAAGCTCTGTATACATTAAAGAATAAATTTATAATCATAAAAATTCAAAATGATTGGATTATAAATGACAATTACGCACATAAAGTGCAAATAGTGAGCGTTCTGGACAGAATTGGAGAATTTCAAGCGATTGTGCATTAATTTCAAGTCATTTGATCACAATAATCTATATTTAAGTTCATTATACAGTGGAGAATAAATTTATAATCTTAAAAATTCAAAAGGATTGGATTACAAATGACAATTACGCACAAAAATTACAAATAATGTGCGTTCTGGACAGAATTGGAGAATTTCACGCGATTGTGCATTCATGACATGTTATTTGATCACAATAATCTATTTTGAAACTCTTTATACAGTAAAGAATAAGTTTATAATCTTAAAAATTCAAAAGGATTGAATTATAAATGACAATTACGCACATAAAGTGCAAACAATGTTCGTTCTGGACAAAATTGGAAAATTTCAAGCGATTGAGCATTAAATTAAAGTCATTTGATCACAATAATCTATATTTAAGCTCATTATACAGTGGTGAATAAGTTTATTGTCTTAAAAATTAAAAATGATTGGATTATAAATGACAATTACGCACATAAAGTGCTAATAATAAGCGTTCTGGACAGAATTAGAGAATTTCAAGTGATTGAGCATTCATTACATGTTATTTGATCACAATAATCTATATTTATACTCTTTATAAAGTAAAGAATAAGTTTATAATCTTAAAAATTCATAATGATAGGATTATAAATGAAAATTAAGCACATAAAGTGCAAATAGTGAGCGTTCTAGACAGAATTGGAGAATTTCAAGCGATTGTGCTTTCATTACATGTTATTTGATCACAATAATATATATTTAAGCTCTTTATACAATAAAGAATAAGTTTAAGATCATAAAAATTCAAAAGGATTGGATTATAAATGACAATTACGCACATAAAGTGCAAATAGTGAGCGTTCTGGACAGAATTGGAGAATTTCAAGCGATTGTGCATTAATTTCAAGTCATTTGATCACAATAATCTATATTTAAGTTCATTATACAGTGGAGAATAAATTTATAATCTTAAAAATTCAAAAGGATTGGATTACAAATGACAATTACGCACAAAAATTACAAATAATGTGCGTTCTGGACAGAATTGGAGAATTTCACGCGATTGTGCATTCATGACATGTTATTTGATCACAATAATCTATTTTGAAACTCTTTATACAGTAAAGAATAAGTTTATAATCTTAAAAATTCAAAAGGATTGAATTATAAATGACAATTACGCACATAAAGTGCAAACAATGTTCGTTCTGGACAAAATTGGAAAATTTCAAGCGATTGAGCATTAAATTAAAGTCATTTGATCACAATAATCTATATTTAAGCTCATTATACAGTGGTGAATAAGTTTATTGTCTTAAAAATTAAAAATGATTGGATTATAAATGACAATTACGCACATAAAGTGCTAATAATAAGCGTTCTGGACAGAATTAGAGAATTTCAAGTGATTGAGCATTCATTACATGTTATTTGATCACAATAATCTATATTTATACTCTTTATAAAGTAAAGAATAAGTTTATAATCTTAAAAATTCATAATGATAGGATTATAAATGAAAATTAAGCACATAAAGTGCAAATAGTGAGCGTTCTAGACAGAATTGGAGAATTTCAAGCGATTGTGCTTTCATTACATGTTATTTGATCACAATAATCTATATTTAATCTCATTATACAGTGGAGAATAAGTTTATAATCTTAAAAATTCAAAAGGATTGGATTATAAATGACAATTACGCACAAAAATTGCAAATAATGTGCATTCTGGACAGAATTGGAGAATTTCACGCCATTGTGCATTCATGAAATGTTATTTGATCACAATAATATATATTTAAGCTCTTTATACCGTAAAGAATAAGTTTATAATCTTAAAAATTCAAAAGGATTGGATTATAAATGACAATTACACACATAAAGTGCAAATGATGAGCGTTCTGGACAGAATTAGAGAATTTCAAGCGATTTTGCATTCATTACATGTTATTTGATCACAATAATGTATATTTAAGCTCTTTATACAGTAAAGAATAAGTTTATAATTTTAAAAATTCAAAATGATTGGATTATAACTGACAATTACGCACATAAAGTGCAAATAATAAGCGTTCTGAAAAGAATTGGAGAATTTCAAGCGATTGTGCATTCATTACATGTTATTTGATCACAATAATATATATTTATGGTCTTTATACAGTAAAGAATAAGTTTATAATCTTAAAAATTCAAAATGATTGGATTAGAAATGACAATTACGCACATAAAGTGCAAATAGCGAGCGTTCTGGACAGAATTGGAGAATTTCAAGCGATTGCGCTTTTATTACGAGTTATTTGATTACAATAATATATATTTAAGCTCTTTATACCGTAAAGAATAAGTTTATAATCTTAAAAATTCAAAATGATAGGATTATAAATGACAATTACGCACATAAAGTGCAAATGAAGAGAGTCCTGGACAGAATTTGAGAATTTCACGCGATTGAGTAATAATTTCAAGTCATTTGATCACAATAATCTATATTTAAGCTCATTATACAGTGGAGAATAAGTTTATAATCTTAAAAATTCAAAAAGATTTGATTATAAATGATAATTACGCACATAAAGTGCAATTAATGAGCGTCCTGGACAGAATTGGAGAATTTCAAGTGATTGTGCTTTAATTTCAAGTTATTTGATCGCAATAATCAATATTTTAGCTCTTTGTTCAGTAAATAATAAGCTTATAATCTTAAAAATTCAAAATTATTGGATTATAAATGACAATTACCCACATAAAGTGAAAATAATGAGCGTTCTGCACAGAATTTAAGAATTTCACGTGATTGTGCTTTCATTTCAAGTTATTAGATCACAATAATCTATATTTAAGTTCATTATACAGTGGAGAATAAGTTTATAATCTTAAAAATTCAAAAGGATCGAATTATAAATGACAATTACGCACATCAAGTGCAAATAATATGCGTTCTGGACAGAATTGGTGAATTTTCACACGATTGTGCATTAATTTCAAGTATTTTGATCACTATAATCTATATTTTAGCTCATTATACTGTGGAGAATAAGTTTATAATCTTAAAAATTCGAAAGGATTGGATAATAAATGACAATTACGCACATAAATTGCAAATAATGTGCGTTTGGGACAGAATTGGAGAATTTCAAGTGATTATGCATTCATGACATGTTTTTATATCACAATAATCTATTTTGAAACTTTTTATACAGTAAAGAATAAGTTTATGATCTTAAAAATTCAAAAGAATTGGATTATAAATGACAATTAGGCACATAAAGTGCAAATATTGTGCGTTGTGGACAGAATTTGAGAATTTAAAGTGATTGTGCATTCATTACATGTTATTTGATCACAAAAATATATATTTGAGCTCTTTATACAGTAAAGAATAAGTTTACAATCTTAAAAATTCGAAATGATTGGATTATAAATGACAATTACGCACATAAATTGCAAATAATGAGCGTTCTGGACAGTATTTGAGAATTTCACGCGATTGTGCTTTCATTTCAAGTTATTTGATCACAATAATCAATATTTAAGCTCATTATACTGTGGAGAATAAGTTTATAATCTTAAAAATTCAAATGGATTGGATTATAAATGACAATTACGCACATAAATTGCAAATAATGTGCGTTCTGGACAGAATTGGAGAATTTCAAGCAATTGTGCATTCATTTCAAGTTATTTGATCACAATAATCTATATTTAAGCACATTATACAGTGAAGAAAATGTTTATAATCTTAAAAATTCAAAAGGATTGAATTATAAATGACAATTACGCACATAAAGTGCAAATGATGAGCGTCCTGGACAGAATTTGAGAATTTCAAGCGATTGTGCATTCATTACCTATTATTTGATCACAATAATATATATTTAAGCTCTTTATACCGTAAAGAATAAGTTTATAATCTTAAAAATTCAAAAGGATTTGATTATAAATGACAATTACGCACATAAAGTGCAAATGATGAGCGTTCTGGACAGAATTGGCGAATTTCAAGCGATTGTGTTTTCATTACATGTTATTTGATCACAATAATATATATTTAAGCTCTTTATACAATAAAGAATAAGTTTAAGATCATAAAAATTCAAAAGGATTGGATTATAAATGACAATTACACACATAAAGTGCAAATGATGAGCGTTCTGGACATAATTAGAGAATTTCAAGCGATTTTGCATTCATTACATATTATTTGATCACAATAATGTATATTTAAGCTCTTTATACAGTACAGAATAAGTTTATAATCTTAAAAATTCAAAAGGATTGGATTATAAATGACAATTACGCACATATAGTGCAAATAATGTGCGTTCTGGACAAAATTGGAGAATTTCAAGCGATTGTGCATTCATTACATTTTATTTGATCACAATAATCTATTTCGAAACTCTTTATGCAGTAAAGAATAAGTTTATAATCTTAAAAATTAAAAAGGATTGGATTATAAATGACAATTACACACATAAAGTGCAAATGATGAGCGTTCTGGACAGAATTGGAGAATTTCCCGCGATTGTGCTTTCATTTCAAGTTATTTGATCACAATAATCTATATTTAAGCTCATTATAAAGTGTAGAATAAATTTATAATCTTAAAAATTAAATAGGATTGGATTATAAATGACAATTACGCACAAAAATTACAAATAATGTGCGTTCTGGACAGAATTGGTGAATTTCACGCTATTGTGCATTCATGAAATGTTATTTGATCACAATAATATATATTTAAGCTCTTTATACAGTAAAAAAATATGTTTATAATCTTAAAAATTCAAAAGGATTGTATTATAAATGACAATTACGCACATAAAGTGCAAATGATGATCGTTCTGGACAGAATTGGAGAATTTCAAGCGATTGTGCTTTCATTACGTGTTATTTGATCACAATAATATATATTTAAGCTCTTTATACGGTAAAAAATAAGTTTATGATCTTAAAAATTCAAAATTATTGGATTATAAATGACAATTACGCACATAAAGTGCAAATAGTGAGCGTCCTGGACAGAATTTGAGAATTTCGCGCGATTGAGCTTTCATTTCAAGTTATTTGATCACAATAATATATATTTAATCTCTTTATACAGTAAAGAATAAGTTTATAATCTTAAAAATTCAAAATGATAGGATTATAAATGACAATTACGCACATATAGTGCAAATAGTGACCGTCCTGGACAGAATTTGAGAATTTCGCGCGATTGAGCTTTCATTTCAAGTTATTTGATCACAATAATATATATTTAAGCTCTTTATAAAGTAAAGAATAAGTTTATAATCTTAAAAATTCAAAATGATAGGATTATAAATGACAATTACACACATAAAGTGCAAATAGTGAGCGTTCTGGACAGAATTGGAGAATTTCCCGCGATTGTGCATTCATTTCAAGTTATTTGATTACAATAATCTATATTTAAGCTCATTATAATATGTAGAATAAATTTATACTCTTAAAAATTAAAAAGGATTGGATTATAAATGACAATTACGCACAAAAATTACAAATAATGTGTGTTCTGGACAGAATTGGAGAATTTCACGCTATTGTGCATTCATGAAATGTTATTTGATCACAATAATATATATTTAAGCTCTTTATACAGTAAAAAGATAAGTTTATAATCTTAAAAATTCAAAAGGATTGTTTTATAAATGACAATTACGCACATAAAGTGCAAATGATGATCGTTCTGGACAGAATTGGAGAATTTCAAGCGATTGTGCTTTCATTACGTGTTATTTGATCACAATAATATATATTTAAGCTCTTTATACGGTAAAAAATAAGTTTATGATCTTAAAAATTCAAAATTATTGGATTATAAATGACAATTACGCACATAAAGTGCAAATGATGATCGTTCTGGACAGAATTGGAGAATTTCAAGCGATTGTGCTTTCATTACGTGTTATTTGATCACAATAATATATATTTAAGCTCTTTATACGGTAAAAAATAAGTTTATGATCTTAAAAATTCAAAATTATTGGATTATAAATGACAATTACGCACATAAAGTGCAAATAGTGAGCGTCCTGGACAGAATTTGAGAATTTCGCGCGATTGAGCTTTCATTTCAAGTTATTTGATCACAATAATATATATTTAAGCTCTTTATACAGTATAGAATAAGTTTATAATCTTAAAAATTCAAAAGGATTGGATTATAAATGACAATTACACACATAAAGTGCAAATGATGAGCGTTCTGGACAGAATTAGAGAATTTCAAGCGATTTTGCATTCATTACATGTTATTTGATCACAATAATGTATATTTAAGCTCTTTATACAGTACAGAATAAGTTTATAATCTTAAAAATTCAAAAGGATTGGATTATAAATGACAATTACGCACATATAGTGCAAATAATGTGCGTTCTGGACAAAATTGGAGAATTTCAAGCGATTGTGCATTCATTACATTTTATTTGATCACAATAATCTATTTCCAAACTCTTTATGCAGTAAAGAATAAGTTTATAATCTTAAAAATTAAAAAGGATTGGATTATAAATGACAATTACGCACATAAAGTGCAAATGATGAGCGTTCTGGACAGAATTGGAGAATTTCCCGCGATTGTGCTTTCATTTCAAGTTATTTGATCACAATAATCTATATTAAGCTCATTATAAAGTGTAGAATAAATTTATAATCTTAAAAATTAAATAGGATTGGATTATAAATGACAATTACGCACAAAAATTACAAATAATGTGCGTTCTGGACAGAATTGGAGAATTTCAAGCGATTGGAGAATTTCAAGTGATTGTGCGTTCATTACATGTTATTTGATCACAATAATATATATTTATGCTCTTTATACAGTAAAGAATAAGTTTATATTCATAAAAATTCAAAATGATAGGATTATAAATGACAATTACGCACATAAAGTGCAAATAATGAGCGTGCTGGACAGAATTTGAGAATTTCACGCAATTTTGAATTCATTTCAAGTTATTTGATTACAATAATCTATATTTAAGCTCATTATACAGTGGAGAATAAGTTTATAATCTTAAAAATTCAAAAAGGATTGGATTATAAATGACAATTACGCACATAAAGTGCAAATAATGAGCGTTCTGGACAGAATTTGAGAATTTCACGCAATTTTGAATTCATTTCAAGTTATTTGATTACAATAATCTATATTTAAGCTCATTATACAGTGGAGAATAAGTTTATAATCTTAAAAATTCAAAAAGGATTGGATTATAAATGACAATTACGCACATAAAGTGCAAATAATACGCGTCCTGCACAGAATTGTGGAATTTCAAGCAATTGTGCATTCATTACATGTTATTTGATCACAATAATATATATTTATGCTCTTTATACAGTAAAGAATAAGTTTATAATCTTAAAAATTCAAAATGATAGGATTATAAATGACAATTACGTACATAAAGTGCAAATAGTGAGCGTTCTGGACAGAATTGGGGAATTTAAAGCGATTGTGCTTTCATTACGTGTTATTTGATCACAATAATATATATTTAAACTCTTTATACAGTAAAGAATAAGTTTATAATCTTAAAAATTCAAAATGATTTGATTATAAATGACAAATACGCACAGAAAGTGCAAATAATGAGCGTCCTGGACAGAATTTGAGAATTTCACGCGACTGTGCTTTCATTTCAAGTTATTTGATCACAATAATCTATATTTAAGCTCATTATACAGTGTAGAAGAAGTTTATAATCTTAAAAATTCAAACGGATTAAATTATAAATGACAATTACGAACATCTTGTGCAAATAATGTGTGTTCTGGACAGAATTGGAGAATTTCACGCAATTGTGCATTCTTGAAATGTTATTAGATCACAATAATATATATTTGAGCTCTTTATACAGTAAAGAATAAGTTTATAATCTAAAAAATTCAAAATGATTGGATTATAAATGACAATTACGCACTTAAGGTGCAAATAATGAGCGTTCCGGACAGAATTTGAGAATTTCACGCGATTTTGCATTCATTTCAAGTTATTTGATCACAATAATCTATATTTAAGCTCATTATACAGAGGAGAATATGTTTATAACCTTAAAAATTCAAAATGATTGAATTATAAATGACAATTACGCGCATAAAGTGCAAATAATAAGCGTTCTGGACAGAATTGGAGAATTTCAAGCGATTGTGCATTCATGAAATGTTATTTGATCACAATAATATATATTTAAGCTCTTTATACAGTAAAAAAATGTGTTTATAATCTTAAAAATTCAAAAGGATTGTATTATAAATGACAATTACGCACATAAAGTGCAAATGATGATCGTTCTAGACAGAATTGGAGAATTTCAAGCGATTGTGCTTTCATTACGTGTTATTTGATCACAATAATATATATTTAAGCTCTTTATACGGTAAAAAATAAGTTTATGCTCTTAAAAATTCAAAATTATTGGATTATAAATGACAATTACGCACATAAAGTGCAAATAGTGAGCGTCCTGGACAGAATTTGAGAATTTCGCGCGATTGAGCTTTCATTTCAAGTTATTTGATCACAATAATATATATTTAAGCTCTTTATACAGTAAAGAATAAGTTTATAATCTTAAAAATTCAAAATGATAGGATTATAAATGACAATTACACACATAAAGTGCAAATAGTGAGCGTTCTGGACAGAATTGGAGAATTTCCCGCGATTGTGCATTCATTTCAAGTTATTTGATTACAATAATCTATATTTAAGCTCATTATAATATGTAGAATAAATCTATACTCTTAAAAATTAAAAAGGATTGGATTATAAATGACAATTACGCACAAAAATTACAAATAATGTGTGTTCTGGACAGAATTGGAGAATTTCACGCTATTGTGCATTCATGAAATGTTATTTGATCACAATAATATATATTTAAGCTCTTTATACAGTAAAAAGATAAGTTTATAATCTTAAAAATTCAAAAGGATTGTTTTATAAATGACAATTACGCACATAAAGTGCAAATGATGATCGTTCTGGACAGAATTGGCGAATTTCAAGCGATTGTGCATTCATTACAAGTTATTTGATCACAATAATATATATTTAAGCTCTTTATACAATAAAGAAAAAGTTTATAATCTTAAAAATTCAAAATGATTGGATTATAAATGAGAATTACGCACATAAAGTGCAAATAATACGCGTCCTGCACAGAATAGTAGAATTTCAAGCAATTGTGCATTCATTACATGTTATTTGATCACAATAATATATATTTATGCTCTTTATACAGTAAAGAATAAGTTTATAATCTTAAAAATTCAAAATGATAGGATTATAAATGACAATTACGTACATAAAGTGCAAATAGTGAGCGTTCTGGACAGAATTGGGGAATTTAAAGCGATTGTGCTTTCATTACGTGTTATTTGATCACAATAATATATATTTAAGCTCTTTATACAGTAAAGAATAAGTTTATAATCTCAAAAATTCAAAATAATTGGATTATAAATGACAATTACGCACATAAAGTGCAAATAATAAGCGTTCTGGACAGAATTGGAGAATTTCAAGCGATTGTGCCTTCATTACATGTTATTTGATCACAATAATATTTATTTATGCTCTTCATACAGTAAAGAATAAGTTTATAATCTTAAAAATTCAAAATGATTGGATTATAATTGACAATTACGCACATAAAGTGCAAATAATAAGCTTTCTGGACAGAATTGGAGAATTTCAAGCGATTGTGCATTCATTACATGTTATTTGATCACAATAATATATATTTAAGCTCTTTATACAGTAAAGAATTAGTTTATTATCTTACAAATTCAAAATGATTGGATTATAAATGACAATTACGCACATAAAATGCAAATAATGAACGTTCTGGACAGAATTTGAGAATTTCACGCGATTTTGCTTTCATTTCAAGTTATTTTTTTTTAGACAAATTGGATAGTGGCTATCCAATAAAAAAGCCAAAAAAAAAAAAAACCAACAGCGATTCTAGACTTAGCAAACTTGCTGACCCTAACAGAACTTTATAAAAATTGTAGACTCCTGAACAATCCATTCATGCACTGCATTACAGCTTCTCCTTTCATTTCGGAAGACCCTATTATTTCTCTCCATCCAAATCCCCCAAAATGTTTTTTTAGAGAAACTAGATAGCGGCTATCTAGAAGAGAAAAAAGAAAGAAACGGAGATAAAAGAAAATAAAAAACAAAGGAAAAAAAAAAACCAGTCTGACTCAGCAGAATTTCATAAAAAGAGAGGCTTGTTGGACTATCCAGTCTTGGATTGCTTGGATATTTCTTCTCTCGTCCCTGAACACTATGTTGTTCCGCTCTAACCAGATTGCCCACATGCAGGTTGACAGGAGGGTCGAAGTATGTTTGGCTGTTCTTGCAGAGCAGATTGTTTCCAGTAGAGAATGAACATTCGTTAACTGGTGTGCACTAAAACCCAGTCGCAACCAGAGCTGAGAGGAAAAGGTGCATCCTATAAACAGATGCTCAGCTGTTTCTAACAGGTCTTGCTGGCATAAATGGCATTTGTGCGGAATCTGAAAGTTCCGCTTCAGCAATTGCTCCTGTGTGAGGAGGCGACCATGAGCTACTAGAATCAAGAAAAACTTGACTGAAGGCGGCAAAATGATTTTCCAAATTGCAAAGTATTTGAAACCCACCTTTCCAGCAAATATTAGCGATTTGTAGACAGAAGCTGAGGAATAACTCCCATCTGAGCGCCATTTCCACAATTTTGCATCTCTCTCTTCATTGAAAGTTAAGCTTTGTAATTTGGAGAGCAATCTACTGTGGAACAAAGTCAAAGGTGCAGGAACCAACTCGTGGTAGGAATTGAGTGCTTGCCTAATCGTAACATGCTTTCTGACAGATGGCGATGATTCCTTACCAAAGTAATGTAAACATCCATGTCCCCAATTGTCGAACCAGAAAAGTGAGTTCCTGCCACTACGTACTTGTGTTGTACTCGAAATCTGGAAGTAGAAGCGCAAAGATATGATCTGTCTCCAGAAAAACGATCCATTCTTGCTCCATGCTAGAGGTGGGATGTTTGGGTCCGATTTTCCATACAGAATCTGAGCATAAGAAGACCATAAAGATGTTCTCTGCGAGTATAATCTCCAAATCCATCTTAGAAGAAGAGAAACATTCTGCAGTTGTAGCTGTTGTAAGCCAAAACCACCCAGCTTTTTTGGGAGACACACTCTATCCCATGCTAGCAAAGGTATGCCTTTACCCGAAACACCATTTCTTTTCCAGATAAAATTCCTCCGTACTTGATCGATGGCCTTAATCACCCAGACGGGAAGCTGGAACACTGACATGAAAAAAATAGGGATGGAAGATAGAACAGAAGTGGCCAGCACTGTTCTTCCTGCTATGGACAGGAGGGAGCATTTCCAACCAGCAAGCTTGCCTTTAATCTTATCAATAATTCTTTGAAAACACAATCTGTCAGGTCTTTTATGTGTTAACGGCAGCCCCAAATAGATCAATGGGAGTGAGGACTGTGGACACTGCAAATACCTCTGTATCTGTGTGACTACCTCTTGACCAACATTGAAAGGCACAAAGCTTGTTTTAGCCTTATTAACTTCCACCCCCGAAACACTGGAGAAGGATCTGAGAACAAAATCAAGCGAGTGTAACGCTGTGCCCTTAATCGTGGAGAAGATCAATGTGTCGTCAGCGTATTGAAGTAAGTAATAAGGGTCCCTGAGTTTCGCAGTGAGGTACCCTTGAACTGTCAAGGCTGCAGCCTGTAACATGCGGCTTAACACATCTGCCGCCAAAATAAACAGTGATGGGGACAGAGGGTCCCCCTGGCGAAGTCCCCTTCTATGCTGAAAAGCAGGCCCCACAGTTCCATTCAACAAGATTGAAGATTTGGACGAGGTGAGGAGTAATTTAATCCAAAGTATGAACCTTGTAGGGAAACCTCTCACTTGCAGGAGATTGAATAAGAACGACCACGACACAGAGTCAAAAGCCTTTGTGAAATCCAATTTTAACATAACTGCTGGGTCCCCACTTGAGGCAATATTTGCGATTATCTCTCTGGCTGCAATAAAGTTCTCAGAAATTAATCTACCCTTGACAAATCCTGTTTGCGAATTTGAGATCAGTGCTGGAAGGAAAGATGCCATTCTGTTACTTAACACCTTCGAAATAAGTTTAGGTAAATAGCATATTATGCTGATGGGGCGGTACTGTGTCAAGAACTGAGCATTATCTTCTTTCGGTAACAGGATCAGATGTGCCAAGTTAAAATTAGTCAGGTCCAGCGAAAGGTTGAACAAAGCATCGAAAATCTGCAGCAAATCATGTTTAACAGTTTCCCAGTTGAGCTTGAAAAACTCATTAGGGTATCCATCTGGGCCAGACGCTTTATTATCTGCTAGTCCCATTACCGCTCTTTTAATTTCAACTTCAGAAAAAGGTAGGTCAAGTGACAGAAGAGGAATTGTTCTGTTGACAAGAGCACAATTGATGTAGCAATGTAGGAATATCTGTCAGTATATGAGGGTCTAAGCGAAATTTGTTCCAGATCCATCTTGAATAGGAGCACTCGATGAATAGGTGATGCGCAGTTTCCAACAAGTCTTAATCACAGAGAAAACAACGCGGTTGGACCTGTATGTTGCGTCGCAGTAACTGATCCTGTGTCAATACTCTTTTATGTGCCAGAAGAATTAAAAAAACTTTGATGTTCGGTGGAACTTTAAGGCTCCAAATCCTCTTAAATCGAAAGTTTGTTTTGCCTGCAGAAATCAGAGTTTTGTAGATGGAAGAGGAGGAGTATTGTCCGTCTGCTCTCCAATTCCAGCAGACTGAATATGTTCCCCTGACAAACTGAATTCTCTGTGACTGTAAAAAGAGGAGATTTTGAGAACACGTCATTGGTGCTTGTATCAGCTGGTGCCATCTAGGAATTGCATTCCTAACTGACATAAACTTGTGGAAGGGCATCTCCTTAGCAGTGTAGAAGACCAATGGTGTTCCTCCCTAAGTGTCAAACAAAAAAAGAGAATTGTGGCCACTTCTAATGACGGACTTGGTCGAGATTTGAAAGTAAAGCCTAATGGATTTTAACTGTCTCCAAAAAAAGGATCCATTATCATTCCAAGCCAGTGGGGGAATGTTATGATTTCTCTTTCCATATAATTGTTTGGCAAAAGTGAACCACAAGGAGGTTAAGTTGCTGTACAGTCTCCACCACCACCTCAGCAGCATGGAGATATTGTGTAGTCGAAGATCAAGCAATCCGAATCCTCCTAAATTCTTTGGAAGGCAAACCCTGTCCCAGGCCAACAAGTGTATGTCAGTAGTATTTGAATCTGTGCCTTTCCATATAAAATTGCGTCTGATTTTGTCTATTTCCTTAACAACCCAAGAGGGGAGAAGAAAACAACTCATGAAGAAGACTGGTATTGTAGAAAGGACTGAGGAAGCCAGCACAATTCTTCCAGCTCTGGAGAGCAAGGAGCATTTCCAGCCTGCCAGTTTATTTCTGACAGCGTCTATAAGCTTTTGGAAACAATCCCTGTTAGGTCGCTTGTGAGTTAGAGGCAATCCCAAATAAGTCATGAGCAAACTGTCCCTTTTGCAATTTAGTGTAAGCTCCAATTGCTGAATCAAATTATCAGGAATATTAAAAGGAACAAAAGAAGTTTTAGCCCAATTAATATCCACCCCTGAGACATTTGAGAAGGCTCTGAGTACCAAATTGAGAGTATTAATTGCTGTTCCTCTGACAGTGGAAAATAGCAGGGTATCGTCTGCGTATTGAAACAGGCAGAAAGGGTCAGGTAGTCTAGCTGAGATACCATAACCAACAGATAAAGCAGTTGACTGTAACATACGACTGAGAACATCCGCCGCAAGGACAAATAGAGCAGGGGATAGTGGGTCTCCTTGTCGGAGACCCCGCTTATGTTTAAAAGCAGGTCCTATTTGTCCATTCAGTAAGATCGAAGAGGTGGCAGAGTTAAACAGTGTCTTAATCCAGGCAAAGTATTTGTTTGGAAATCCCCTTGTATGCAGCAAATTGAAGAGGAAAGGCCAAGTAACCGAGTCAAACGCTTTTTTGAAATCAAGTTTTAGAAGTATTTCTGGTTCTCCGCTAGAAGAAATATTAGCAATGATTTCTCTAGCTGAATTGAAATTTTCTGAAATTAAGCGACCCCTGATGAAACCTGTTTGTGAGTTAGATATTAAATCTGGCAAGAAATGAATCAACCTGTTACTTAGAACCTTGGAGATGAGCTTAGGCAAGTAAGAGATGATGCTAATTGGTCGGAAGCTTTTGATTGACTGTGCATTCTCCTCTTTCGGAATGAGAACAATATGAGCTAAGTTTGAATGCTGTAGGTCCAGAGTTTGATCAAATAAAGAATCGAAAAGATTAATAAGATCAAACTTGACCAGATCCCAATTAAATTTGAAGAACTCATTTGGGTAGCCATCCGGTCCAGAAGACTTGTTATTTGAGAGTCCCATCACAGCCTTCTTAATTTCCCCTTCTGAGAAAGGCAAATCCAGTTCTGCCAGTAATGATGAACTGTCAGGGAAAAGCATCCCAGCTTGGAGAGGTAAGGTGAAGTATTCTTGTCCAAGGGTGTTCTGGAAGAAGGAAGTGAATTCATGAAGAATACGAGTAGTACCTGTCACTTCTTGCCCATTAACAATCAAATTAGAGATTGACTTGTTTCTCATTTTTGAAGTTGCAGTCGCATGAAAATATGCAGTATTTCTGTCACCACACTTCAGCCATTTTGTTGTGGCCCTTTGATGCCATCTAACCTCCAATAGATTTGCAAGAAAGTAGGCCCTTTCTTTCAGAAAAATCCTGGTACGGTTTTCCAAAAAAGTTTGGTTCCTATGCTCTTCTACCTTTGTCAAAACATTGAATGAAGCTTTTAGCATTTTGTAAGAAAATAGCCGGGTAGGGGACATTTTGCCAATCTCTAAGTGCTTTGTGGAGCTTGAGAGACTTAGAGTTGAAAGCATGTAATCCCTCAGCAGCTTCACGTTGCTCATCCCTGTTCCAGATTTCAGAGGTAATCTGAGCACATTGTGGGTTCCGTAACCAAAAGCGCTCAAATTTGTAGGGCTTAGGTTGGGTATTTAACTGTCTACATTTTAATAACAAAGGTGCATGATCTGAAGCCACCACTGGAAGAGCATTCAAAGAGATTCGTGGGTAAAGACAATTCCAGTTAGATGTGAGGAAAACTCTATCTAATCTAGACATAATCGGAGTCGGCTGATTGTTTGACCATGTAAAATTTTTATTAGCTAAAGGAATGTCCATCAAAGCTTGCTGGTCAATGAAATCATTAAATTGTTGCATTGCATAAAAATCAAAGCAAAATGTGGAACGTTCATGCGTCCACCTGACAACATTAAAATCACCTGCCAGTAACAAAAGAGGGGAAGTCTCCTGTGTCGTGGAGCGAATTTCACTAAAGAGAGAGTGAAGTTCAGAGAAGGATTGAATTATATTTAATTTCATTTCAAGTTATTTGATCACAATAATCAATATTTAAGCTCATTATACAGTGGAGAATAAGTTTATAATCTTAAAAATTCAAAAGGATTGAATTATAAATGACAATTACGCACATAAAGTGCAAATAGTGTGCGTTCTGGACAGAATTGGAGAATTTCAAGCGATTGTGCTTTCATTACGTGTTATTTGATCACAATAATATATATTTAAGCTCATTATAGAGGGGAGAATAAGTTTATAATCTTAAAAATTCATAAGGATAGGATTATAAATGACAATTACGCACAAAAATTGCAAATAATGTGCGTTCTGGACAGAATGCTATTCTAGAGAGTATAAGCGTAATTAGCATATATAATTAAATCTTTTAAAATAAATAACATATGAATGCTATTCTAGAGAGTATAAAGAATTTAAATTTAAATTACTGTGATGAAATGACTTGCAATGAGTACTGAAACGATTGAAATGCTCAAATGATCTCAGTATTGCATTATTTGCATTTTGTATGCGTAATTAGCATGTGTAATCCAATCTTTTTGTATAAATAACATATGAATATTTATCTAGACAATATAGAGCGTTTAAATATAGATTATTGTAATGAAATGATTTAGAATGAATACAGAAACGATTGAAATACTCAAATGATACTCAGAATTGCATTATTTGCAATATATAGGCATAATTAGCATGTATAATCCAATCTTTTTCTGTAAATAACATACGAATTATATATTATACAATATAAAGAGTTTAAATATGGATTATTGTGATCTATGTTGTGATGAAATGATTTAGAATGAATACAGAAACGATTGAAATACACAAATGATACTCAGAATTGCATTATTTGCACTTTATATTCATAATTAGCATGTATAATCCTATGATTTTGAATAACTAACATATGTATCTTATTCTATACAGAATAAAGAGTTTAAAATGTATATTATTATAATGAAATGACTTAGAATGAATTCATAAATGATTTAAATGCTCAAATGATACTCAAAATTGCATTATTTGAACTTTATGAGCGTAATTAGCATGTATAATCCAATATTATTGAATAAATAACATATGAATCATATTCTATACAGTATAAAAAGCTTAAATGTAGATTATTTATATGAAATGACTTAGAATGAACACAGAAACAATTGAGGTGCTCCAATGATCTTAGAATCGCATTATTTGCACTTTATATGCGTAATTAGCATGTGTAATCTTATCTTTTTGAGTATATAACATATGAATCATATTCTAGACAGTATAAAAAGTTTAAGTGTAGATTATGGTATTGAAATTACTTAGAATGAATCCAAAAACGATTGCAATGCTCAAATGATATTGGGAATTGCATTATTTGCAAATTATATGCGTAATTAGCATGTGTAATCTAATATATTTGAATAAACAATATATGAATCATATTCTAGAGAGTATAAATAGTTTAAATACAGATTATTGTGTTGAAATGACTTAGGATGAGTCCAGAAACGATTGAAATGCTCAAATGATACTCAGAATTGCATCATTTGCACACTATATGCATAATTAGCATGTATAATCCAATCTTTTTCCGTAAATAACATATGAATTATATTCTATACATTATATAGAATATGGTGATGAAATGATTTAGAATGGATACCGAAAGGATTGAAATACACAAATGATACTCAAAATTATATTATATGCAATTTATTTGCATAATTAGATTGTATAATCCGATAATTTTGAATATATAACATATAAATGATATTCTATACAGTATAGAGAGTTTAAATATAGATTATTGTGATGAAATAATTTAGAATGAATCCAGAAACGATTGAAATACTCAAACGTTACTCAGAATTATATTATTTGCAATTTATATTCAGAATTTGCATGTATAATCCAATGTTTTCGAATATATAACATATGAATCGTATTCTATACAGTATAAAGTGTTTAAATGTAGATTATTGTGATGAAATGATTTAGAATGAATCCAGAAACGATTGAAATACTCAAACGTTACTCAGAATTGCATTATTTGCAATTTATACTCAGAATTTGCATGTATAATCTAATGTTTTTTAATATATAACCTATGAATCATATTCTGTAGAGTATAAAGTGTTTAAATGTAGATTATGGTGATCAAATGACTAGAATGAATTCAGAAACATTTTAAATTCTCAAATCATACTCAGAATTGCATTATTTTCAATTTATAAGCGTAATTAGCATATATAATCCATTTTTTTTAATAAATAACATATGAATCATACTCTAAACCGTTTAAAAAGTTTAAATTTAGATTATTGTGTTGAAATGAAGTAGAAGGAATCCAGAAACGATTGAAATGCTCGAATGATAAAGAAAATTGCATTATTTACACTTTATAAGCGTAATTAGTATGTATAATCCAATCTTTTAGAATAAATAACATATGAATAGAGAGTATAAAGAATTTAAATTTAAATTACTGTGATGAAATGACTTGGAATGAGTCCTGAAACGATTGAAATGCTCAAATGATCTCAGTATTGCATTATTTGCATTTTGTATGCGTAATTATGTAATCCAATCTTTTTGTGTTAATAACATATGAATTTTTATCTAGACAATATAGAGAGTTTAAATATATATTATTGTAATGAAATGATTTAGAATGAATACAGAAACGATTGAAATACTCAAATGATACTCAGAATTGCATTATTTGCAATATATACGCATAATTAGCATGTATAATCCAATCTTTTTCAGTAAATAACATTAGAATTATATATTATACAATATAAAGAGTTTAAATATATATTATTGTGATCTATATTGTGATGAAATGACTTAGAATGAATACAGA
Organism: Rhynchospora pubera; assembly: GCA_028095005.1. Taxonomy (NCBI): domain Eukaryota; kingdom Viridiplantae; phylum Streptophyta; class Magnoliopsida; order Poales; family Cyperaceae; genus Rhynchospora; species Rhynchospora pubera. The sequence goes on from CM051459.1 coordinate 364,630,011, forward strand.
AACGATAGAAATACTCAAATGATCTCAAAATTGCATTATTTGCACTTTATATGCGAAATTAACTCGTGTAACCCAATCTTTTTTGAGTAAATAACATATGAATTATAATTTAGACAATATAAACAGTTTAAATGTTGATTATAGCGATGAAATGACATAGAATTAATCCCGAAATGATTGCAAACCTGAAATGATACTTAGAATTGTGTTTGCAATTTATATGCGTAATTAACATGTATAATCCTTTTTTTTAATAAATAAAATATGAATCATATTATAGACTGTATAAAGTTTTTAAATGTAGATTATTGTGATTAAATGAATTAGGATGAATCCAAAATCTACTGAAATGCTGAAATGATACGCTGAATTGCATTATTTGCACTTTAAGCGTAATTAGCATGTATATTTTAATATTTTTGAATAAATAACATATGAATCATATTATAGACATTATTAAGAGTTTACATGTAGATTATTATGATGAAATAACTTAGAATCAATTCAGAAACGATTGAAATGCTCAAATGATACTCATAATTGCATTGTTTCACTATATATGCATAATTAGCAAGCATAATCCAATCTTTTTGAGTAAATAACTTATGAATCATATTCTATACAGTATAAAGAGTTTGAATATAGATTGTTATAATGAAATGAAATAGAGTGAATGCAGAAACGATTGCAAACTTCAAATGGTACTCAAAATTGCATTATAAGCAATTTAAATGCGTAATTAGCAAGTGTAATCCAATATTTTTTTAATAAATTATATATGATTAATATTCTAGACTATATAAAGTGTTTAAATATAAATTATTGTGATAAAAAGACACAAAATGAATCTAGAAACGATCGCAATGCTCAAATGATACTAAGAATTGCATTATTTGCAATTTATATTCATAATTAGCATGTATAATCGAACGTTTTTGAATAAATAACATATGAATCATATTCAATACAGTATAAAGAGTTTAAATGTAGATTATTGTGGTGAAATGACTTATAATGAATTCAGAAATTATTTAAATGCACAAATGATACTCAGAATTGCATTATTTGCACTTTATAAATTTAATTTGCATATATAATCCAATTTTTTAATAAATAACATATTAATCATATTCTAAACTGTTTAAAAAGTATATATGTAGATTATTATGATGATATGAATTAGAATGAATCCAGACACGATTGAAATGCTCAAATGATACAAATAATTGCATTATTTGCAATTTATAAGCGTAATTAGCATGTATAATCCAATGTTTTTGAATAAATAACATATGTATCATATTCTATACAGTATAAAGAGTTTAAAAGGTAGATTATTGTATTGAAATGACTTAGAATGAATTCAGAAACGATTGAAATGCTCAAATGATCTCAAAATTGCATTATTTGCAATTTATATGCGTAATTAGCATGTGTAATCTGAAATTTTTGAGTAAATAACAAATGAATCATTTTTTAGACAGTATAAAAAATTTAAGTGTAGATTATTGTGATGAAATGACTTAGGATGAATCCAAAAGCGATTGCAATGCTGAAATGATAATCTGAATTGCATTATTTGCACTTTATAAGCGTAATTACCATACACAATCTATTTGTTTTAAATAAATAACATATGAATCATATTCTAAACTGTTTAAAAATTTTAAATGTAGATTATTGTGTGGAAATGAATTAGAATGAATCTAGAAACGATTGAAATGCTGAAATGATACAGAGAATTGCATTATTTTCAATTTATATGCGTAATTTGCATGTATAATCCAATCGTTTTGAATACATAACATATGAATAATATACTAGAGAGTATAAAGAGTTTAAATTTAGATAACTATGATGAAATGACTTGGAATGAATCCTGAAACGATTGAAATGCTTAAATGATACAGAGAATCGCATTATTTTCAATTTATATGCGTAATTTGCATGTATAATCCAATCGTTTTGAATACATAACATATGAATAATATACTAGAGAGTATAAAGAGTTTAAATTTAGATAACTATGATGAAATGACTTGGAATGAATCCTGAAACGATTGAAATGCTCAAATGATCTCAGTATTGCATTATTTGCATTTTGTATGCGTAATTAGCATGTGTAATCCAATCTTTTTGTGTAAATCACATACAAAGCTATATCTAGACAGTGTAAAGAGTTTAAATGTAGATTATTTTGACGAAATGGAATGATTCCAGAAACAATTGAAATGTTCAAATGATCTTAAAAATTGCACTATTTGCTCTTTATATGCTAAATTAGCTCGTGTAACCCAATTTTTTTGAGTAAATAATATATGAATTATATTTTAGACAGTATAAACATTTTAAATGTTGATTATTGCGATGAAATGACATAGAATTAATCCAGAAACGATTGCAAACATGAAATGATATTCGGAATTCCATTATTTGCAATTTATATGCATAATTAGCAAGTACAATCAAATTTTTTTTTATAAATAACATATGAATCATATTCTAGACAGTATAAAGCGTTTAAATGTAGATTATTGTGATGAAATGAATAAGGATGAATCCAGAAACTCTTGAAATGCTCAAATGATACTCTGAATTGCATTATTTTCACTTTATAAGCGTAATTAGCATGCATAATCCAATCTTTTTGAGTAAATAACATATGAATCATATTCTAGAAAGCATAAAGATTTTAAATATAGATTATTGCGACGAAATGACTTAGAATGAATGCTCAGAATTGCATTATATGCATAATTGTCATGTATAATCAAACGATTTTGAAAAAATAACATATGAATTGTATTCTATTCCGTATAAAGAGTTTAAATATAGATTATTATGATGAAATGACATAGAATGAATGCATAAATGGTTGCAAACTTCAAATGATATTTAGAATTGCATTAGCAATTTAAATGCGTAATTAGGAAGTGTAATCCAATCTTTTTAATAAATAACATATGATTAATATTGTAGACTGTATAAAGTGTTAAATATAGATTATTGTGATAAAAAGACATATAATAAATCCAGAAACGATCGGAATGCTCAAATGATACTCAGAATTACATATTTGCACTATATATGCATAATTAGCATTATTATAATCCAATATTTTTGAGTAAATAACACATGATTATATTCTATACCGTATAAAGAGTTAAAATATAGATTATTGTGTTGAAATGACTTAAAATGAATTCAGAAACGATCGAACTGCTCAAATGATCCTCAGAACTGCATTATTTGCACTATATATACATAATTAGCATGTATAATCCAATATTTTTGAATAAATAACATATGAACCGTATTCTAAACTATTTAAAAAGTATATATGTAGATTATTGAAATGAAATGAATTATAATGAATCCAGAAACGATTGCAAGCCTCAAATGATACTCAGAATTACATTATTTGCAATTTATATGTGTAATTAGCAAGTATAATCTAATATTTTTGAGTAAATAACATTTGAATCATATTCTAGTTAGTATAAAGTGTTTAAATGTAGATTATTTTGATGAAAAGACTTAGAATGAATCCAGAAACGATCGAACTGCTCAAATGATCCTCTGAGCTGCATTATTTGCACTATATATGCATAATTAGCATGTATAATCCAATCTTTTTGAGTATTGAGCCATATTATAGACAATATAAATAGTTTAAATATAAATTATTATGATAAAATGACTTAGAATGAATTCAGAAACGATTGAAAAGCTCAAATAATCTCATAATTGCATTATTTGCAGTTTTATATGCGAAATTAGCTCATGTAACCCAATCTTTTTGAGTAGATAACATATGAATTATATTTTAGATGGTATAAACAATTTAAATGATTATTATTGTGATGAAATGACATAGAATGAATACTGAAACGATTGCAAACCTAAAATGATACTCATAATTGCATTATTTGCAATTAATATGCGTAATTAGCATGTCTAATCCAATCTTTTTTAATAAATAACATATGAATCATATTCTAGATAGTATAAAGTATTTAAATGTTGATTATATTGATGAAAAGACATAGAATGAATCCAGAAACGATTGAAATGCTCAAATGAGGCTCAGAATTGCATATATGCACAATGTATACATAATTAGCATTTATAATCCAATCTATTTGAGTAAATAACATATGAATCATATTCCAGATAGTATAAAGAAATATAGATTATTGTGACGAAATGACTTAGAACGAATGCAGAAACGATTGAAATGCTCAAATTATACTCAGAATTGCATTATTTGCACTATATATGCATAGTTAGCACGTATAATTCAATGTTTTTAAATAAATAACATATCAATTATATTCTATACAATATAAATAGTTTAAATATAAATTATTGTGATGAAATGGTTTAGAATGAATCCTGAAAAGATTGAAATACTCAAATGATACTCATAATTGCATTATTTGCACTTTATATTCATAATTAGCACGTATAATCCATTTTTTTGAATAAATAACTTATGTATAATATTCTATACAGTATAAAGAGTTTAAATGTAGATTATTGTGATGAAATAATTTAGAAACAATTTAAATGCTCAAATGATACTCAGAATTGAGTTATTTGCACTTTATAAGCGTAATTAGCATGTATAATCCAATATTATTGAACAAATAACATATGAATTATATTCTAGACAATATAAAAAGTTTAAATGTAGATTATTGTGACTAAATGACTTAGAATCAATCCAGAAACGATTAAAATGCTCAAATGATACTCAGAATTACATTACTTCCATTTATAATCGTAATTAGCATGTATAATCTATTTTTTTAATAAATAACATATGAATCATATTCTAAGTAGTTTAAAAAGTTTAAATGTAGGTTATGGTGATGAAATGACTTAGAATGAATCCAGAAACGATCGAAATACTCAAATGATACTCAGAATTGCATTATTTGCACTTTATAAACATAATTGTCATAAATAATCTATTTTTTTGAATAAATAACATATGAATCATATACTATACAATATAAAGAGTTTAAATTTTAATTATTGTGTTGAAATGACTTAGAATGAATCCAAAAACAATTGAAATGCTAAAATGATATTCAGAATTGTATTATTTGCACTTTATATGCGTAATTAGCATCTATAATCCAATATTTTTTGAATAAATAATATATGAATCCTATTCTAGATAGTATAAATAGTTTAAATGTAGATTATATTGATGAAATGACTTAGAATTAATCAAGAAACGATTGAAATGCTCAAATGATACTCAAAATTGCATTATTTTGCACTTCATAAGTGTAAATAGAATTTATAATCCATCATTTTTGAATAAATAACATATGAATTGTATTCTAGATTGTATAAAGAATTTAAATGTAGATTATTGCGACGAAAGGATTTAGAATGAATCTAGAAATAATTTAAATAGTCTAGTGATACTCGGAATTGCATTATTTGGAATTTATATGCGTAATTTGCATGTATAATCCAATCTTTTTGAATTAATAACATATGAATCATATTCTAAATAGTATAAAGAGTTTAAATGTAAATTATTGCGATGAAATGAGTTAGAATTAATCTAGAAACTATTGTAATGTTCAAATGATACTCGGAATTGCATTATTTGCACTTTATATGCGTAATTACCATGTATAATCCAATCTTTTTTAATAAATAACATATGAATAATATTGTAGACAATATAAATAATTTAAATATAGATTATTGTGATGAAATGACTTAGAATGAATCCAGAAACGATTGAAATTATCAAATAATACTCAGAATTGTATTATTTGCAATTTATATGCGTAATTAGCATGTGTAATCCAATCTTTTTGAATAAATAACATATGAATCATATTATAGACAGTATCAATAGTTTAAATGTAGATTACTGTGATGAAACGACTTAGAATGAATCAAAAAATGATTGAAATGCTCAAATGATACTGAGAATGAATTATTTGCACTTTATATGCGTAATTAAGCATTTCAAAAAAAAAAATTTTGAATGTATTCTTTGTTATGTTATCACAGCAATGTACATTTAAATTCTCTATACGGTCTAGAATATGATTAAGATTTTACTTATTTACAAAAATTAGATTATACATTGTTTTTATGCCTATAAAGTGAATGTAATGCATATTCTGAATGTCATATAAGCATTTCTGCTATTTTTAAATTGATTATAAATTATTTGATCACAATAATCTACTTTCTAACTATCTATATGGTCTTGAATGTGATTTAGATTTTACTTATTCAAAATAATTAGATTGTACGTAATAATTACACATATAAAGTGAAAATAATCCTTACTCTGAGTATCTTTTTGAGCATTTAAAAAGTTTTTAGATTTATTCTAAATCATTTCGTAACAATAATCTAGATTTAAGCTCTCTTTATGGTTTAGATTATGATTCAAATCTTAATTATTCAAAAAAATTGGATTGTAAAAAATTATTATGTCTATAAAGCAAATATAACTAGCTATAGCATCGTGCTTCCGCGTGATGAAAGATGGACCTAAATTGATTTTTTTAATTTTTTATTGTTTTAGAAATATAATATTAATCATAGAAATCATGAACATCATGTACCCAGCATTTGAAATCCAACCATTAAAAAAAAATAAACTTTAAGTACCAAACCAATACTTCAGTTAAGCATTAGATATATAAAAAAAAGTAAAAAACGAAAAGAAAGATATGAAATTTCACATCATACTCTTATTATGGCAAAAAATATATATATAATCATCAATTAATAAATAAACAATAAACAAACAACTAATAATCAATAATTGACTAACTACTTCTAAAACAAAATAATAATCCGATGCATGCACTGTTTTATAAGGAAATATGAACAATTTTGGAAGTAAAAGATTGAAGCATTATCTTCTTTCCTAAGTAACGGTGATGTAGTTAGCACAACTCACATATAAATAAGAGAAAAAAAAAACCAAATTAGAAAAATTGAAAGGAGAAAAAGAGGGGAAGTGAGGGTATTTTCTGGAGCACTATTTCTTTATGGTTCTGAAACTTCTCCTGGCCAAATTCAAATAGTTTCCTTATATTTTTTTATCGTTCAAAATCTGCTCGAAGTAAACAACACATACATACAAGTACACAAATTCTTGCAATGATCACCATATATTTTTTATTTTCTGACAAAGTTAGAATGCATTCTTTTTAGGCTGTATCAGAATAATCATGGTATTTCACAGATTAATCCATGTGCAGTATGTTAGTCTAATGTGCTTACTATTGCCAGGATGCTGGACATTGTACCTGGTTTCAATGTCCCTCAAACACCGAAGGGTAACGCGTGTATAAATATAAACAAAAGATGAATTTAAAAAATTGAAACAAAAGGAGAAAGACCCACCAATAGAATACGATGGTTCAGCCAAGGCATAAGAAAAGGCTTGCTCTGTAGACAACATCTCTTCATGTATTGCCCCGACTGTATCAATTTTAGCTCAAACTGGATTTAGGATACTTATTATAATTTTATATCAACTCTAATATTTTATTATAATTATACAAATGCAAGTTCAACAAGCTTTTGAGGATCATATAAATATGTTATCATATTTACAAAATCATCGAATATCTTTTCAAAATTTTTAAAAATAAAACCAAGCATAACTTACCTAACCAAGTTGGATCCTGGAAGTTCCTTCACAACTTCATGTCATCCTGACCCATTGCTTGATCTGAGAAATAAAAATAGCATGTAACATGTTCAAGTAGGAATTAAGATTTCAGATTACATGTTCAAGTAGATAATAATAGCATATCTCGATTTTTGTAAATAAAAGGGCGGTTTATGGCATTCTGTCTGAGGTTTATTGGTTTCGCTCTTCTTTTTTTTTTTAGAAACCTTGGTAGAGGCTACCAAGTGTAAGGGAAGGAAAAACAAAAAAGAAAAACAAGCGGAACTAAACTAGCAGTGTTTTCGGAAAAGCTCCTGTTGGAATAAAATCCAGTGCAGCAAGGAGGTGACACTTCTCTTCTCTGCTCTGAACACACGGTTGTTTCTCTCTAACCAGGTTGCCCACAAAACAGTGAAAGTAATTATTGCTTGGAAATCCCTTCTGTCTTGTTGGATATTCTGTAAAGCACTAAGGATGAGAGGCTGCACTTCAGTATGAGTTGGAAGTGTAACATTATGGTGTAGTGAACGAATTTTGAGCCATAAGTCCTTAACAAAGTTGCATTCACAAAAAAGGTGAGAGGTTGTTTCAATGATGGGGCTATCACAAAGAGCACAGCCTGGCTGCACCAAAATATGTCTTTTCAGCAAATTTTCCTGTGTCAGAATTCGATTGAAATAAAGAAGAAAGGTAAAAATTTGCGGTTTGGTTTCGCTCTTCTTAAAATGCACAGCCTGGTTTCGCTCTTCTTAAAATAAAGCACAGCCTGGTTTCGCTCTTCTTAAAATGCGGTTTTGTTTAAATAACATACCAATGTAACTTTTGTTATTTTCAATTGATTCTATTCAAAGAGGCAATGATTGGAAAAACCACAATCAAGTACTGCTTTACAGTTTGTACTATTCAATCATAAATTAATCTTTAGACGCGTCAACCAATAAGGACAAACATATGTAATATAAACATACCTGCACTTATTGAGCTGTCAGAAGTACTTGCACTTGTTTAAGTATCAGTTGGTTTTCCAAAGGATGAGCTCTTTGGCTGTATTGAAGGAAAATATGGTATGATACTATATCCAAAAGCACAAACAACACTTGTAAAATAGGTTTAGTTCTCAAAATTCTCATCATACGACTTATGTAATACCCAGACAACTAAACCAACACAAACTATGTGAAAACAACTTGAAGATAATGCTAACCTTAATGGGCACATATATAAAGAAGAGGGTCCTGCTTCCATGTCACGATCTTCATCATCATCATTCTCTATACGTCTGAGATAGTCCTTTAAATTCTGTATAAAGTGCAAATTTTTATTAGAAAGTGCAAATTTCTGTATAAAGTGCAATTTTTTATTGGAAGCAAGAAATAACCAACAAATAAACAAAAAAAAGGGGGGGGGGGAGAATGCTATGAGAAATCATTACATGGAAAACAATGGATTTAACTAAGGCCTCATCTTGTTCATCCAACTCTTCACTTGCATTTTCCTGCTGTAAAAGAGAAAAATATGTTGAATAAAAATGATAAGCTTACAAATTAAGAGTATCTCAAGATAAGAAAATGGAAATAATTAAACAAATCTTTTGTTGTGACGAATGCTCCAAAGTCTCCAACATATCCTCAAAGTTCACAGTCAAATGCCTTGACTAAACACGACACTCCAAAAGAAAATAAAAATTAATAAGTAACAAATCAACTATTATAATGTTGAAAAGCAAACAACAGTTTATTCTAGACAAAAGATAAAAATAAAAAGCTCACCTTCATAGACCTCATTTCTTCTAAAGCAGCAAGTATATCCATATCTTTTTTCGAGTCCAGGAATTTGTTCTCTAATGATTTCATTGCGTGATTGCATCTCCCATTCCTTCTGCATCTCTCTTTCTTTTCTCATTTTCTGCGGCCTTGTCTTGGTCACGCCACGGTTCAAAGTTGCGAGATGCACCTGATTCCACAGTGTCATCTGAGTTTTGTGGGTCTGCCTTAAATCTAATCTCAGCCGAGCACTTTGTGCATTTGAAATAGAACCGAAATATTTGAATCCCTATGTACGTCTGCAATGTACAGAAAAAGAGGGTTTTATGTTACACAATTAACAACAAAAGAATTTGCGAAGCTTATCGAAGAAGAGGGCTTCATGCCCAAGCAGATATTGCCGAAATTTAAGTGGGAGTTACTCCTAGTATTGAGTACTTCCCTACTGAATCTAGGAATTGTAAGGAACAAAGAACAGCAGATGTACCAAATTTATTTCTATTTTTACCAAGTATGAAGCCAACATGCACATACTGTTATCAAATTACATTTCAGAATTCAGAGATTAAGCCTCATATGAAAATCTTTGGAATTTGGAATGAACAATTTACATTCAAGTGCATAACTAAATTTTACTGTACACTGGATCAGCAACATCAGTTAAATTATATTCAGGTTAGTTACAGAATTGAACGGGCCATAACTTAAGGGTCATAAATGAATTTATAAGATCATATAAATCGAACCGCTAAGGTCGTTTGCATGAAATTCGCAAAATTAATCAGAGAAAAGGGAAGAACAAACCTTGCCTACAACATCTTCCTGGTGGGAATTAAACTTGGTGCCTTTCTAGATGTAGTCGCCACAGGTGCCGCAGCGAATACCCATGGGAAATATCATGTGCACTTTCATCTGCTGGTTCTTCGGCTGCCTGCGCCGTGGGATCTTCGCCGGATCGAAATCAGGAGGGTAGTATTTGTTCATCACTTTCCTCTCTCTCATCTCTTCTTCTCTCTACTTCCTCATCCTTCCTCAATCTACAATTTGACTAATAATTAATTCTCTCCCATGTCTTAATCCAGTTAGTAGTTACTATACTATATATAGTCCACATTGTCATTTTAAGAAAAACACTACTGACATGCTTGGTCTGTACCGGTCCTGGCATTGGTTCTGGGATTCAAATTCAGTCATAATAATGGTACCCATAAAGAGCAAATCGATCAGCAATAGGAGTACATTAATCGGAGATCCTTTCAATTATAAACTTCCCATGGCCATTAATATGCAAAAATCAGTAAGATAAATAAAGAGTAAATTGATGGTTCAGTATTGTCTGTCATCAGTATATTTACTATATTTATTTTGCTATTGGCATCAATATTATTTGTCTATGCATCGACCGAAGAAGAGCACCTGTAAGCTCGAAATATACACTGCACTTCTCTTGTAATTCCCTGGTGATTTGCCTGCGTAACCAATTAGCATGACAACATTAGGAGGTGCTGGGTCTAGATGAGGTACAGTGCTCAATAAGTCTCATCAGCTTTGAGAGTTGTTGCGCAAGTACAATTTTCGTCATAGCAACAAAAAGATTTCACACAATGTATATCTGATTCATGGCTTTATTAGTTTGCATAAAAATTATTAAAGTAATATATACCAAATTAGTAATTAGTAAGAAGAAATAAGCTTATAATTAAGTAAAGGCCGAGGCACCGACAGTCAAAACATGTACCTTTCATCTTATAAGTAAGGGGTTTATTCATCTCACCATTAGTAATTATCAGTGATAACCTTTCATCTTACCCAAAGAAAATGCTGAACGAAGCCAATCTCTCAAAAAAAAAAAAAAAAAAAACAAAGATATTAAAAAAATATTCAGAAGGTACCAAGCGTTAGGAATTAAAAAAGCCCATCTTACCAGTAAGAAAGGAGAAAAACAACCACCATGTCAAAGTCCTAAAATCATGATACGACTCGTCCACATCCAGATAGAAAACGGCTCACCTTTCAGGAATAATATCGGTAAATAATTAAGGCAGGTACTAGAAATTAGGAAATAGATCCAGTATAATGTTCACCTCAAAGAGCCCATAAGCTACACCCTTCTTTCAGTTCTAAAACTGGGACGTCATGATTTTATCATATGTCCTCTCTAATATGTGGAAATTAAAAAGGAAACACAAATGAAAAAACTTACCATCAGTCTCGTATCAATGACCACGTAATACATTGGGACTATCATAAATATAATCTAAAAATTTCAAACCGGTCTTACTGGTCTTTACAAATTTGAAGATAATCGAACAATGTTAGCTCAATCCACGTTCTTACTGGTCTTTTCGGTACAATCTGAAAAGAGAACAATGCTTGCAGCCAAAACTTGCTAATGAAAGTTTAAGTTTTTTGTGCATTTGAGAGAGAAAGAATGCTAGAATGCTTGCCTGACACGAGTTTCACTCGGAAAAGCTAAAATTCAGAGATATTCCGACCATCGTGATTGGATACTTGGCAGAGAAGAGGTGAGGAGAGGACACAACTACCTTCCAGCACAAAACAGTAGGCAAAAATTTAACAGTGGAAAAAGCATAAATCAACAAAATCTAACACTATGATGCCAAAATCAAAGGTCAAAAATTGAGTAAAAAGAAAGAAAAAAAGGCATATGCCATGAACAAACCTGGAAAGCAAAGGAAAACCCTTGCGAAAAGGAGGGAGGTAGAGTGGAGCCATGGCGAGAGAGAGGAGGGATAGAAAGTCAAGCTGTTAGCCCTTACTGTTCTTCTTTTGGACTCGTGCAGAAGAGGAAACAGAAGCATTGGATGACACTGAAGCCTCCTTGTTGAGATGATGGTTAGACCTAATGAAGAGAGAGGGAACATGTCTGGACTCTGGAGTCTGGACGAACCTTCGCGAGAGAGAAAAAAGGACAACGATAGCTGAGCTCCGCTCAGGATCAACCATGACGGCTCGGTCGGTGTGGCCCGTGCAGAAAGAAAGATTGAAGTCTTTGAAGAGGCGAATTTTTTTTTTGAAAAAAGGTGGGAGCGCCACCCAGTTTCATTTTGATGAAAATGAAACAAAGTACAATGCAAATTAGAAGTAGGACAAAACTGCATAACCTACCCGAAATAGATCAGATTCTACTTAAAATCCAAAAATCTTTTTGTACCCCATAACCATACGTACAGTACTCAAAACCTCTCTAGCATATAAGATCTTTTAACAAAACACATGCAAAAAACTATCAAAATTGTCTATATTTGTAGCTCAGCAACACTTAAATTTGAAAGCCTTTTCTTCAGTATGCTAGCGCCAGTCCAGTCATGTTCATTCCCAAGCTTGTCTCCTCTGGAACCATCTGAAGGGGAATCAGGTCCCAATCATCCGGTAGCCACTTGTCCACCGCTGGTCCTTCTGTGTCATTCCAAAGCCCTAGCCAATATTTAACCAAATAGAAAATAATCAATAAGATTTGTCGCATATTTTTCAGTGGTGTGCTATTAAATATGAAGTCATTTCTAGTCTTCCATATGCTCCAACAACAAGCATTAAAAACTGTAAGAAAAGCTTTCCTATCCAGGTTTGGCAAATGTTCAGCAAAGTTCAGAATATCAACAATTGAGTTCCAAGATTTGTAACTAGAAAAGCTGTCCCCTAGCCAATACCACACATTTTGCACAAAAGGACAAAGTAAAAAAAGGTGATCATGAGTTTCAGCTTCTCCACAAAACACACAAGAACAGTCTCCTTACCAACCTCTTCTCAAAAGGTTAATTTTGGTAAGAATTTTATTATAAGTCATTAACCACATAAAAATCCTGATCTTATAAGGAATTTTCAAGTGCCAGATCAAATTTGCCCTAGGAACTAGAGTTCCTCTAAAAGATAAGAAAGTATAAACTGAATGAGTTGAGAATCTCCCTTTACTATCCCATCTCCAGATCAATTGATCTTCTTCAAAGGAAACATTTGTGTTAGCAATCAAATCTTTTAGGAAAATATATTCCTGCAAGAGGACTCCAGTCAAATTTCTGGAAAAAGTTAACACACTACCTTTAGAGGCAATTACCTCTGCTACAGTACAATTTTGAGACTCACATATTTGAAAAAGAAAAGGATAAACTGTAGCTAAAGGGCAGTTTTCATACCAAATATCCTTCCAAAAGTTTATAGACCTACCATTTCCTACCCTATACTGACTTGAAGATCTACCAATCTGCTGTAAACTAGTGATATCTTTCTAGAAAGGTGAAAGGTGGGAATGTGCTTGTGAGTTTTGGTATTTGTACTGAACGAGAGATTTCCATTCAGCTTTATAGTGTGGATTGTAATACCTCCACCACCACTTAAGTAAAAGGGCCATATTCATATTTTTAAGGTCCAAAATATCCATACCCCCTTGATCCTTAGGTTGACATAGTTTAGACCAGTTCATAAGAGCATACTTTTTTCTTTCCCCAGTTTGACCTTGCCACAAAAATCTGCACCTAAGACTATCAATTTTCTTCCTAATTTTTTCAGGTATTCTAAAAATTGATAAAGCATAAATGGGAATACTACTTAGAACAGAATTTAATAAAACTGCTCTACCTCCAATTGACAACATATTGCCTTTCCAGGTTTGAAGTTTTTTATGTATCTTGTCTAGTACAAAATACCAGTCAATGCAATTCAATTTTTTGTCATTTAGAGGGATTCCTAAGTAAGTGGTAACTTCCCTATTTTACATCTAAACATAGAAGCTAATTCCCTAATTAAATTCTCCTCAATATTGATAGGAATCATTTATGTTTTCTGGAAGTTTATTTTAATGCCTGAAATGGCTTCAAAAGCAACCATAGTCAAGAAAACTCTTTCTATATTATCATGCTTGGCTTTTAAGAACAAGATAGTATCATCTGCATAATGAACATTGATGATAGCAGAATTATTTCTAATAGGGGGACCAAGGCCTTTAATTAAACCTAAAGTAGCACTCTTGGTAAACATCTTACACATTGTATCAGCAGCTAAATCAAACATAAACGGGGACAAAGGATCTCCTTGTTTCAACCCTCTTTTACAAGGGAAGAAATATGTTGGATTTCCATTAAAATTGATACAGGTCATAGAACTATGTAACAAAAGTCTAATCCAATTGAGCCATCTGTCACCAAAACCTCTATGTTTTAGCATATCTATCATATATGACCAGTTAACTCTATCATAGGCCTTTTCAAAATCGATTTTCACTATTACCCCTTTTTGTTTAGTGATATAACAGTCATGTAAAATTTCATGTCCCACTACAACATTATCAAGTATGTACCTTCCTTGTAAAAAATCTGATTGAGAGCTATCTACAAGTTTATCCATAACCCTAGCCAATCTATTTGTCAACATTTTAGTAATGATTTTGACACTGCAATTGACTAGACTAATAGGTCTAAATTGTCTAACAAACAAGGCATCTTTTTCTTTAGGGATCAAACAAATACTTGCCTTATTTAACTTTTTCATATCTAGGGTTCCTTGATAAAAAGCCTCAACTAAACTAACTAAATCTGGATACACTAACTCCCAGAAATGCTGGTAAAAGGCAAACGTAAACCCATCAGGGCCAGGAGCCCCATGAGCATCAGAATTGAAAACTGCATCTTTAATATCTTGTATAGTAAAAGGTACTTCAAGTAAACTACTTTCTACATCATCTAATTTATCTATCTCACTCCAAAAATCCTAAGTTATCCTACCTCCTTGTATACTTTCAGTCCCTAATAGATCTTTATAGTAGTTACTAATATGTTTTTCAATATCTTTCTGGTTATCTACAAGTCTACCATCAATATTCATATGAAAAATCAGATTTTTTTTTTGCCTATGAGAGGCAACCTTGTGGAAGAAGGAAGTATTACAGTCTCCTTCTTTCAGCCATTTTTGTTTAGATCTAATTTTCCAATAAATTTCTTCATCTAAGTAGATTTTATCTAAAATATTTCTATAGTAATGCCACTGATTATTTTCTTCTTCATTTAGATCTCCTTCTTTCCTATCTAATTGATGAAGTCTAGCCAAAGCTTCCCTCTTCAGTCTATGTTTATTACTCTCATAATTTTTTTTCCAACACAACATTTTTTTCTTCATATGCTTCATCTTGAAGTCCCAACTTTTACCTTTATCACTAGAAAGAGGGACTTCATTCCACCATCTAGATACTAATTGCATAAACTGGTCATCATGCACCCAAGTAGGATCATATCTAAAAATGTAATTTTTATTGTTGTTGTTATCAGTACTTAAAAGTAGAGGACAATGATCTGAGGAATAGGTTACTAAGTCTATAACAGTACAATTAGGATAACACCTATCCCAATCCTCATTGGCTAAAAATCTATCTAGTAAGACTGACTGAGTGCCATTAGTCCACGTATACTTTCTAGTAGCTAGTTTATATTCTAACAAAGCACTATCACTAATAAAATTATTGAACTTCCTACTAGTTCTCATATCAATGTTGTTGCTACTTTTCTCTTCCCTAAATCTGATGGAGTTAAAATCTCCACAAATAAGCCATTGTCCAGCCTAATTATCCCTAATGCTATTTAATTCTGTTCAGAAATGCTTTTTCAACATGTAATTAATAGGTCCATAAACTACAGTTAGCATGAAAGTAGTATTATTCTGCCTATTTTTTATTGCTACACTTAAGAAGAAAAGAGCTATTCTAGTATCAAGTATTTCAAACTTAGCATAATTACAACCAGAAAGAATACCACCGGACCTTCCAACAGAAGGTAACCAATGCCAATCAGTTATTATATTGGAAATCCCTCTTAAGATTCTATCTGTAAAATTCTCTTTTTTGTTTCTTGCACAGCTACAATGTCAGCTTTATTGTCCTTAATAAGATCATTCAAAACCTGTCTTTTTCTAGGAGCATTCATCCCCCTAATATTCCAACAAATTATCTTCATCTAAAACTTATGTTATCCCTATTCTTATCATACAATACAGTAGTAAAACTATCCTGGCTTTGTTTATTTTTATCTAAAACATATTTTAGAATTTCTTCAAAAGAATTTCTTTGCATAATTCTCATCTTATTCACAATTTCATCCTGTTGTTCCATAGAATTACCTAATGTAATCCTATAAACTCTGAACAAATCCACTACTTCCTCATTTGTAAGTCTATTAAAAGGAAAGTTATTAAGAAGAGGTATACCTTTAGGGGTCTTTCGAGGATTGGCCATCCTGCTCTTAGCTTTTCCTAGGATGGATCTGGTCACCCCCTTGCACCTTCAGCCTGTTGCTCCTCCTTGGTTGATAAGTCACAACTTGGAAGAGAGGTGTCACTCTTGCTCCACCACTGCTGTTTCTGCTCCCTGTACCAGAGTTATCTCCAGCATTCTGAGGTTGTTCAGGAGTATGAGTCCCATAGCTTTCTTTAGGAGTGTTATGCACCCCATTAGGAGTGGATTTGGGAAGAGAGGGATTCAGGTTACTATCCACCACTAGGGAAGGGTTACTCCCAGAAGGCACAGTCTGGGTCCCACTTTTTAACAGAGCCCTCTTTTTGTTTTTCACCTCTTGCATAGGGGTGTGTGCTTCCCCCATTATCTCTCCAGCAGAGGAAGATCCACCCCTGTATTTTCCATTAATAAGGATCCTCTCATTCTCTATTTGTTTGAGTAGATCATCAAAGCTTGGCTCTTCAGAGGTATAAGTTGCATTGTCATCAACCTGCATAGGTGCTTTACCATTGCCTGTTTGTGTACCAGCACCATCACTTGTTTTCCCAGTATTACCAATAGTGCCTTGATTACTAGATCCACCCCTTTTTGTGTTGTTTCTCATCACAGACTTTGGTTTGGTACCTCCTCCTCCACCATTTCTTGGAGGTGGAGGTGGGGGATGGTTCCCATGGGCCTCCTCTATGCCAGGGTTTTCAATTTCAAAGTACACATCATATCTCTCCACAAAACCACTAGGATCTCTATATTTGATCCAAGTGTAAGGAGGAATCAACAAAGGGTCACAAATACCCACTCTGACCCTTGCATAGCGCCAGTCCAGATAAAAGTTAGCAGTTCTGGGATCTAGGTCAAACACCACTCCTCCCATGTCATCAAAAAGTTTCTCAAATTCATCAAAGTGCCAAAGTTTCATGGGAAAACCTCTAATTCTAACCCAGACAGGAATCAGACGCATACCTTCATCAATCGAAGGGTCCCAAGCTTGGATTGGAATCTCTTTATTTTCTAGCTTCAGGGATTGCTTAGCCAGGACTGAGTCTAGCCAGTATCTGGAAGGAGCTAGAATCAAGTACTTGTTCTCCTCTGCGAATAAAAAATCTGGTACAGAAATTTTAGTGGAGACGAAGGGTGTAGATCAAATCCATCGGAAGCAGAACAATAACTCAAACCTTTGCGATAAGAGAATAAGGTTAGCGGAACAGTAACTCAAACCTTTGAGATTTGCGATAGGAGAATAAGGAAATTTTTGCGCAACTCAAACAATATAAGAATAAGGAATTTAGATTATTATTTTTATTATTAACAAAACTATGTTATAAAAAAAAATTTGGACAAGCACGCATATCGAAATTTCTTATTTTTATTCCTTATCTAACCTTCATCCAAACACATCCATAATATTCTAGAATAAAATTTGGATAAAAATGAGGATCAAATTCCTTATTCTTCTACAACTCAAGCAACAAAAAAAAAATTTGGATCTTTATTCTTATACCAACGAAACCATAGTATAAGAATAAAAAATTTGGACAAGCACGTATACTGAAATTCCTTATTCTTATTCTTTATCCAATCCTCATCCAAACACACCCAAATATCTTTCGATAATTTCAACCATTTTCGAATTAATTCTGAGTTTCATCACTACAATCTACATTTAAACATTCCATATAGTCTAGAATATGATTCAGATCTTACGTAATAAAAAGAAAATGTTTACACCTTGTAATTACAAATAAAAATTGAAAATTACATTTAAGCTCTCTATTCGGTCTAGATTATGATTCAAATCTTTCTTATTCAAATCTTCTACATCCATCCAACGGTCCGTCAACCTACGTCGCAACAGAAAACAAACAAAGTCAGGTACAAACCTCAGTAACCGGTTATTTAACGACGCGGCTTCTCTATAATTAATTATTATAACAAAGTTCAATCAGATCGTATTAATCCACATAACAAATAATATATTTTACGGAGATAATCGGGTCCAGCTAGTCAGTCAGTCAGAGTGGTCCCTCCCTGATCCCAGGAAGATCAGGACCGGCCCTTCCTCGAACTCAGGAGGTCCATGGCTTAAAATTCAGATTCAAATCCAGTTTCAATTCCAATTTCCAAATCCGATATCCCATAAAATATACCAATCACAATTCAGTAAACATATTCAATCAAAATTAAATGATAAACAAATCAGTCAATCAATATAAAATTATATATAAAAAAGTCCGATTACCTGATTAAGTGATCCAAAAATCATGAGAATGACAATTGAATTCGACTGCAACGTAGTGTCGAGATTTCAACTGGTGGAACTTCAATCGATATACTCGAACTCTCTTCTAATATCTAACTTTGATCAATTGATTTTGTAATGAAAAGATATATGACAGATGTTGTTGTCTATTCTTTGTGAAGGAGAAACAATAATTAAAATTGAGGAGCGTTCCTTATTCAATCGGCATAACTAAATAAATGGCTCATTTATTAGAAGACACGTGTAAGGTAATAACAGGTGGCAAGTTCTTGTTTACCAAAGCTAGAAATGAGTCATACGATTAAGGCGGCAAGGGCTAAAAAAAAAAAACACATATAAAAGATAGGTCAAAGGTGGTCAATTTAATTCAACTTTTTCCATTCGGCTAAATAAAATATCACAGTTTTGATTGGTCAAAGGTCAAACACTTGGTCAACTATGATCAAATTCGGTCAAATTTTGGTCAAACACTAGTCAAAGTTTACAATTTGGTCCGCAATGATAAAATGAATTTATGAATTTAAGTCAAAACATGTCAAAATGATGGGATATTACATTTATTACGTCTATAGGGTCGTTTGGATTGCAAAGAATAAGGAAGAATAGTTTTTTCTTAGAATATTTTCTTCCTAGACATTCAAACAAGTTAGGAATAAGAGAAGAATAATTTCTTCTTAGGAATAGCTTCTTCCTAGGAATAACATCTTCCAACAATTATATATACATAATTTCAACAAAATTAGCTAAATACTAATAACTAAAAGAAATTTTATGTGCTCTTTAATTAGTACTTTATTTAGTATTAAAATAATAATAATTTTTAATAATTTATTTAAATTAATATCAATTTGCTTATTCCTAACTCACCATCCAAACAACATTTTTCATTCCCGGAATAACATCTTCTCACTTTTCCCAAAGTTACACACTTCCCAATATTTTTTTCCTAAAATCCTTATTCTTCCTTTTTCCCATACCATCCAAACGACCCATAGAGTGAATGTAATGCATATTATGAGAATATGAGTATTTTCAACCGTTTTTTAATTCATTTTAAATTATTTTGTCATAAAAATTTTCATTTTAACTCTTTTATACAGTCTATAATATGATTCAGATTTTACTTATTCAGAAAGATTGAATTATAGATAGTCATTATGCCTATAAATTGAATGTAATGCATATTATGAGTATCATATGAGAATTTTAATCGCTTCCAAATTCATTATAAGTCATTTCATCAAAATAATATATCTTTAAACACTCTAACTTTATACAATCTAGAATATGATTTAGATCGTACTTATTCAAAAAGATCGAATTATACCTATTAATTCCGCATAGAAAGTGCAAATAACGCTTACTTTGAGCATCATTTAAGTATTACAATCGTTTATGCATTCATTCTTAGTCATTTCAATACTATAATCTATATTTAAACTCTCTATACGGTCTAGAATATGATTTTGATCTTACTTATTCAAAAAGATTGCATTATATATAGTACTTACGCATATAAAGTATACAATGCTTATTCTAAGTGCCATTTGAGCATTTCAATTGTTTATGCATTCATTCTAAGTCATTTCAACACAATAATATATTTTTAAACACTCTATACCATCTTGAATTTGATTCAGATATTATTCATTTAAAAGATTAGATTATACATAGTAATTATACATACAGTATGCAAATAATGCATTTTTTTAGCATATTCATGCATTTCAAGCGATTCTGCCTTCTTTCTTCATCATTTGACCACGATAATCTATATTTAAACTATCTCTATATAGTCAAAAATATGATTCTGATCTTATTTATTTAAAAAATTAAAATATACATAGTCGTTATGCATATAAAGTGCTAAGAATGAATATTCTAAGATTCATTTGAACATTTAACTTGTTTTGTTCATTTGTTCCAAATTATTTCATCACAATAATGTACATTTAAGCTCTCTATATGGTCTAAAATATGATATCAACCTTAATTATTCAAAAATATTAGATTATACATAGCAATTACGCATATAAAGTGCAAGTAATGCATATTTTGAGTCTCATTTGAGCATTTCATACATTTATTCTAAGTCATTTCATCACAATAATCTATATTTAAGATCTCTATACGGCCCCGAATATTAAATTATAATCATTATACATAGTAATTACGCATATAATGTGCAAATAATGCTTATTCTTAGTATCATTTGCGTATTTTAATCGTTTTTGCATTCACTATGTGTCATTTCATCACAATAATCTACATTTAAACTCTTTATATGGTCTAGAATATGATTTAGATTTTCCTTAATAGAAAAGATTGAATTATAAACAGTTATTATGTCACATCTCGAGTCACTTTTGAATGACTCTCGAGTACATCTTGACAACCAGCTGCGTATTTCAACGCAAGACGAAAGAAACATCACATACATATATACCAATAATATACACATAAAATTCCACAAATCTTTATTTATTCAATTATAAAAGAGTTCGACAGACGACAAGGATTAACATGGCGAGTTGAACACGAGGCTCCCATGCTATTTCAATGTGTCAATAGTAAACAAACAAAGTGAAACAAATCAACTGGTGACATTAATTTGACTCGCTTGTTTTTCTCTTTTTTATTGTAGAATCTCTGCAACACCAATTTTTGTATCTAGAACCCACATATAAAAAGTGGAACGAGTGAGAGATTGAATATTCTCTCAGTGCGGTATTTAGTTTCAGCTTGGAGATTTGTAAAATGTACCTAATAAACTAGTAATACAAGTACCTTTAATATATAAAAAAATATATACAAATACCTTTAAGCAATTATTATATGCAGTGCAAGAGATTAATGCGATAACGCAAATCCTTAAATACGGTGCAAATATCTATAAAGTGAAAATACCTTTCCTTGTGATGTTACTATTTCATTGGTATGTGTTTCGTAAAAACACAATCGACATCAGATATTAATGCGATAAAAAATATACAAACAATTATTGATCTTCAAGATAGTAATATATATCTCAATCCTCTTCTTTTAACAAGAGATTTCATTTCATTAGAATTTTTTTTTTTATCAAAATGAATGAGTGGGGTGTCATTTGATTGGAATTTCAATGTTAATAGAGCGAAATAACTCATGAGAAATCAATTCAAATGAAATAAAATCTGGCGTAAAAAAATATTTTGATCAAACATAAATGACTGACAACTATTTGAACAAAAGATTGATCTGATAAATAATAAGTACAAATCATCCAACCAATACAAACCTACTAAAAATTAATTTTACACGCGCCTTCGAACTTACTTCTTTGCATATAAAAATATACTAAAAAACAACCATGTGTGACGTGTTTATTATGTTTGGCCAACTCAGCAAAAACAAAAATGTGACCAAGTTGTTTGAGATGTTAGTAATAAGATACATTAAAAGTTATTGAAAAATATTTTAAGTGCAGCATGAACAATTATAATTTTCAATTCTTATTAGGCCCAAGCATAATGAATTAAGATACATTAAAAGTTATTGAAAAATATATTGGGCATGTTATCTGCTGGAACTAAATCGTGTTAGTAGCGTGTGCCTCCCAAACCTACCTAGATCAGATCGCACGTAAGAACGCTTCAATTAGTAATTCACGGAAAGTCCACAAACACACCAATCCACGCCTTGTACTTTTATGAAGGCCCTGATCAAAATGTTTGTTATACGGGATTTTATTTTATTTCAATTCAATTAATTTTACAGGTTTTTGTTATATCTAATTATATAAAAATTTCAATCTGGGTGTGTTTGGATGCAACGGAATAAGCCGTGAATAGGGAATAAGAATAAGGAATTTCGGTTTGCGTGCTTATCCATATTTTTTATTCTTATATCATGGTTTTGTTAGTATAGGAATAAGGGCCTAAATTCCTTATTCTTGTAGGGTGTGTTTTGGAATGGGTTGAATAAGCCTTATTCATGAATTAACCAATTGTGAGTTGACCCAAACACACAATGGAATAAGGATAATGCCCTATTCACTACCTTATTCTTATTCAAGCCAAAACTAGAAATTAGAATTGGAAAGGCTTGGTGATGCTAGGAAAATATTATAATAATAAGTATTTTTATAAATATTTATTATTATTATTATTATTATTATTATTATAATTATTTATGATAAGTATTATCAATTATTATTTCACTGAATTATTAATTATTATTTATTAATGATTCACAAAACGTTATAATAAGTATTTATTACTAATTAATCATTATTATTTATTAATGATTTTATAATAATAATAGTAATAATAATAATTAATATATTGTAATAATAAGTATTATTATAAATATTTATTTATGTTATAATAATAATAATAATATTATTATTATGATAAATATTATAATTATTTATGATAAGTATTATCAATTATTATTTCACTGAATTATTAATTATTATTTATTAATGATTCACAAAGCGTTATAATAATGATTTATTACTAATTAATAATTATTAGTTATTAATGATTTTATAATAATAATAATAGTAATAATAGTAATAATTAATATATTGTAATAATAAGTATTATTATAAATATTTATTTATGTTATAATAATAATAATATTATTATTATTATGATAAATATTATAATTATTTATGATAAGTATTATCAATTATTATTTCACTGAATTATTAATTATTATTTATTAATGATTTACAAAGCGTTATAATAATGATTTATTACTAATTAATAATTATTATTTATTAATGATTTTATAAGCGTTGTAATAATTATATTATTTATTAATGATTTATTAAACATTATAATAATGATTTATAATAATAATTTATTAATTATTATTTTATTAATTAGTTAATTATTAATTATTATAATTATTATAATAATTATTTATTAAACGTTATAATAATTATTATTTAATAGTAATCATAATAAATATTATAATTAAACGTTATCATTAATATTATTAGTATTATTTTATTCATTTCTTTGAATCAATTATTATTATGATAATTATTTAAAAATTTTATTTATTGATTTAAAATAATAAATATAATAATTATTGTATTTATTAATATTATCTAAATTATTACTTTAATGTTTTTAATTAATATTTTTATATTATTTTTATTATTAATATAAATTATTATTATATTATTTTCATCCATTCTTATAATGACAAATTGTTCAAAATAAAATCAAATCATTATTATATTTTTTTTCTTTCCTTATTCTTATTCACAATACACTATCCAAACAACATCTCCTTATTCATGAATAGACAATTCTCCTAATTCTAATTCAAGATTCTTATTCATAAATTTTCTTATTCATTCTTATTCACTCCACCTCCAAACACACCCGTATTGTTTGGGTTGCACAAAAATAAGAATAAACACGCAAATCGAAATTTTTATTCCTATTCCCTATTCCCGGCCTATCCAAACACACCTAAATCCATTCATTTTTATCGCGAATTTTCTAACAAAATGAAATGGAATAAAATTCCATGTTAGAAAAATGAAATTTTGATCAGGCCCTTAGTTTCAGATTTAAAACTTTTGTGATTAAAGTGAAAATTGACTCTGTGTAGCTCAGTAGCTTACGGCAGCTACTTGTGCCAGTTATAAATGGGGAACGAAAAACCACAGCTTCCATCTGATTATGGACCCAGAATCTCATGTTGAGCTTGCGTACGCACGTACAAAACTGTTTGAAAATGGTTTTTTCTTGATTTTAGATCATATTGATCAGTCCATCGTATATAGGACTGGCACAAGTAGGACGGATGGACTCCGTCCAATACGATTGTTTTCACGTTTTTTAATTTCAAATAGCCGATCCGAACCGTTCAATATGTTTTTCATATTGAAAACTCATAAAAAACCACTTTTACATTTTTTTCGAAATTTTTTATTATTTTTTGACATTTTAGAAAATCGTTGTTATTGGATGATCTATAATGTTTATATCATGAATTTTAAAAAATACCAAAAAATAGTAAACAATTTTGAAAAAAAATGTAAAATTTGATTTCTTATAAATTTTTAATATTAAGAATAGATTGAACGGTTCGAATAAGTCATTAAAATTTAAAAACGATCGTATTAGACAGACTCATCCATCCTATATACATGACACTGACATTTTTCATATTTTGGATACAAACTCAGCCCAACCCACCAAGCATAATGACCCAGCCCTCATCCCTCAACAGGATACCTCCATTTTCACAAAAAACAGGAGGCAATCAACAAAACCCACCATAGCAAAACAAAAGCTCTCCGGCAGTTTCAACTAGTGATATGCCAAAAGTCCTTGGCCCTTGGCCCGCCCTTCGGAAGACCGTCTTTAAACCCGAACCGGACCGGCCCTTCGAAAGATTTACAACGGACTAGGACCTAGAAGGACCGGGTTTTGAAAGGGCCGGATTTAATTTTCAACGAAGATGGATTTTGATGGGACGGACATCGACGGACTAGGTCCGGCCCAGCCCGACCCGATTTATTTGAAAGGGCCGGTTTACTGTATCAGACATTATAGTAGATTTGTACGTTTTTTCTTTCATGTGAAGAAAGAAATCAATCAATTAATTACTATTTAAATAATGATACCATGGAGATATGCGTTGAATATGGTAACAATTTCTTACTCGATGCAATTTCTCATTTAATTAACTACTATTTACCGCTGCATATCTTCTTCACAATGAAATTTCTTATTTCCTATATTTTTCAGATTTCATTAGATATCAAAATTTTACCAAGACTGACACATATTGATTAGTCTATATATACTCCACACATATATCTTTCATTTTTCATCCAGCTCTCAAATCTCAATCTCTACCATTAATTTGTTCGCTAAAAGTTTTGTTAGAAAATCAATCAAACTTAGTTTTTTTTACAGCTCAAATAAATAAAAATATGGCTAATTGGAATAATGAAACAATGAATCTGTTTCATGATTCTGACGATGGAGTCCATACTTCTCAATGCCCTAACCAAATACCAATGTCTCAATCTAATGTTTCACCGACCGTGTTGACTCCATCCACACCTCAAATGACTCCTCAGCAAACTCCAGGAAATGCGCAGACAACACCAACAGATGGAAGCCCGGGAGCAACTCAAAATGAAGGGACTGAACCCGATTCAAGGGGTATTATTTTTTTATAATTTTTCTTTAAATTAAAATTACTTTATATTACTATTCAAGTATTATATATTATTATATTTCTTATATGTAGGTAAAAAAATAAAAAGATCTAGAGTACCAGAATATAAATCATCATGGTGGAGATACTTCCGAATAATAAAAGACAACAAGGGACGTTGCATCCAGGCTATTTGCTTAGTTAAAAATTGTGGAAGTATCTTGTCTTATAGTTCTGCAAATGGTTCTAGTCATATTAAAAGGCATGCTGATAAACATGAACAGGAGGGCAAAGAACCTGAAAGTGTACCGACTAATGCACAGACACACCTCAACCCCGATGGTTCAGGCTTTTTTAGTTACAATCCCAAAAAGGGTCTTGAATGGATGGCCAGGTATGTTGCACATGCTGAAAAACCTCTTAACTTTGGAGAATGTCGAAAGTTAGAAGATATGATTAAGCATGCTCTTCAGCCATATTATAAAAAAATTTCTTACAAAAGAGTACGACGTGAGGTGCTAAAACAGTATAAAGAACGTTTGATTCATTTACAAGAGTTCTTTAAAAAATCTAAACATAAGATGGCCGTCACATCTGATGTTTGGACAGCCGGGGAACATGGTTTATCATACTCTTGTTTGACAGCACACTGGATAGATGAAAAATGGATGTTACAAAAACGAATATTGTCTGTTCGGGTTTTACCATTTCCCCACACGGCTGAGGCCATTTATAATCATCTCTTGGATCTTTTTAAAGAATTTCATATCAAAGATAGAGTCATCTCAATTTCTTTTGACAATGCAAGTAACAATAATGCCTCCATACCCTTCTTTAAAACCGCTCTTTCACCGATCATGAATGGTGAATTGTTTCACCAAAAGTGTGCATGCCATGTACTAAATTTAGTGGTTATCGCTGGTACTAATGTCCCGGCATTGAATGAAATAATTATCAAGTACAAGCATGGGCTGAAACATATTGACTCTCACGACAAAAAGAAACAAGAATTTAGAGATAAATGTGACCAGATGGGTTATAGAAAAATAAAAATACCATGGGATACTGAGACTAGATGGAACTCTACTTATCGTCTCCTAAAAAATACTATGGGACATAAACGTCCAATAGAAAGTATATTGGAATCAACTTATGATGGTCAAAAGTACTTGTTAAAGGATTATGAATGGGACATTTTAAACCGCTTGCTATCTTTTTTGTCCAAGTTTTTTGAGGCCACAGTAAGACTATCTTCCACCTATACTCCCACCTCATCATCGTTGCTAGTACAACTAGTAATGATTTCTGATTGGTACCATAACAACATAGATTCATTTGATAACCATCCTATATTATCAGAAGTAGTTCACCAAATGCGGGGGAAATTTTTGAAATATTGGGAAGAGATACCGACGGTGGCAATAGTTGGAAGTGTGTTGGATCCCCGATATAAGGTGTCAATGACGGCTGCTATGATTGCAACTTACAATGCAAATATGGGGTTACCATCGTTCGATGAAGAACTTCATGTTAGAGATAAAATAGAAAAGTTGTTTGCTATTTATGCGGAGCAGCACAACTCCTCTACAATTACTTCTCGAGGTCCTGAACCTCAAAGACGGGGAGACATGAGCAACCTATTACGGGCCATCCACCGACGTCGACCCAACGAGGTTGGATCATCATCTAGTGAGAGAGCAAATGATGAATTCAAGAAATATGAGGGTTACCCAATCTCAACAGAAGAGTCTGACAATCTAAACTTTGACCTTCTAACTTATTGGGAGGCACATGAAAAAGTTTGGCCGATCATGTCATGTATAGCTCGGGATATACTCGCGATTCCTGTATCCACGGTACCATCTGAGTCATGCTTTAGTGCATGCAATAGGGTGCTCACTGATAGACGCAATAAATTGGGGAATAAGATGTTTGAGGCACTCGTATGCCTAAAAGACTGGTTTGATGCTGAATATAGACAACAGGATAGGTCAAGAATGTATGAAACTAGCCAAGAAGAAAATGCAACTTCAGGATTCGATACAGAAGGTACCAGTGAACAAGATGATGGAAGTGATTTTGAAGCACCAGAGCCAGAAAATTGGTGGAATCATTCGCAATATTATATGTGATTTTAAAAGCTGAAGGTAATATTCTCATGCATAATTTAATTTAATTATTCAATTTTAATCTAAAGCTATCTCAAATACTTATGATAATTTCTTCATTTCTAGCTAGGTTCAACAGATGATGTGCCAGATTAAAGTTTTTTTTATTAAAAAGAGGTACGTCTTATTTTTATACTAAAAAAATTAAAATTTTTTATTTATTTTCAATTATTTTATTTTTTTTGATTAATATACTAACAAAAAAACAATTTTTTAACTCCGCCTATGTTGTTGTAACATAGCCGGTCCCAAGCCCGGAGTTTAAGGAGGAGGGAAAAATTGAAAATATTAATTTAATTATAAAAAAAATTTAGAAATAATGATTAAATATCAAAATATATCATATAGAATCCTTTGAGTCCTTTGAGTCCTTAAGCCCGGCCATTTGAAAGACCAAGGACTTAGAAGGGCCGGATATTCAAAGGACCGGGCTACCTATTTAGAAAAAAAATCCTTCAAACCCGGTCCTTTTTGAACCCGTGCTTGAACCCGATCCGGTCCGGCCCCTATGTCAAACCCGTTAAGTCCGGTCCTTTGAAATCCGGCCCGGCCCTTTTGACTTTCACTAGTTTCAACTTCGCAGTGCCAAATCTACATCGCCGCACCTCTCCCTCCACCATGGCACCTCCAGTCTCCACCCCAAAATCCGCTTCCCCTTCTCAACCCTCCGGGTAAGTTCTCTATCTTCTCCCCTCTCCCCCCCCTCTCTCTCTCCACTTCTCTGACTAATAATCCTCCTCTCTTCCCTCTGACTCTACTCCACAGTAAAAGCGAGGTCACAGATCTGAAGCTACAATTGCGCCAGCTGGCCGGAAGCCGTGCGCCGGGTGCAGACGACGCTAAGCGGGACCTCTTTAAGCGCGTGATCTCCTGCATGACGGTCGGAATCGATGTATCTCCCGCGTTCAGCGAGATGGTTATGTGCTCCGCCACGTCAGATGTGGTTCTCAAAAAGATGTGCTACCTCTATGTAGGCAACTACGCTCGGTGCAATCCTGATCTGGCGCTTCTCACTATCAATTTTCTCCAGAAGGATTGCCATGATCAGGACCCTACTATCAGGGGTTTGGCGCTGAGGAGCTTGTGCTCGCTTAGAGTTCAGAATCTGGTCGAGTACTTGGTTGCTCCTCTCGCGGCCGGGTTGAAGGATCACAGCTCGTATGTTCGAACTGTGGCCGCGATTGGTGTGTTGAAATTGTACCATATATCCGCCACCATGTGTCATGATTCTGATTTTCCCGCTGCGCTCAAGGCGCTGATGCTTTCCGATCCAGATGCTCAGGTAATGTTGGATCCAGATCCATGAATGATGTTTCTTTTTGTGCATTGTAAATGCCAATTCTCGGTCAAATCCTGTTGCTGTTCTGCTACTGTCCTGTTCTGATTTCTGAACCAAATTTTATGATGCTACATGTTATCACTTTTACACAGTGACTGTACAAATTATGTCAATGCCTGTCTGCTTGTCAATTGTCATGCAACCATAGTCGTAAAATGTTGCAGTCCTTGAGCCTGTGCTTTCCCACAAAATAAGAAGAAAAACCGAAGTACTTATCAAGCTGGTTGTGGTAAGGTCATCGCCATGCTGATCTTTTGCATTTTATGTGGCTCAGGTGGTGGCCAATTGCTTATATTCTTTGCTTGAGATTTGGACCCAGGATGCTGCCAACTCAGATGAGGCCGCTAGGGAAATTGAGACCCTTTATGGAAAATCCATTATTTACTACCTCTTAAATAGGTGAGTTTTTATTTCTGTACAAAATTAAGGCAACTTACTATTGGTTCAATTTTTATATTCTTATGTGATGATAACCATTTCAGGATAAAAGATTTCAGTGAGTGGGCCCAATGCCTTGTGCTTGATTTGGTATCAAAGTATATACCATCAGACAATAATGAGATATTTGATATGATGAACCTTCTGGAAGATAGACTTCAGCATGCAAATGGAGCGGTGGTACTGGCCACCATCAAGGTTTTCCTCCACCTAACAATGTCTATGACAGATGTTCATCAACAGGTTCGTATTTTAAAATTCCAATTGGTCTGCGTACAAGCAGTATATTCTTGTTTATTTTTTATTTGATTGTGGAGTAAATCATAATTAGAGAATATTAGAAAGAATAAACTAAATTGCACTTGTAGTTTGCATGCAAAACCTAATAACATCTTATATGCTAAAAAAAATTTGATGCTCTGTCAATATGAGTAATAACTGGATCAGAGCCTTGCTTGAGAACACATTTTCTTCAGTATTGTAATTTATGCAATTAATCCGATGCAGATTAGGCTGTCTTATACATACACATGTTCTCTTATGTTAGGTTTATGAACGCATTAAGGCACCTTTGCTAACACTAGTAGGTGCAGGGAGCCCTGAGCAATCATATGCAGTATTGTGCCATCTACACCTGCTAGTGATGCGGGCCCCAATGCTATTTTCATCAGACTACAAGCATTTTTACTGCCAGTTTAGTGATCCCTCATATGTGAAAAAACTTAAACTTGAGATGCTGACGGCTATTGCAAATGAGAGCAACACTTATGAAATTGGTATGCACTAACTTGTAATTGCAGAAATGCCTACTTTTTTCAGTATTTGTGAAAATACTTTTTACTTGTAGACAATGACATAAGCTTACATATGTAATTGTAGTTATTTAGCTGTGGTTTTTAATTTGAGGAGGTGGTTTCCCATGAAAAATTGACTGAAAAAATATGCCATACTATTTTAGTTCCTTTTGTCTTACCACAATTGATGAATGGTCATTTTATTTTAGTTGTGAGAGTTTGTTATATCAGTACTCTTAAAGGTCAATTAATGATAGAACTTCCTGTTCATAAAGATGGGATCTATAATATATGAAACAGTGGTTTTTACTTTGAGGAGGTTTCCCATTACATAGTGACTAAAAAATTATGCCATATTATTTTATTGCTTGTTTTACCACAATTGATGAATGGTCATTTTGTTTTAGTTATGAGAGTTAGTTGTATCAGTACTGTTAAAAATTAATTATAGAACTTACTGTTAAAAATGGGTTGGAATTTTTTGATCTCTTGCTAAGTTATGGACCTTTTTAACTTCTCTTTTGGTAGTGATAGGTTGCCAACAACTCTACTTTGGTTTTTTCAGTGACTGAACTTTGTGAGTATGCGGGAAATGTTGATGTGCCGATTGCACGGGAGTCAATTCGGGCTGTTGGTAAGATAGCCCTGCAACAGTATGATGTGAATGCAATTGTTGATCGGCTTCTTCAATTTCTTGAGATGGAAAAGGACTATGTAACAGCTGAAACACTAGTAGGCACTTCTCTCAACTGTTTCTTGGATCATAATTCACCATGGTCATCCATCCATAAAATTTCACAATTCTTTGAGAAATGCTAGTGTCCTATATATAGGACGGATGGGTCCGTCCAATACGATCGTTTTCACGTTTCTAAATTTCAAATAACCGATCTGAACCGTTCAATATATTCTCAATATTGAAAACTTACAAGAAACCAATTTTTACATTTTTTTCGAAATTTTTTACTGTTCTTTTGGTATTTTTTAAAATTCATGATATAAACATTATGGATCGTCCAATAACAACGATTTTCTAAAATACCAAAAAAATAGTAAAAAATTTTGAAAAAATGTAAAAATTGGTTTCTTATGAGTTTTCAATATGGAGAGCATATTGAACGGTTCGGATCGGTTATTTGAAATTTAAAAACATGAAAACGATCGTATTGGACAGAGCTGATCCGTCCTATATATATTGGACACTAGCATTTCTCCAATTCTTTAGTTCTTTCCAAAAGTTAAGATCTATTTTTAATGTTCGACATTTTGAGTTTTATGACGGGTAAGGAGAAGTTTATAGTTCAACTTCGGCAAAAGAAAAAAAAGAACTGGAGCTGTGAAAATTGGGATTGTATTTTATAGTAACATGCTTGGGACAAAAGGCTTAGTTGTTGTTGTTGTATTTTATAGTAACATTTTGCAGAAATGACTCGATAGTGAGACGCATACCTGCTGAAGGATAATGCTAATATACATGCATTGGAGTACAAAACCAACATGCCACATATTATCTATAGATGTTGTATTTGCCGATATTTTAGTTTCAAAAACTGTTTTCTTGCAGGTGCTAGTGAAGGATCTACTGAGGAAATACCCACAATGGAGCCATGACTGCATTGCTGTTGTGGGGAACATAAGCAGCAACAGTATACAAGAGCCAAAAGCCAAGGCTGCGCTAATATGGATGTTAGGGGAGTATTCACAAGATATGATGGATGCTCCTTATGTGCTTGAAAGCCTTGTCGAGAATTGGGAGGAGGAACACTCCCCTGAGGTATGAATGTGTGAGAGAGGAAGGAAATAAAAAAAAAAAAAGATATAACAGGGGGCATACAGAACTGGTCACACATGTAATGGTTATCTCCTTTTGATACTGGAATTTGTCATCTTATTTGTAAATTCATTAGATCCAGACTAAAAACTTATGGTAGGATTTTTACCAGGAACAAAAATGAAATCTTCTGTTGAAATCAATCTAAGGGACTAAAGATGTTTGTTTTACTGTACAGGTTCGGTTGCATCTGTTGACTGCAGTAATGAGGTGCTTCTTCAAACGAGCACCAGAGACTCAAAAAGCCTTAGGAGCTGCTTTGGCTGCTGGTCTGGCTGATAACAACCAAGTAATAAAAAAAAATATGAAATGTAATTTCTTTCCCCTAATATAGGAAGTGTGCTTATTGTTACTGATGAATGCCCTCCTCTGTGTGTGTTTTTAGGATGTGCATGACCGGGCTTTGTTTTACTACAGACTCCTGCAGTATGATGTGGCTGTTGCTGAACGTGTGGTGAATCCACCTAAGCAAGCTGTGTCGGTCTTTGCTGATACCCAAAGCAGTGAAATTAAAGATCGTATTTTTGATGAATTTAATTCCCTATCCGTAGTATACCAAAAGGTTACATTTCTAACAATTTGACTATCAAGATACTCTCTTTTTAATCTTATTTCCTGCACAAGAAATACCTTTTATAAGCTGTCGTAACTGCTAAAAACTTTTTGTTTCAACATTGAGAGTCTTCACTAATTCATTGCTGCATGGTCGAAACTGCAGCCTTCATATTTGTTCACTGACAAGGAGCACCGTGGACCATTTGAGTTCTCGGAAAACCTATCAAACCTGGCGATTGGAGGTGATTCAGGTGATGATGTCATACACTCGGCTCAGAGGTACGAAGAGAATGATAAAGACCTTCTCTTAAGCACATCAGATAAAGAAGAAAATGGTGGGCCTACTCATAACGGGTCCTCCACATACAGTGCCCCTTCTGATGTGAACAGCTCAAGATCTCTTGTATCTAGTTCCACTACCCAGCCAGCGGCTTTTGCTATTGATGACCTACTTGGACTTGGTGTATTGGATACCCCTGTACTACCACCGCCTCCTGCTCTGAGCCTCAACGCTAAGCCAGTACTAGACCCTGGTACCTTCCAAAAGAAATGGGGCCAACTTACTGTATCCTCTTCGCAGGTTTGTGTATCTCTAGTTATTGCTTATTCCACTCCTTTACATGGATGCTCATCGGTTGTACCAAATGTTTCTAACTATTTGTCTTGACCTAAAAGTATTGTATACAGACACTAACAACTAGACTTTATATTAATTTTGGTTTGCACAGGAATCAACTTTAAGCATTCAAGGTGTGGCCTCTCTGACTGCACCTCAATCCCTGATAAAACACATGCAAAACAACTCAATCCAGTGTATTGCATCAGGTGGTCAGCCACCAAACTACAAGTTCTTTTTCTTCGCACAGAAGGAAGGTTCATCTTCTTTCTTTTTGGTGGAGTGCATTGTAAACACTGCCTCAGCAAAGGCACAAATAAAGATCAAGGCTGATGATGCGAGTGCTTCTGATGCATTTGCTTCTCTCTTCCAGTCAGCATTGTCAAATTTTGGTTCCTCCTAGAATGTATTTATTTGTGTTTATAGAGGCCAATGTACTGTAGTCTGTAGATGTGGTTTAGAGTGCAGGAGACTGGTTTTGCTCAAACAAGTTGATTTGTTGTAAAATGTAACGGTTTGTTTATGATATAGACCAGTACTCATTGTGTACTGGGTTTCTGAGAGTCAGGTTGGATTTTCTTAGTTATCGTCTCCTGGGTTGAACTGTCTCAGGCTATAGAAACTATTCGTTGAATAAGATGTGTATTATTTTCTAATTGTATGCATGAAAGGAAAATTATCTTTGTTAACTAATTAGCGAGACTATTGTGCAAATGTATTTGTTGAGGCTAAAATGTTCGGCCCTGATTAAAGTCCATTTTAATTAAACGCGGGATTTCATTAGCATTTTTTTTTAATCAAAATAAACGAATTTTATTTCATTTGATCAAAATTTCCATGTTATTGGACCTAATAAAGTCCCAAGAAATCAATTCTAATGAAATGAAATCTTGCTAATGAATTGAAATCTTCCGTGAAAATCATTTTGATCAAACTTTCATGATCTGCTGCATATGCCTTATGGTTTTGAGGAGATGAGGACGATGCCATGCGTTTAATGTTTTGAGGGATCCAACGCTTTGGTCTCACGATCACGATTGCTGCTTGCCTGCTTTTCATTTTAAACTTTGGCATTAATAATTAAAAAATCGAAAATTAAAAGATGACATGCACAAACTGACAAGTCTGTGTTTGTATCATGAAAGGGGTTCAATGTTATAAAGAAGGCAAGTGCGGTAATGTGAAGTTATGGAGTGCCTATAAGAGAAGAGAATGGCTGAACAATGTTATATAAAGAAAAAAACAGTGTAAATGTAGAAAGTACAGTACGACTCACTTGTGTTTTATTCTATACTTTTTTTTTTTGTTTCAGAGCTGTGAAGAATGATCACATTTCCAATATCTACAAACGTACTTTGAAATTATTTTATTACCCACAACTTGTAAAATGTATTTCGATTCAAATTGGGCTTCCGACGAAACATCCAAAACCCACCCAATAGAGGAGTCACTCCTGGCCCGTTAATTCAGCAATCTCCCTTCTCCGTTTCCACTCTCATTCCCGAGTCCGGACTCCAGAATCTCAGATCGGCGCAAACGCAGCCAGAGAGGTAGAAAGAGAGAGAGAGCTACTGCAGAAACAAAACAAGAGAGAAGCCATGGGTGGAGGAATGGAGGTGAACAAGAACAAGTGGATCGAGGATTGGAACGCCGGGCGTGAGAACCTGGAGTTCAACTTTCGCTGGACCCGGCGCAACCTCGCCCTCGTCGGCCTCTTCGGCATCGCTCTCCCCATCCTCGTCTACAAAGGCGTCGTGCGCGAATTCGTACGATCTCTCTCTTTTTACTTTCTTAATTTCTTTTAAACTGAGTCCATTCATCTGTTGTTCTATCCATCCTTGACAGTTAGGGAATTAACGAATGAGATAAAAGATTGGTTGGGAGCTGCTTTAGAAAGCGGATTATTTTCCAATTTGTTCGATTCAGCTTGAAATTAATTTATTGATTGGATATGTAAAACTTGAGCTCTTTTGGTATGTTACCATGCCAGAAATCTGGGTCTAGGTTTCCACTTCCTGGTTGAAATAAGCATTTAATTATTGGGAAATATAACATGGAGAGTTTAGATTGCTCAGAACTAACTTCATTGTCATTCTGTATTAAGATAGTAAGGAACTTTTATATACCTTGGTTCAGTAATTAGTTATCGGTTATAGGATTTCATTTTTCCTTGGAAACAATCAATTTTTTTTTTTGTAATAATCGGTTTTATTTTGTGAAAGTTAGTGGAAATATAAAAGGGGCTAAATGTGTTTTGAGTTTTTATCAAATCCTGCCTGCTACTTTTTATCTGCAAAGATGAATAGAGTATTAATTGAGTTGGTTGCAATTTTCTCATAGAGAATTGATCATGTGATTTCTATGTTGATGTTAAATATGTGTATTCTTATGCAGCTCATACATTTTAGTATCGTACGATTCACGTAGCGAATCGTACGTAGCGGTACGAGTCAAAGGCCAATCGAGACGAACCGTGCCTCTGTATCGCCGACCCTTGGTATCGCTGGGATCGTGAGCGCGACGGCGTGCGATTCGCGTATCGTATCGATGCGTACGATACGAGCGATACAATGTCGACCACTGGGAAAGGGAAGGAGGAGAAACTGACATGTGGGGCCCTTATTAATTGATGAACTGGGCTCAAGTGGGCTTTATCCACTGTTTGTCTTTTCCAGTTTTCCTTATAATTTATATATATTACATAGTATAATAATAATAATAATAATAATAATAATAATAATAATAATATAATACAATATAATGATTATGATAATTATAATTTATATAATATATATTATAATATTTTATAAATAATATAATAATTAATAATGAATATGAACATTATAATAATATAATATTATACAAGTACAATATAATGAATAAAATGACTACAATTTTTATATTTTATATAGTAAAAATGATATAATAATGATAATAATAATACAATAATTTATAATCTAATTTTATAATTTATGCAGATGATGTTACTCAAAAACAATTAGATAGATTATATAGTAATAACCAATAGTCATAGACTACACCTAATGATGTCTAGAGTGATAAATGATTATAATGATATAGTGCTTTACTAAATCTTTCTTTTAATGACAATCGTCCAATATATGTTCTAACTAATTATTCTACTTGATTTCATGGATAGCTTAGCGTATCTTTGACGATTCGTTACGATACACGATACACGGTTCGATACTAAATCCATCGATACACGATACATTTTACGATTCTAAAAGTATGCTTATGCTACTCCCTGAATCCATTCAATGGTCTTTCCCACCATGCAAACCATGATCAGTGTGGCCATATACATTTTTAATGGTTGCATTTTCGTGCCATGAAAATTGTAAGACCTAAGTTCTTGCTATATAGTGTGGCATTGATAAGGATATGATATTTCACTTTATGTTGAATTGTTGATATTTTTTACTATTTAAGTGTCAAGGTAAAAGCCTCACTAGAGCTATGTTTCTGCTATATATGTTTTGATGCAAAAGTCCAAGTTGTCGGTACTTATAACTTACCAGTAGAAATGACTGATTTTTACCATTAGGAGAGGGGTATTTTTTTTTTCTTCAGTTCTTCCCACGTCTTGTTTTGCTTTGCAAGTCAGATGTATCATTTCAATTCTCTAGACATGTAAAATAGCACATTACTGCTCTTCTTATTTCCTTACAAGTTACAAGGCCTAACTTGCTCTTGTACATTTCCTCATCTTTTATGCTAGTAATCAGTAAATGAGGGGCATAGAAAGTTTCCTTTTCATGAAGACATGCATGATAGTTTCTGGGCTAGTTAGTTTATGCATGATATATGGGGGTGTGCATTTTGTTTACTGTTATGTTTTGACATGATATACTGGGGGTCCATCTGGCTGTAGGTGAACTTTGTTCATTGAATATTATATTAAATGGTATGAACTGAATTTTCTGTATTTCTATCATAACAGCATATGCAAGATGAGGATGCGAAGCGACCTTTGAGGAAATTTCTGTGAGTGATTCCACAGGTGTTTCTCCTTTTTCTTTGTAATAATAAGGGAGTACTTCATAACCAGATGATATTTGCCACTTGATTGGCTTTGTGTTAAACAACAACGATGTTTACTTTTCCTGCATTAAATTTTTAGTGCTTCTCAGTTCTCACTTGTTTGTCTTTTGGAATTTCACTATTGACTTTGATTATGTAGATCTCAACTGGCTTTATGTCAATGAAATATAAGTTTAAAGTTCCTTTTACCATAGTAATTATTAATTAAGTACAGAAATTTAAATAATTCAGCAAGATTATACTGTGTAAGTAATGTAACGGGCAGGCTTGTACCTGCCTTTTTCTCAAAACTTAAATTGTTGAACAAGGTTATTCTTAATCTATTATTTGCATTATAAAAGAGACCTATTTCCTAATTCTACCCGTATTTCTATTGGCAGCAAATTTTTCTGACCTTGTGATTTTGATCAGATAGTGAGCAATCTTCTTGTGCATATTTAAACACCATAACCACATTTTAATAAATATGTCGTTTCAAAATCTTCGAGTTCTTCGTTCTCCATATTTAAACCAAAATTGTTTAATGTACTTTATACATTTGAAATCAATAAATTGAATGAAAAAATATTTTTCTGCTAGCTCACGAAGCGTTGGTTGCACAACTCGAATTTGGATTATTTTTATTTTTATTATTTTGAAGGACCTAGAATGAATTTCTATATGCACCCAATTTTTTAAGTTTTAGATTCATCATATTATTCAGTGGCGAGGCCAGAATTTTTTTCAATCGGGGTCATTCAAATAAATAAAAATTAAATAATTAGTTTTTTTGTTAATATCTATAGTATATCATATAAAAATTTAAAATTTTATATTTTGGGGGTAACAATGATATTATATTTATATAATATTTTGATGTTGTTCAAATAGTGAGTTTTTTTTAACAAAATTGTCCACATAACAATAAAAGTATATATAAAAATATTTGATTGGGGGAAAAAAAATATGGGTGACATTGCATCCCATTTCTTCGGAAAATTTTATAAAAGCCAAAAATACCCCTAACAATTTTAAAAAAGACAAAACACCCTCTGAAATTTTAAAAAGAGCACAGCTATAGCGGCAATAGCATTGCCGCTATAACCCAGTCCTATAGCGGTAATACTATTGCCGCTATAGGAGGTTATAGTGGCAATGCTATTGCCGCTATAGCGTTTTTCCATCCTTTTTCTTGGCCGACAACTCTCATTTTTTTATTTTGTGCCGCATTTAAGAGAGAGAGGGGGGATGAGGTTTGCATTTACGAGAGAGATAAGGAGGGGTTAGATGCATTATTATATTATTTTTTGTGTTTTTGGTTCAGCCAAAAGAGAGAATTGGATGTTTTGTCTTTTTTTTTGTGTTTTGTGTTTTAGTTTAAAAATTTTTAGTTATTAAATATTTAGTTACCATAAACTATTTTATTCAATAATTTCAATTAAATAATTTTTTCTATAAACTAATTTAATCAATAATTTCCATTAAATAATTTTTTCTATAAACTAATTTAATCAATAATTTCCATTAAATAATATTTTTCATAAACTAATTTATTCAATAATTTCCATTATTTTTTTAAACATTAACTATTTTTTATCATTAACTAATTAATTCAATAAATTCCATTAAATAATATTTTCCATTAAATAATTTTTTAAATAATATCCATTAATTTTTTTTACATAAACTAATTTATTCCACAATTTACATTAATTTTTTTCCATCAACTAATTTACTCAATAATTTTAATTAAATAATTTTTACATTAACGGATTTATGCAATAATTTCAATTAAAGTTTTTTTTACATAAACTAATTTTTTACCATAAATTAATTTATTCAATAATTTCAATTTAATAATTTTCTTCATAAACTAATTTAATAAATTATTTTCATTAAATAATATTTTTCATAAACTAATTTATTCAATAATTTTCATTAACTTTTTTCAACATGAACTATTTTTTTACCATAAACTAATTAATTCAATAATTTTCATTAACTTTTTTTAACATTAACTATTTTTTTACCATAAACTAATTAATTCAATAATTTCCATTAACTAATTTCTTAAATAATTTTCATTAATTTTTTTACATAAACTAATTTATTCAACAATTTTCATTAATTTTTTTTCCATCAACTAATTTACTCAATAAATTAATTTATTCAACTAATTTCCATTAATATTTTCCATAAACTAATTTATTCAACATGAACTATTTTTTTACCATCAACTAATTAATTCAATAATTTTTTCATAAACTAAATTATTCAATAATTTCCATTCCATTTTCCAATAATTCCTCATAAAAATTTCCTATTACATAAAAATAATTCCACATAAATTTTCATTTCATTTGTCAAAAATTCCATACTATTTTTCCAATCAACAATTCCCATGAATAATTGCATAACATTGCCATACATTAACTACTCTCGACCTCCACCTAGTCTCTTTAATGCGGCACAAAAGACCAAAAAAGATGCGCAAAAAAATAAAGAAAGGAAGTTGTCAGCCAAAAAAAAAAAAGAAAAAAAACGCTATAGCGGCAATAGGATTGCCACTATAGTCCCCTATAGCGACAATAACATTACTGCTATAGGACTGGCCTATAGCGGCAATGCTATTGCCGCATAGGGTGTTTTGTCTTCTTTAAAATTATTAGAAGTATTTTTATCTTTTATAAAAATTTTCCCTATGTAGACTCGCCATGATGATTCATGTAATTCAGATGTAGTTAGGTACAGAAAATAAAAGACTTGGTAATCTCCGCAGCCAGAGTCAGCGCCAGCACCGCCTTATCTGGAATCCGCTTCTCATCGTACCCGCTCTATGTGGATTAGCGGAGTTGTCCCATGCGTACCCTAGCCGCTCTGCGCGTGGGGCCCAACACAGGCCACGCCACACGCCTATATTATAGACGAGAGAGCTGAGCAATTTTTTTTTTTTTTTTTTTTTGATAATGAGAGCTGAGCAATTGCGAAGATTGCTGCGACAAATTCGGAGAGAAATGGATAAAAGGCACAAATTCTAATTTCAGATAGAGAGAAAAAAAAGACAAATGTCTGAAAGATAATTGCAGTTATCTATCTCTTACTGGTCTCTGATCTTCAAAATGGAATCATGGACTTTTTTTTTTTTCCCTTTCAATGTTCCAGTTAAACTAAATCGAAAGTGAATTAAAAAAAAAAACTAAATCGAAAGTACCAAAATAAATAGTACTATAGTTATGTACTGAAGTATATTTTTGTATGATGGCTCAAATTAAGTGTTGGAAACGACTTTGGTAATCTTCTGTATGAACCCTCTCTGAGTGGGAACACGATATTCTGTATTAATGTTAACAGAAGATAGTCCAGGATTTTTACGAGGATAAAATATTTTTTATATTTGTCAGTCAAATATTGTCCATCTGAATCTGACCAATTCGCATGCCGGTAGATTTTAGTTTGTTCTTTCTTATTTATTTGTATTCTTTTCTTATTTGCAAGCTAATAATATATATATACTCGTTCCGTTTGGTCAGTATGCAAGCTGGTGTTCCATTTCTTAAATCTTGGTAGTTGCGTACATGTCGTGTCTTTTAATCCAAGCCATGCCATCATTGCCTCTTCGAAATACACACTCGTTTTGATTTGTGTCTAATATATTAGTATTCTATTCAGAATTTCTTTTTGAATTATTATATGTATTTATTGTAAATGGTATTTCAAACTAAGAAATTCATATACATAAAATTATTAGTTGTTTCTGAAAAAGATGTGAAAGTCAGTTTAAAAGTATGTACGAAGGTACAGGGAATATTTTAGCTTATCGTTCTAAAAATAAATTACAGTACGTTAGCATGAAGTTTTACAAAAGAAACAGAGTTCATTTAATCGTGAGAAGATTCCAAATGCCTTCAAACTCACATTATAGTCATTTAAAAAAAAATTAAATCCAAATGTTGAATGCAAACCATTGATCAACAAGAGATATGTTTCTATGTAAGTTGTAAATTTTCAAGTTCATTTGACACTTGATCTAGAGATTGAATAATGAATGAATCTTATTGATTATGGTAGATTAATTTTAGAGAAATGCTAGTGTCCAATATATAGGACGGACGATGTCACGATCTAACTTGATCTGACAATAGAAATTGCAGAATTTCAGAATGCGCTCGTACTGATACAGGGATGTAGTCACACTCGTACCAGACTAGATTTGATACTGATACAGTAATTGAGAAGAGAAATCACGAAATTGAATGAAATTGAGATAAGAATTGGATGAAAATTGAAGTAGAGATAAGAATCTAAGAAGATGTTGCACTGGAAATCATCTCTTTCATTGAATTCAGAAATTACAAGAAAATTCGTAGAAAAATAGAGCTAAAATGAGAAAATGAATTTTCAGATCTGATTTCATGACCCTTTCTCTCTCCTCAGCCTCTCCTTATATAGTACTAGCTAATGACATCATTTAATTCCTAATTACATCAACTAATAAGCAAAACTAAGTAAAGTTTAGTTATGGAAGCCATAACTCTCGTAACTGTCTAATGACTTCATTCACTATGCTTCTCCATTCCCTCCAGTCGAAACAACCATATCCTCTCCATTAAGTCTATTGGGTCCTGGCCTGTTAACAACTATCCATGCAGCTTCAACAATTATGTTTACAATTACAACATTTATGCAAATGGACTACAACAATTGTATATTACAGGATGCACCCGCATCCAATGATGCACTTGCATCTTGAGATGAATTTTCAGGCTGTAATAGACGAGCTCCGTCCAATACGATCGTTTTCACATTTTTTAATTTCAAATAACTGATCTGAACCGTTTAATGTGTTCTCCATATTGAAAACTTATAAGAAACCAATTTTTATTATTTTTTTGGTATTTTAGAAAATTGTTGTTATTGGACAATCCATAATGTTTATATCATGAATTTTAAAAAATACAAAAAATAGTAAAAAAAATTGGAAAAATGTAAAAGTTGGTTTTTTTGTAAGTTTTCAATATTGAGAATATATTGAACGGTTCGGATCGTTCATTTGAAATTTAGAAACGTAAAAATGATCGTATTGGAAGGACCCATCCGTCCTATATATAGAACACTAGCATTTCTCTTAATTTTAATATGTTCATATGTTTGAGTTTTGATCAATTATCAATGAAACAAAAAAAAAATTATGAAACTTATATGGAAATATATCATTTGTTAATTTGAAAATATCAACTATTTGAATTTGAAGTTATTTTTTTTTTAAAAATAATAATAATAAAGTGAGTTTGGAGACATTTGGAACACACAAAAGGTGGCATTAGCTTCC
Source organism: Rhynchospora pubera (assembly GCA_028095005.1). Lineage (NCBI taxonomy): Eukaryota > Viridiplantae > Streptophyta > Magnoliopsida > Poales > Cyperaceae > Rhynchospora > Rhynchospora pubera. The sequence goes on from CM051459.1 coordinate 364,673,227, forward strand.
TTCAGACTTTGCTCCATAATTGTTGTAAATGTTGGAGTTATGTCCTAGAAGTCAATAATTTAATGACTCAAATATTAGTTTATCTTATGGATGATATTTTCTCATTTGTTCCTAGGTTTATTATTGACAGATCATTCAGGTTGAGGATCTGAATTGTAGATCTCTGTGGATTATTCTTTAGAATGACAATAATAAATCTAAATGGTCCATAATCTTGATAATTAACAAGAAACATTAATTATCTTATAAGATTAGTATGCAAGTTAAGTGATGATTAAGTTCTACAAATCATAGGTAAAGAGTTACCAACTTAATTGCATATGTGTATGTTATGGAACATAGCACATGACTTGACCCATTGAAATAAACATATGGATTGTGTTATGTGTCATTGTTTATTTCATTATTATTTTGGTTCTAAGTTTGAGATGTTTATCTTTTCCACATGAGGATAGGTTCAATAAATATCGTCTACCGCTGATTCCCGATAAGGGCTGGTATACGGACTTTATTTATGTTCTCTTGAATTATGCGGGAAAAAGCTAATCATCAAGAAAACTGTATGTCCCTCATTAATTCACTTAGTGAGTGACGATATCTGTTTGGGCCCCTTGATGGAGATAGATTGTTTGCATGCAACTTTATACAATTATCTCTAGATCAAGAAACGTATAATCTGCAAGAATGACACATTCCTATCTTGGATTATACGATGATATCGTGTGACATAAGAATCAAAATAGGGAAATACATATATTCTCTTATGTAGGATTTAAATACTGTAGCAGTACACTATTTATGCGAATTGGGAATCATAACGTGTTGCTAGATACCGCTTATGATTATTGGAATTAAATAACGATTTAATTCCATGTCCAACATAGCATAAATCCTCAAAGGGTCACACAAAATAGAGTTTTGACCAAGACAATACATTATTTATTTATTCGCAATAGTGCGTATTGCGGAAATATGATAAATTGATTAATTAATTATATACCGTTATAATTAATTAAGTCAAATGTATCATATAGAAATAAATTAATGTATTAGCTAATCCTAGAATAATTATTAATTAGTTAATAATCATTTTAGTTCAACTCAATTTAATATAAATAGTTATATTAATTTATTGGGCCAATATATATGCATTAAATATATAGCCCGATTAAAGAGCATTTGAAGTAGCTTTTAATTAAATGAATTAGAGGCTTGTTTGAGTGAGTTAAGAGGCCCATTTGAGCCCATTTTGTGGCCGGCCCTAGTGGTAGGTGGGAGTGGCATTCTTGTAAATAGATGGTTGGTGGTAGGTAGGGATCATGCACTATAATAGAGATGTATAGATGCAAATTTGAGGCTTCTCTCTTCCCTAACCCTAGCCGCCATTCCTCTCCCTCTTTGGCCGTCGGCCCTATCTCCTCTCTCTCTCCATTAGCTCATGAGTTGAGCAATATTCTCTCCACTAATTAAATTGTTAATTAAAGAAGAAGAGATGATACATTGGATTAGTTTTGTTCTCTTTGATTTGCTAGCACGAATCAACTAGACCTTGGTTAATCTCTAGGTGGACTCGAGGCGGCCGTCAACCATGGTGGAGGAGCATGGAGAGCACGCCACCGTCATCAATGCCTAGGTCGAGCCATCCAATTGCTATATTATATGAGGTATTGATTTTCCTCCTATTATCTTGTGTAAATTGACTTAGCACTAGATCCTTATGTGCATATGGTGTTTTGGATGGTTAATTAGGTGTAATTAATATAAATTTTCAAAATTATGCACTTTCCTAACAGTAAAAGGTTCATCTCTTTTCCTTCCCTCTTTGGTTCACCTTCAAATTTTTAAATTCTGGAGCAAGTTATACCTTGGACAGATTTGGTCAGTTAACCTTCTTCATTATTCTCCTTGAGCAAGCCCTAATTATTTTAACCATAAGAATTTTTTTTCGGCGCAGAAACAAGGATTCATTTTGGTTGAAATGAGCGTATATACACTACTGGTAGGGTTCCAAATTTCCAATATTGAATTGAGATTATAAAATATTTATTAATTGCTATTACTTCTATAGTTTAGATTTTTGTTAATCATATGACCCAAGTTAAAATTGCCCCACCCCCCCCCCCCCCTCTTGAAACTGAACATTTCAAGAGTTAGTTGTGTTCTATCTCGTGCTACGGTAGGAGAAAATTTGATATATTTTTCTAAATGTTGTCTCGTTCATATTTGGAAAGGAAATAAAATTAATAAAATTTTTTTTTGTCGCTGTAGAGTGTAATGGTACGCAAATGTTTTCCAATTTCATTGGGATGCGATTTGTGATCTTGAGTTCATTTTTTTCTTGGGTTAACTAACACATGATAACTGTATCAATTCGATAGGTAGTTTCACGTGAAGAGAGCGAGAACAATGAGCATCTTAAATTCCTTACTGATTTCGTTAAAAGATAAAAATAATTTCAAATTAACCAAAGCGCATGGTTATGATTATTTATTTATTTATTTGGGAACTATGAAGAAGACTAGCAAATCTTTCGTAATATATATATAATGTGTTTATCGGATTGGGCAAGATCAAAAGATATGTTTACCATTTTTGTTGAAACAAGTTAGGCTGATGAAAAAAATCGGAGTAACATCTAACATGTAGTGTCTCTTTCATATCCAAATAAAATAATTACACGTGCTGGTTTGACAATTTGAAATGTCTTCACTATTTTGTATATCATTGCAACATTTTAATCCATAACTATTAATTAATTACATAATTTGAGGAAATGTTCTCTCAGGACGTCGTTTGATACCAGTTCAAACATCAATTGCTTCCATTTATTATACACATTATTTGTATATCAAATTTTAATCAAGAAGTTTCTTGGTGTTTATTTTTACCTTTTCATTTGACAACTATTTCTCTATTTTTCTTTCCTAGAAAATTATGTGATTAGGTAGGATTACTTGCATAGACCGGTCCGTTGACGTAATTGATTTCTTCTTGAAGTACTATACCGTGCTTTCAATTATACAAACGTGTGATTATTTTGTGATATTTAGAAACCAGTATTTAAACGATATTTTTTCCTTAAGTTGACACCATGTTTTCTTTACATTAGAAAAATAAAACACATATCTATTAAAGAGGAAAGAGTAAAAGAAATGATTAATAACTCTGAAATTGATCTTCTTTAGCTACAATGTAATTATCTTACTTTTGATATTCTAATCAATATTAGTAACAATTATTTATTTAATAACTACTCCATAACAATTGTAACCACTAATGAGGAGTCCATTCTTTGGGGTGCGTGATCTTCCGTCAGTTCTCAATTGTAGATCGAATTTATTTTTCGAAAATTCTCCTCCCCTATGAAAGTCAATTGCAGAAAATTATTAGCCAATCACAGAATTATCTAACATATGAATTATACTGTTCTGACATTTTCGATCGAATGCGACCGTAAAATTGACAAGAAATTATTCGTTCTGACTGTGTTTATATTAGACTTCATCAGAATCATCTGATCTAAAGTTTACAAAGGGACCTTCAAATATTTTTTGACAACTGTGGAGCCGAACATGGTGTCACCAAACAAAGAAACAATATAAAATAAAAGTGGTCAACAAAATTGTCCTTTCAAAAATCAATGTTGATGTTCCAATCTGCTTATGTTTTATGATCTGTTACACTCCTTTACTAAGTCTAATTCAACGGATATGATATATATGGATTAATTTTTGTTTTTGTTTTTGAACCGTCTTAACAAGAAAAATAAGTACAAAAATTGTAAATATTTGAAATCCAAACTACAATCATTATCATACTACATTAATTAGATGCCTGTTTTCTAACGTCAATAGATGCTTTTATTGGCTCCGTTTGGATAGGTGGGGGAAGAAGGGAAGAAGTGGGAAGAAGTATTGGGAAGTGTGTAATTTTGTGAAGAGTTTGGATTGTTTATAATTTTTTTCTTTCCTTCTTCCTTCTTCCTACTTCTTCTCAACCATCCAAACGGAGACATTATGGGGTGTGTTTGGATATAGGAAGAAAGAAGAAAAAGAAAGAATGAAGAAAAAAAATTATAAACAATCCAAACTCTTCACAAAGTTACACACTTCCCAATACTTCTTCCCACTTCTTCCCTTCTTCCCTTCTTCCCACACCTATCCAAACTGAGCCATATATATAATATATAATATATACAGTGCTTTAGGAGACATACAGCCATGGAGGCAATTTAAATTCTGGAAATTACTCAACATATATATACTTCAGGTGTACTGTGTACACATTGGTACATGGATTCTCCAACTCATTCCATTGCTTAAATAGTTAATAAATACGAGGAAAATATTTGAATTTTGCAAAGGTATTAGATTAGTAGAACTTTGTATGTAGTTAGGTTTTTTTTAATCTTGGGTTCAATGAATCAATCTCTATTGGAAATATAATAATTGCAAAGAAAATTCTTACCATGGCGTCCCCACTTGAAGTTCATGACCTTTTTTCCTCTTCTTCTTCTTCTTCTCTTCTTTTTAATTATTTGACTTGGATTTATTTAGTTTAATATTAAAATATATTCCTCGCTTACATTTAAAGTTGCACCATCAACGTCCAACAAAAACACAAAAATAGTACGGGTATCCTAGGCTCCGTTTGGATGGTTTCTTCTCGGAATAAGGAATAAGGAATAACCACTTTTTACCAATAAATTTATTTCTTACCATCCAAACTCTTCACAAAAGTTACACACTTCCCAATAAATTTACCCATTCCCAATAAATTTCTTCCCTTCTTCTTTCTTCCTACCTTATTCTCAACGCATCCAAACGGAGCCAAGTAAATATGCAAGAGTAAATGGCAAGAAATATGTAAGGAACGTTTCCAAATATATATATATATATATATATATATATATATATATATATAGAGATTGGCTAAAGTATACTCCAGCATACGGATCAAACCCGTATGCTAGAGTCGTTTCTGAAAATCTAAAATTCAAACAGTCGATCCAAACCGTTCAAGTTGTTCTCCATATAAAAATATCCTTCAAAATCAAATTTTACAATTTTTCGAATTTTTTTGCTATATATTATGCTATTTTCAAATTGAAGGGCCAGAAATACTCCTTTACAACTCCTTTACAATGTTTTTTTTAAATAGCATAATATATAGTAAAAAAATTTGAAAAAATATAAATTTTAGTTTCCTAGGAGATTTCAATATGGAGAACAATTTGAAAGCTTCGAATCGACTGTATGCATTTTAGATTGTGAGAAACGACTCCAGCATACGGGCTATCTATATGCTGGAGTATACTTTAGCCAATCTCTCTCTCTCTCTCTATATATATATATATATATAAGGAACATGTAACATACTATTCCTTCTTTGACGTACAAGTATCAACTGACACCACTATAGGGCTGTCAATATCGTGCCGTTTCGCATATTTTCATTTTGTTTCGCATGTTTTCGTTCCGTTTTGTCCAAATAGAACAGCTAACGGAAGAAAAAAATTGTTTTGTATCTGAAAACGAAAGGGGAAATGAAACGGGTACCGGTAAACGTTCGTATTCCATTTACTGAAAACTGAGCTGAAATCAATAGAAAATGGCTGAAATCAATGGAAAATGGAGAACAGAACAGAAAACTGTTTCGTTTTACGAAACGGAATGAAAACGAAATGAATTTATATTATGTTACTATAAACGGAACGAAAACGAAATATACTAGTTCCGTTCCGTTTTTGCACTTTGACACCCCTAACCACTGAGCAGAGCGTATAGTGTGTGTGTGTGTTTTTTTTGGGATTGAAAATAGTGTGGATTGTAACTCTGATCAGGTACAACATTGCAATTTGCAAGTGGGGTTCAACCTTGTTATACTTAGTTCATCTTATTTCAATTTTTATTCGAAAAGAAAATGTTAGTTCAAATTTTCTTTTCAATGAGAAAGTGGGAGAATTTATCTAGTTGTGCACAATTTGAGATGGATTAAATTGGCTTTGATATATTGTTAGCCACTTTAGTAATTTCTTTGGTTAACAACCATATATAGAAACTGACATTATACTTATCAAATTTAAAGCATTATAATTATAAATATTTTTTTCTATTATAATTAACCGGTAACTTCTTCATTAAAATTTGAATCATTTAGATTGACATAATACTTGAGTTCATCTATCGAGTTGTAAAAGTAACATTTCGATTATTGGTACTCAATTTAAATTGAATTTGATACATGATTCTAATCTTTATACATAAATTTTTTTTACTCAATATTTACTGGGTTTGATGGGTTTGGATATTAAGGGCCTGCTCCAGAAGAGGGGAATTGAAGCTAAGGAAAGGGAGAGGAATGATGTTATCTTGCTCCAATTCGTATTTTTGGGTGAATGGACGGAAAAGGAAGAGAATGAGCTTTCCTTAAAACTTAAATCAAAGAGAAGTCTGGTTACCCCCAAAATCGGAGTGTAACCAAGAGGAATAAGGAAATCAAACAAATTTACCAACAATACCCTTAATGTATAACTTTGCCTTTATCTTCCAATTCAACTCAAAGGACAATATTGTCTTTTTAAACATTAAAACGAAGGTTAATGTTGTTTACTTCTATGTGTGTCTTTTGGAATATGGAGCAGATGATTCTCATTCACGCACATTACCTTAGCTTTAATTTCCTTACCGTCCCTTTCCTTAGCTCAGGTTTCCTTCTTCCGGAGCAAGCCCTAAATGGAGCTAGAAGTTAAGTCACATCAACAAAAAGAGAAAAAAGAAATAGGGGTTCATTTATCTGGTAGGGTCAAAATTATATCGAATTTTCAGGTTAGATATTGTTTCAATTTGAGTCTATAGTTCGATAGCAAATATGTGGAATCCATATATATTTGTTGCCGAATAATAATCATTGATGACGGCATTATGCCATTATTCTAAACGCTTAATTAAATTCGATTTAATCTAGTCAGACTTGAAATAAAAATTAATTTCCATTTTTTTTAAGAATGTCCTGTCTGAACTTTTTTCCCCGAATATAAGCATTTTATTAAATTAAGAAAAATAATAATTTACACACATAGGAAACATAGGAAATGTAGTGTTTTCAATTTGTTTGGACTTTTAATAACTACTTTTTGTGTTAACATCCCGGCGGAAAAAGAATTCTATATGTTAACATCTAATATAATTTAGGGTAGTTATAAATATGGCGACACATTTATGTACAACAATTGTTATATTATAGTTGATGTCACATGTATAATGATATTTTTGGGGTACATTTGAACTTTTCTCTTAATAATTATAATTATTTTCTCTATCACGTCATTAGCGCGTGTGGAAGTTTCTAAGGTTGGTCAACAGCGCCTAAAGTAGGAATAAAAGTATAAAGCAGTCTTTGTCTCCATGCACAGTTTTGCATATATAATGCATTAACAATTTAACGTTGTGATTAGCAATCAATCAATGACTACGTTGTAGTTTTCTCTTTTGTTTTTCTTTGAATAAACAAATGCCTTCATGGTCTAATTACTTTGTCCCTTCTGTATTTTGACTGCACATGTGACAAAATAGAAGGGAGAAAAACAAAGTACGATTACAGCTGGTAATGAGGACAATTGGACAAAAGTCATAAAAATATAACTTGGAACCCTTTTTTTTGTTACAATATATAAATTGAATTTCTCTCGCATCAATTCTCCTTAACTTATTCATACGAGAAGTGGGTCCAATATACTCATTTAATTAAAGTATATAGCTCATCATTTATTCGATATTAATTGATGCGATTCTACATAAATCCGACTGACTTGATTAGAGACTTTCGGCGGTTTGAGCTCGAGTTTTAATTAACTCAAAAGTAATTTAGTTGAGTTATCCAAGTTTCACTCAGAAGTCAGAATAGCTCTATACAATTATAGTTTTTAATTTGAGGTATCTAGCTATTCATGCAACGTTGATATTTATATTTAGGTAAATTATTAATCTTTTTTTAATTCTTATACAAGCAACAATAATAGTAAGAAAACAAATATAATTTGGAAAATTGAATGTTAATATTTAGCATTATATACAATTAAATATGAAAGAATTCTTGTAATTCAGTTCTTTCAAAGCTAATCAGCTATCAAGTACCGGTCCAAATAAAAAGAATAGAGTAAAAAAGTTTTTTTTCTAAGATAAATTGAGTCAAACCTCTCAACTAAAAAAAGTTTTGTTCTTCAGTTTGAAAAGTTTGACTCTTGTGAATTTCTAAATCCTAATTTATCGTTTTCGTATTATCCAATAGGAATCGGCGTCTCTTTTCTTTTTTAGAAACATAATTGAAGTCTCTTTTCTGGCCTGGGAATAAAATTATTATCGGGGTCGTTTGGATGAGTAAAGAATAAGAAAGAATAGTTTATTTCGGACGAAAATTTATTTCTAACCATCCAAACTCTTCACAAATTTACACACTTTCCAATATTTTCCGTCTAGGAATATACTATTCTTTCTTAGTCCTAAGCGATCCAAACGGCCCATCAATAGTGTAGTTGAAGTTTGAGACCATGTACGAAATTCATTAAACTCGAGGAGCGACATTATTAACTGAAGTCATAAAAACATTAGAATATTAGATTGCACATTTGCACCGCGTATTGAAAATTCAGAAGGAGATTAATTTAATGATGAGGCCCCACAACTGATGTTAATTTAATAATAACCATTAACCAGGATTAATAGATGCCTCTGATAATCCGCCTCCGTTCAATCCATTCCGCTGACTTTATTACATTTTTGTTGGATGCTCTCCAACAGTGTAGGCATTACGACATAATAAATGTAGATCTGAGCCGTTAGTTTCTTACTCAACGTCCGAGATCTAACCGAGGAAAAATGAGTATTTTAATAATTGAGAGGATTAGTTACCTTATCTCTCTGTCAGGTGACTTGGTCAGTGGTGGCTAGCAGGCTGAGGATAGTGGCAGTGGGGTCACTTATTCCAATTCCCGGCAACTTGGTCGCTTTCCAACTTCCAAGACATGGCCCACAACCCAATATCAAATATTCTTTTCCATAAAATAAAATAAAATAAAATAAAATCTAACATAATACATTACTAATTTTATTTGTTACAACCCAAAAATAATTAATTATTAATATCATATGATTAAGATTGTCATATTGAACATGAATTAATGAACTAAAATAAAAATAAAAAATATAATATAAATTTAGGAAACATTCCTGCCAGCTGATTTGCAAGTACAACAGGCAACAGCAAATTAGATGCACTTGCGCACGCTTCTTCTCTCTTCCTCTTGGCCCCATTCCCATTTCCCACCAAACAGAAAGTCATAAACCCCTCTCTGTCTCTTTCTAGTCTTATGTTCCTGGCTTCCATCAGCGATCGTTTCTCCTCCTCTTCTCTAATCTCTATTCTATTCCTTGAAGACTTTCACTTTCCTTTCTTTTAAACCCCATGAAAAAGTGATCACACACCAATTAATAACATAACAAGTACTCTCTCTCTTTCCTACTACAACCATGTCATCTCCTCCTCCGCCAGCCACGTCGCCGACTTCAACCCCTTCTCCTCCTCCGCCAGCCAAATCTCCAACCTCAACCCCTTCTCCACCTCCACCAATTATAGTAGACCCTTCCGCTCCACCTCCACCTCCACCAGTCATTACACCCTCTCCAGCACCTGCTCCAAAATCACCTCCTCCACCTCCTGCACCAACTCCAGCTCCTACACCTCCTCCAAAATCACCTCCACCACCAGCCCCAGTTCCTGCTCCTGATTCTTCACCTCCACCTCCGGCCAAGAGTCCCCCACCACCAGTCAACACTCCCCCACCACCAGTCAACACTCCCCCACCTGAATCACCTCCACCACCTCCTGATTCTCCTTCTCCACCTCCAGCCTCCCCGTCCCCTCCTCCGCCATTCGTCCCGCCTCCGCCATTCGTTCCTCCACCCCCGCCTTCGCCCGACTCGCCGCCAATATTTCTGTCGCCTCCTCCGCCGCTTTTATCGCCTCCCCCGCCATATACACCTCCTCCTCCACCGTCCTCATCGAGTTCTGTGTCGACCGGGCTGATTGCTGGGATTGCTGGCGGGGCGGTGTTCGCTGTAGCCGCGGTGGTTGCTATATTGTTTTTGTTATTTAGGAAACGGTCTCGGCGAAGACCTGAGTATGGACCATTTGATGATGGGTATTATCCTCCAGGTGCAACACATTTATCCAAAATTTGTAGCTTGTACCTTTAATTTAATTTAATTTTATTTTCCAAGTAGATAATTTGTAGAATAGCTATAGGCCATTGACCTTACATGCCATGCCAGTATTTCTTGTATAACTGCATTCAGTCCTTTTTCACAATGAAATATGGTCTGACGAATGATATTAATTGGTGTCATCAAAATGTTTACAAGCAGCCAGATGTAAAGTCCGAACCACATTGTATAAAATTGATTGATTTATAATATGATATTTATAATGGTAATTCCCTTTCTGCACAGTGGACCCCTACCGTCCCCAAATACAAACATCACTCCTTATGTCGCAACAACCACCACCTTCTTCCCCTTCATGGCAAGTCAGAAGCAACGGAAGCGGATCTGGACCCATGCCAGGACTGGGGCCCAAACCCAGCTCAGGTTCCAGGAACCTACCCTTGTCTCCTTCCCCTGTCCCTGGGCCAGCTATAGCAGGTGGGCCCTACAAGTATGAAGACCTCGATTTGGCTACCAACGGCTTTTCAGAGTCCAATGTGTTGGGCCAAGGTGGCTTTGGCCTTGTTTACCGAGGCACATTGAGTGGAAAAGAGGTTGCTATTAAGAAACTCAAGTCGGGTGGTGGCCAGGGAGATAGAGAGTTCAGAGCAGAAGTCGAGATAATTAGTCGTGTCCACCACAGAAATCTGGTCTCTTTGGTCGGGTATTGCATACATGAGGATCAGAGGTTGTTGGTTTATGAATATGTGCAAAACAAGACCCTCGAGTTTCATTTGCATGGTATGGCATCTATCTTCTTGAGTTCAGATAGCTTTGCAAAAATTCTATAATGATCTGCTTTTAAGTTTAAAAAATTGAATGATGTAGGGAGTGGCCGGCCAACACTTGATTGGCTCAGAAGATGGAAGATTGCTTTGGGTTCTGCTAAGGGTTTGGCATACCTACACGAGGATTGTTAGTCCCTACTATGCACTTTTATTTTTTTTTATAATACGCTAATTTTGGTCTTGGTTTTGTTTTCTAAGCATCTTGTTTCACTAATTTTAGGTGATCCAAAAATCATTCACCGGGACATTAAAGCAGCAAATATACTACTTGATTACAACTTCGAACCAAAGGTAGGTGCCTAGCCTTCAATTTTCCTTTTTGCGATCGATTTTATAATCCTGTGGCCTTGCAATTTGTCATTTAGAACACAAGGGTACATCTTTTTGTTACTGAAGTATTTGAGAAGGTTTACAGTTATAGACAGGGCTTTAATTTTTATTAATTTAAGGAATGAGGATTATATTGACTAATATTAGTTGATTAATTAATTTAAAAACCAGTTATAGTTTATTAAACCTTACAAGCTAAACTCATATTTAGGTTGCAGATTTTGGATTGGCTAAGTTTGTTCCTACTAATATGTCACACGTCTCTACCCGGGTTATGGGAACATTTGGGTGAGCATTAATTTCAAATGTTATTTGGTTTTTATTTATTTATAAATATTTATTTTTGCTTTTTTTTTCTATATTTGTTAAATTCTATTTACCATTGTTCATTGTCATTTGTGCTCATTCCTTTGATATTTATTTAGGTATGTGGCACCAGAGTATGCAACATCTGGGAAACTTACAGATAGGTCAGATGTATACTCGTATGGAGTTATGCTTCTTGAGCTAATTACAGGGAGGAAGCCTATTATGTCTCCTGAGCCTAACATGGATGCTGACAGTTTGGTTAATTGGGTACGTCTTCTTGTAGTTATTTAACAATGTGACTAAAACCTAGTAGTGTTTTTAACCTGAAAAATTCATTAACACTTTCTTGGTCCTCCAGGCAAGGCCATTGCTTTCACGAGCTGTAACAGACGATATCTACGATGAACTGGTAGATCCATGGCTTGAAACCAATTATGATCCATATGACATGACACGCTTGGTACATTGTGCTGCTGCTGCTGTGCGACATATGGCAAAAAAGCGTCCTCGTATGAGCCAGGTGCAATAGCTTTTCTTCTATGTAGTTTATCCTTGTACAAAAGCTAGGTAATATATTGGTGGTCCAAATTGTTAATTCCTTGGACTCAAGATTGGTACAAAAGCTAGGTAATATATTTGTGGTCTAAATTGTTAATTCCTTGTACTCAAGATTGGCATGTTTCCACTACACATTCTGGAATGGCCAATGACTGTAGCCTGGTGCAATCAATTTGTACCAAAAAGGAGGAAATAGAGGAGTTGATAAATGGTGCTGTGATAAATTTTATTGAGCTCCCCTGATAATCAATTTATGCCAATTTTCCTTCTCTTATGGAGAACAGCACATGATACAAATCTGATGTTGCTAAACTCATATGAGGTGGTCTGTTTGACTGTTTGTAAACATATGTCATACAATTTAAGGTGCTTGATTATGTTATGGTAATACCAAAATAGCATTTCTGGAATATGAAACATACCCGTGTTTTTGTAATTATCAATTTAATTGGGCAGATTGTACGCTACCTGGAAGGAGAAATCTCGCTAGAGGACCTGAATGCAGGTATGAATCCAGGTGACAGTCATGTGAAAGGCAGCTCAACTGGTTCTATTGAGGTCTTCAGGAGAATGGCATTTGGTGGCATCATTAGTGAAGACTATGCCGAGAGTGACCAAACGAGCGATTACGAGCCGTCAACTAGCAGTGGTGCCAATACAGAGGAGATGGAGCAGCGACGGCTGAAAAAAGATCGGAGCGGGAGTGGTGAAGTGTGATAAAACATCAAATATGATTTTCACATCTATTTCGGCTACTCTTTTTTGCTGTAAATTTCTTTCCATTTGTTTCACAAAATTGAATATCAGAAGAGGATATGAGTTTGTGAATATAACGATTTATTTCTTGTTCATATGTTTCTTTCTCGGTATAAAGAAATTCAACAGAATGTATAGTGTTTTTTTTTTTTCAATCTTTTATCACATGAGGATTGTCAATGAGTATTATACTGTTATATTTTTCTCCATATGTTCGTTATAGTTCTATTCTGTTTGCCAAAAATTTTTATTTGCAGTTATTTAAATTCGGACTTCTAATTACATCCTTCTTGAAAAAATTCCAGTAAAGATCTGAACAGTTCTGTACAGTAATAATTGAGGCAAATTAAAAAAAAATCCTCTCAGAAACTGAAGTACTGAACGAATGATGCATGAGACTATTATAGTCATGTCTAATGATAAGATCCCTTTTCTTTTTTGTCTAATTACTTAATTTATTATATATTAATGTTCTAATTTGTAAAAATGAAGATAAAGAAAATGACTAAGCCAAGTATAAAAAATTGTAACAACTCGTGCTACGTTGTAATTTAGTAACTAATAAAGAAGGAGAATTAAGAACCGGCTCTTGATCTAGTGGGAGTTAGCAACGCACCTTTGGTGAAAAGTTTGAAATCCAGTCAGATTATTTTTATGGATATTTAATTTAAAAATTTGTTGGGAAGCTTTGACTACTAATTTATTTTTAAAAAATTAAATAAACAAGGAGATTAGAGCACCATCTTCCTGATAGTAACTGCGTTATGTATTATTTCTTCTCGTCCCTTTACTTACGTTACGTTTTATTTAATTAATTTGCTGTTTAAGTTTCTTTACAGAAATCAAGTCGTAGAATCATAGAATCTACCCTATATCCATAAACTATATTTTTAACATAGTAATTAGTTCAAGAAGGATCATGTGATATATGTATAATTTCTTGAGCAGTTGAGCTAAACTTTGCCTCAAATTGAAGGGGAAATGGGGAATAATCAAGAGCCAACACGGCAACACAGCTACAGAAACTCCAGATCTATAGATCATGAAACGGGCCACAATGTTGTTCATATTGGGCCTTAACTATAAAATTAGCTATAGATTTCCGCTAGCCACTCAGAATCCTTTTCGCATTTTCTAGTCTAGTTCTAAAACTTCTAGTAGACGAGAATATGTTGAGGAGAAGCTCATCTCATCTCACCCGCCCCAGTGAAGCTTCTCTAATGAAGTTTCTAGTCTTTCTAGTGTTCTCTAAGCTTGTACGCGTTTGGACCTCTGGCAGCGAGGCGAAGAATTCTTCTCAAACTACTCGGCGAGAACTGGTGATTAATTATCCTTTTGTGGTCTTTTTTTTTTCCCCTCAATTTTAGCAATGTTTCCTCGTCTTGGGCTAATTTTGTTCAATTTTATTTGAATTATTTCTGATTGGTTTACTATTTGCGCAGGGTTGGGAAAACATCGCTCATGCATGTACCAGTATCCTTGAACTTAACTAGGCTGCTCGTTTCGATTTATTTATTTTTTTTGTAGAAAAGGTGCTTAATTTAAAGAGTTATCTTCTTTGTCCTGTTTTATCCTTGAAGATTTGAATAGATATGTGAATATGAAGTTCAGCAATCAGTACAATACAACAATTGGGGCTGATTTTCTCACCAAAGAAGTACAATTTGGGGATAGCCTGTTCATTTTAGGGGTATTTTGTAGTGTCTCTCCCTTTCAGTTTCCATTCTGTTGTTTGTGTCTGGAAATAAACTTGGTATCTGTCACAATTTCCATCTAGAATTTGGTTTATATGCTGATCTGAACTTGAACTGAGTTTTTTCACTGTCTGGGTACTCTTCTAGCTCGCCTCATTCATCGATTTCAATACAGTGATAACGAGCGCTGCTTGGAACACAGAACAGCTTGTTTTGTAGTGGTTCAGTGCTACCGATCATCAGATTGACTGATGTGAGATTGAAATCTGATCGTATCTTTCTTTCTAGTACATCATCAAATTTCTTCTTTTGTAATAACTATAGTGGTGTTTTTTCCACAATAAGATGTGGCGTCACTAAGTCAGGTGACTGGGTTACTGGTGGCCAAGTGAGAGTGGGGTCACTTATACCCTTCATGTTTACTTGGTCTTTTGCTTGAAATGGCCTCATTCCACAATTACCAAGTATTTTTTCCATTGAAATATATTCCCTTCTTTGAAATGCCATGCAAAAGTGAGACACCATTCACTCTTTTTGAACTAGCATCTCTCTATCTCTCTCTCAAGACATAACAAACTAGCCATGTCAGCCACAGCGCCGACGTCAACCCCATCTCCGCCCCCGCCGACTTCAACCCCTTCTCCACCCCCGCCGACTTCAACCCCTTCCCCGCCCCCACCGACTTCAACCCCTTCTCCTCCCCCGCCTACTTCAACCCCTTCTCCCCCTCCACCGACTGTTCCAGCGCCTTCACCTAAGTCACCTCCGCCTCCGCCACCAATTATTGGAGACCCTCCCCCGCCTACAGCTCCCCCTCCGCCACCCACTACTCCCACTCCGGCACCTGCCCCTAAATCACCTCCGCCACCCCCTGCACCTACTCCTGCACCTCCACCACCAGCGAGTCCTCCCGAATCTCCACCTCCACCTCCCAGTTCTCCCGCTCCATCAAGTCCTCCACCTCCAGGTTCTCCAGCTCTTTCAAGTCCACCTCCACCTCCAGGTTCTCCTGTTCCGTCAAGTCCTCCACCTCTAGCCCAGAGTCCGCCTCCGCCAGGCAACAGTCCGCCACCTGAATCACCTCCTCCTCCAGATTCTTCTTCGCCACCTCCGCCATCCATTCCTCCTCCGCCATTTGTCCCTCCACCACCGCCTTCACCGGACTCACCACCATTTCTGTCACCGCCTCCACCACTTTTATCACCTCCCTCACCGCATACACCTCCACCACCGTCCTCACCGAGTTCAGTGTCAGCCGGACTGATTGTGGGAATTGCTGGTGGCGTTGTGTTTGGTGTGGCCGTTCTGATTGGTCTATTGATTTTGGCATTTAGGAAACGGTCTCGGTCTACAGTCGAGTATCCACCATTCCGTAACGGCTTCTATCCTCCAGGTGCAAGACATTTATCCAAAACTGGAGGCCTGTACCCTTACGATTTTTTTTTAGCTTTGACAAAGTTTTTAGCTCAATAGGTTGACTTTGCATGCTTGCATTTCTTGTGTATGACCTTTTCACTAGGAAACATGATCTGATGAAGGACAATCTTGATTGATTCCATCAAAATGTTTCCAAGCAGAAATCTTTCAAATCTGAGTAACATTGCATCAAAATTTATTGATATTTTATATAATATAATGGTAAATCTCTTTCTGCACAGTTGACCCCTATCGTTCCCAGCCTTTAACACAACAGCCGCTTTCATCCCCTTCATGGCCCGTCAACAGCAACAATAGCAGATCAGATTCATTGCCAGGACCAGGACCCAAATCCAGTTCAGATCCCAGCAACCTTCCCTTGTCCCCTGTTCCTGCTCCAGCTCCAGATGGTGGGCCTTACAGGTATGAGGACCTCGAATTGGCTACCAATAGCTTTTCAGAATCTAATGTGTTGGGCCAAGGTGGATTTGGCATTGTTTACCAAGGCACATTGAGTGGAAATGAGGTTGCTATTAAGAAACTTAAGTCGGGTGGTGGCCAGGGAGACAGAGAGTTTAGAGCAGAAGTTGAGATAATTAGTCGGGTCCATCACAGAAATTTGGTCAGCTTGGTCGGGTATTGCGTACATGAGGATCAGAGATTGTTGGTTTATGAATATGTTCCTAACAAGACCCTTGAGTTTCATTTGCATGGTATGACATCTACCTTTGTGAGTTCAGATAAATTTATTTTCTTTTGATCTGGTCTTAAGTCTGCCTATTCCAACTTGCTTGGGACAAAAGGCTTAGTTGTTGTTGTGGTCTTAAGTCCGTAAACTTGAATGATGTAGGGCGTGGTCGACCGACACTTGATTGGGTTAGAAGATGGAAGATTGCTTTGGGTGCTGCTAAGGGTTTGGCATACCTACACGAAGATTGTTAGTCCCTACTATGCACATTTATTTTCATGTCAATAATAGCTTTAGCCTACTTTGCTATATATTTTTGGTCTTGCTTCTGTTTCTTAAGCATGTTGCTTTTCTAATTTTAGGTGATCCAAAAATCATTCATCGGGACATTAAAGCAGCAAATATACTACTTGATTACAACTTCGAGCCGAAGGTAGGTGCTTAGACTTTGATTTTATTATTTGTGATGGATTTTATAATCCTAAAGCCTCACAATTTGTCAGTTAAGTCACTAGGGTACAATTTTTATTACTTATTTGAGGATGTTTATATTTATCAATCAAGGCCTTTTTTTGTTATTAGTTTGAGAATGAGGATGCTATTAATAAATATTAGCTGATGAATTAGTTTAGAAAATCAGTTAGTATATTGAACCTTACTAGCTATAACTCATATTCAGATTGCAGATTTTGGATTGGCAAAATGTGTGCCTATTAATAAGTCTTATGTCTCTACGGGACTCGTGGGAACTTTTGGGTGAGCATTGACTTTAAATATTGTTTGATTGTTATTTATTTATTTGTTATATTTGTTGAATTCAATTTACAATTATTTATTGTCATTTATGCTTATTGTTTTGATACATTTATTCAGGTATGTGGCACCAGAGTATGTAAAATCTGGAAAACTTACAGCTAAGTCCGATGTGTACTCGTATGGAGTTATGCTTCTTGAGCTAATCACAGGGATGAAGCCTATTCCGTCTTCTGAGCCTAACATGGATGCATACCAGAGTTTGGTTGATTGGGTAAGCCTTCCCATAATACGTATTTTTGGAAATTGTGACTAAAACCTCAGTTTTTTAACCTGAAAAATTCGTTAACATTTCTTGGTCCTCCAGGCAAGGCCATTGCTTTCACGAGCTGTAACAGAGGATATCTATGATGAACTGATAGATCCACAGCTTGATACTAATTATGAGTCATATGACATGACACGTTTGGTACACTGTGCTGCTGCTGCTGTGAGAGATTTGGCAATTAAGCGTCCTCGAATGAGCCAGGTGCATTAGATTTTCTTCTATGCAGTTTTCTTCTTTCAAAAGCTAGGTAATATTTTTGGGCCCAATCGTTATTTCCTGGCACAATTCCACTATATATTGTGGAATGACTCTGGCCTGGTGCAATCATTTTGCACAGTAAAAAAGGGACAAGTGAAGTTGAATAATGGTGCTGTGACAAATGCCACTGAGATATCTGGATAATGAATATTAAACCAATTTCCATCTCTCAAGGAGAATTAGCAGATGATGCAAATCTCATTTTACTAAACTGACATGAGATGGTCTGTTTGTAAAACCTATGTCGTACATTTACTACTGCTTGCTGATGTTATGGTAATACCCAAAAATCATTTCTAGAATATGAAACATGCCCATATTTTTGTAACTCTCATTGTAATTGAGCAGATTGTACGCTACCTGGAAGGAGAAATCTCGCTAGAGGACCTGAATGCAGGGATGATGCCGGGTGACAGTCGCGTGAAAGGCAGCTCAACTGGCTCTGTTGAGGTGTTCAAGAGAATGGCATTTGGCGGTATCACTAGTGGAGACTATGCCGAGAGCAACCAAACGAGCGACTATGAGCCGTCAATTAGCAGTGGTGTCAATACAGTGGAGATGGAGCAGCGACGGCTCAAAAAAGATTGGAGTGGTGAAGTGTGATAAAAAATTTTCACATCCATTTAGGCTACTCGTTTTGCTGTAACTTTCTTTTTCATTTGTTTCACAAAATTGAATATCAGAAAAGAATATGAGTTGTGAATATATAACGATTTATTTCTTGTTCATATGTTTCTTTCTTGGTATAAATAAACTAAACAGAATGTGTATATATATATTTTTTAATCTTTTATCACATGAGGATTGGCTATGAGTGTACTTCTACTCTGTTTGCCAAATTTTTTGCCTTATTTAAATTCGGATTTCTTACAACATCCTTCTTAGAAAATTAGAAAATTTCCAGCATAGATCTGAACAGTTCTGTACAGTAATAGTCGAGGCAAATGTAAAAAACCCTCTCAGAAAACTAAGAAAACCGAACTTGTATTAAGTGAGAAAACTGAGCAAATGATGCATGCGACTAATATAATGAAGTCTTTTTGTCTGATTACTTAATTTAATATGCATCAATGTTTCTGATTCGTAGAAATGAAAAATAAAGAACATGGTTACGCCAAGTATTCAAATGGAAGTATGGAACTAATCCCCGTGCTACATTGTAATTTTTAGTAAATAAAGGAGAACAAGAACCGGTTTTTGGTCTAGTGAGAAACAACAATGCACCTTTAGTGAAAAAGCCACAAATTCAAAATCCGATTGGAATTTTTTTTTATGAAAATTTAATTTAAAAACAAGTTGAGAGACTTTACCCAATTTATCTTTAAAGAATAAATTAATAAGGACATTAACTGCGATATGTGTTATTTCTTTTTGTCCCTTCCATTCGTGTACTTACGTTACGTTTTATTTAGTTATTATTAATCCGCTGTTTAATTTTCTTTAGTTTAGAAATCAAGTCTTAGGCTGTGCTCCACAACTTCGTAAAAGAAATGAGAGAAGGGGAGATTAAATAAGAGGAGATGAGGGAAGCTTAGATTGATAGTTTACTCAGATCACTCCCCAATTTCGGGGGGACTAAAATAGAACGTTTAGAGATTGAAAATTAATCTTCTCTCATCCCAAATCTCTCTCCACATAACTTCCTATACTGCAGAATCTTTCCTCATCCAGCGTAATCCTCTTATTTCCTATACTGCACAACCTAAATCATAGAATCTACCCTACAAACTATACTTTTAACGCAGCAAAGCAACCGAAAAATTTTAAAATAGTATTAAATTAATATAATATATTAAAAATAATATCAATATAATAAGTTTAATATAAATAGTATCACGAGATCGGAATCCTGGATTCCGAACGTTAGATCGGAATCCAGGATTCCGATCTAAGCTTTGATCGGATTCTGAGTTTCCGATCTAAGCTTAGATCGGAATCCGAGATTCCGATCTTAGCTTTTTAATTTTTTTATATATTATTTATTTATTTAATTTATTAATTAGTTAAATAATTAGAAAAATAGATAATATATTGTAAAAATATTGAAAAAATATGGAAAAAATCAGGAATAATTAAATTAAATTTTATAGTATTTTTTGGGGAAATTAAATTTATTTTCATTTTAATTAATTTATTTAAAAATATAAATTTTTATAACTTATTTAATTAAAATATAAATTTTTATAACTTATTTAATTAAATGAATTGTACCATTTAAAAAGGATTATAAATTTTCAGAATTTGCAGGGATACAAAGGCATAATTCTTTCAGAATGTTCAAAGTTTTATTAATTCTTTCTGCATTTGCAGGGATACAAAGGCATAATTTGAACATTAAAACTTTAAACAGGCTTAACTTTTGATAGGAAGGTCCGTTTGGGGCGATCGAGGACATTACGGAAAGCTGGCGACGAGATCTACGCATTTTACCCCGTAACGACCATTTTCGGACCCAAAACGCTCTCTGGACCTCCAAAATCCACTTTGAAAGTTTGCAAACCTAAAAACCACTCTAAACTACTAAAAATGTTTTTAAAATCATAAATTAATCATTAAAAAGAGAAATGCAGTAAATCAAGTGAATTTAGTCTTTCTTCTCCGTCTTAGCAAAACATTAATCTCGTGTGATTCCTTTCTAACGCAATCCAGAAAGTGTTTCCTTGATCATGAGACTCGATATGATTGTTTAATATATAATATGAAAATAATATATACAGAGGACGACATCCGGGACGCATATCAAATGGTTGTTTAAATTAATTAAAAATTTATACTTAATTATTCATTTTTAAATTAAATAAATTAATTACATTTATATTTAATTAAAAGGAAAATAAATTTAATTATTCCTGATTTTTTTATATTTTTTCAATATTTTTAGAATATATTATCTATTTTTCTAATTAATTAACTAATTAATAAACTAATAAAAGGAAAAGAAATTTAATTTTCCCAAAAAATACTAAATTACATATAAAATTTAGTTTAATTATTCCTGATTTTTCCATATTTTTTCAATATTTTTACAATATATTATCTATTTTTCTAATTATTTAACTAATTAATAAATTAAATAAATAAATAAATAAATAAATAATATATAAAAAAATTAAAAAGCTAAGATCGGAATCTCGGATTCCGATCTAAGCTTAGATCGGAAACTCAGAATCCGATCAAAGCTTAGATCGGAATCCAGGATTCCGATCTAACGTTCGGAATCCAGGATTCCGATCTCGTGATACTATTTATATTAAACTTATTATATTGATATTATTTTTAATATATTATATTAATTTAATACTATTTTTTAAAATTTCGGGCAAAGCAATTAGTTCAGAAAGGATCGTGAAACGGGCTGTTCATGTTGGGCCTAAACTATTTTAAAATTAGACGAGAATAAGTTTAGCCACAAAATTCTCACTGGCCACTCAGAATCTTTTTCACATTTCCTAGTTCTAGTAGACTAGACCACCAGACCTTAGTTGGGGAATCTCACTCTCACCCACCCCTGTGACTCTGTGAGTGTGAAGCTTCTATCTAATGAAGTTTCTAGTGCTTCGTCTGGACCCTTTTCTGCGAAAAACAAACCAGACCTGTTGGCATTTCATTCAAGCTCTAAGCTTGCACGCTTTCGGAACTATGACTGCGAGGCGAAGAACTCTTCTCGAAGTCATAATACTCGGCGAGAACGGGTGATTTATTATCTTTTTGTTGTCCTTTTTCTCAATTTTAGCAATATTTCCTCGTCTTGAGCTAATTTTGTTCAATTTTATTTGAATTACTTCTGATTGGTTTACTATTTGTGCAGGGTTGGGAAAACATCGATAATGGACCAGTATCCTTGAACTTAACTAGGCTACTCGTTTCAATTTAATTAATTAATTTTTTTGTAGAAAAGGCGCTTAATTTAAAGATTTTATCTTTTTCGTCCTGTTTTATCCTTGAAGATTTGAATAGATACTTGAATATGAAGTTCAGCAATCAGTGCAAAACAACAATCGGGGCTCATTTTCTCACCAAAGAAGTACAATTTGAGGATAGCCTGTTCATTATAGAGGTACTGTATAATGTCTCTCCCTTTCAGTTTGCTTTCTGTTGTTTGTGTCTGGTCTTGACTTGGGCATATCCAGTGGAAATGAACTTGGTATTTGTCACAATATTCCATCTATAATTGGGCTTATATGCTGGTCGAAACCTTAACTGAGTTTTTTCTGGGTACTCTTCTAGCTCACCTCATCCATTGCGATCAATATAGTGCTAATGAGTGCTGCTTGGAACATGGAACATCTTGTTTTGTAGTGGTACAGTGCTACCGATCATCAGAATGACTGGCATGAGATTGAAATCTGATGGTATCTTTCTTTCTAGTACACCATCAAATTTCTTCTTTTGTAACTGATGTAGAGTTTCTTCCACAATACAATGTGCTTTCACTAAGTCAGGTGACCAGGTCAGTGGTGGCCAAGTGATAGTGAGGTACCTTGTACCCTTCATGTGTACTTGGTCTTTTGCTTGACATGGCCTCATTCCACAATTACCAAGTATTTTTTCCATTGAATATATTCCCTTCTTTGATTTAAAACGCCATGCAAAAGTGAGACACCATTCACTCTTTTGGAACTAGAATCTCTCTCTTTCTCAAGACATATAACAAACTAGCCATGTCAGCCACATCGCCGACTTCAACCCCTTCTCCTCCCCCGCCGACTTCAACAGCTTCTCCGCCTCCGCCGACGTCAACCCCCTCTCCGCCCCCGCCGAGTTCAACCCCCTCTCCGCCCCCGCCGACTTCAACCCCCTCTCCTCCCCCGCCGACTTCAACCCCGTCTCCTCCCCCGCCGACTTCAACCCCTTCTTCCCCCCCGCCACCAATTATTGGAGACCCTCCCCCGCCTACAGCTCCCCCTCCGCCACCCACTACACCCACTCCAGCACCTGCCCCTAAATCACCTCCGCCACCCCCTGCACCCACTCCGGCACCTTCCCCTAAATCACCTCCACCACCAGCCCCAGTGAGTCCTCCCGAATCTCCACCTCCAGGTTCTCCCCCTCCGTCAAGTCCTCCACCTCCAGGTTCTCCCGCTCCATCAAGTCCTCCACCTCCAGCCAAGAGTCCGCCTCCGCCAGGCAGCAGTCCGCCTCCGCCAGGCAGCAGTCCCCCTCCGCCAGGCAGCAGTCCCCCTCCGCCAGGCAACAGTCCGCCTCCGCCAGGCAGCAGTCCCCCTCCGCCAGGCAGCAGTCCGCCTCCGCCAGGCAGCAGTCCGCCTCCGCCAGGCAACAGTCCACCTCCGCCAGGCAACAGTCCGCCACCTGAATCACCTCCTCCGCCTCCAGATTCTTCTTTGCCACCTGTGCCATCTGTTCCTCCTCCGCCATTTGTCCCTCCACCACCACCTTCACCAGAGTCACCACCATTTTTGTCGCCCCCTCCATCGCTTTTATCGCCTCCCCCACCATATACACCTCCATCACCGTCCTCACCGAGTTCAGTGTCAGCCGGACTGATTGTGGGGATTGCTGGTGGCGTTGTGTTCGGTGTGGCCGTGCTGATTGGTCTATTGATTTTCGCATTTAGGAAACGGTCTCGGTCTACAGTCGAGTATCCACCATTCAGTAACGGCTTCTATCCTCCAGGTGCAACACATTTATCCAAAACTTGAGGCCTGTACCCTTACGATTATTTTTGGGCTTTGACAATGTTTTTAGCTCAATAGGTTGACTTTGAATGCCAGAATTTCTTGTATAACTACATTATGACCTTTTCACTATAAAATATGATCTGATGAAAGACAATCTTGATTGGTTCCATAAAAATGTTTCCAAGCAGCAATCTGTCAAATCTGAGTAACATTGTATAAAATTTATTGATATGTTAATATAATATAATGGTATGTCACTTTCTGCACAGTTGACCCCTACCATCCCCAGGGGCAAACATCACTCCCTTTAACACAACAGCCACTTTCTTCACCTTCATGGCAAGTCAACAGCAACAATAGCAGATCGGATTCATTGCCAGGATCGGGACCCAAGTCCACCTCAGATCCCAGAAACCCTCCCTTGTCCCCTGTTCCTGCTCCAGCTGCACCAGGTGGGCCCTACAGTTACGAAGACCTCGAATTGGCTACTAACAGCTTTTCAGAATCTAATGTGTTGGGCCAAGGTGGATTTGGCCTTGTTTACCGAGGCACATTGAGTGGAAAAGAGGTTGCTATTAAGAAACTTAAGTCGGGTGGTGGCCAGGGAGACAGAGAGTTTAGAGCAGAGATCGAGATAATTAGTCGGGTCCACCACAGAAATTTGGTCACCTTGGTCGGGTATTGCATACACGAGGATCAGAGATTGTTGGTTTATGAATACATGCCTAACAAGACCCTCGAGTTTCATTTGCATGGTATGACATCTATCTTTTTGAGTTTGGATGGCTTTGAAACTGTTTTTTTTTATCTGATCTTGAGTCTGTAAAATTGAATGATGTAGGGCGAGGTCGGCCGACACTTGATTGGCTTAGAAGATGGAATATAGCTTTGGGTTCTGCTAAGGGTTTGGCATACCTACACGAAGATTGTTAGTCCCTACTATGCACATTTTTTTTCATGTCAACAATAGCTTTACCCTACTCGCTGAATATTTTTGGTCTTGCTTTTGTTTCTTAAGCATGTTCTTTTTCTAATTTTAGGTGACCCAAAAATCATTCACCGGGACATTAAAGCAGCAAATATACTACTCGATTACAACTTCGAGCCAAAGGTAGGTGCCTAGACTTTGATTTTACTATTTGTGATGGGTTTTATAATCCTAAAGCCTCACAATTTGTCAGTTAATTCACCAGGGTACATTTTTTATTTCTTATTTGAGGATGTGTATATTTATGAAACAAAGCTTTTATTTTTGTTATTAATTTGATTTTGAGGATGATTTTGATATTAGTTGATGAATTAGTTTAGAAAATCAGTTAGTATATTGAAACTTACAAGCTATAACTCATATTCAGGTTGCAGATTTTGGATTGGCAAAAAGTGTGCCTATTAATAAGTCGCATGTCTCAACGGGAGTCATGGGAACTTTTGGGTGAGCATTGAGTTCAAATATTGTTTGATTGTTATTTATTTATTTATTATTTTTATTCCTTGTTTGCTATATTTATTGAATTCGATTTACAATAATTCATTGTCATTTATGCTCATTGTTTTGACTTTTGATACATTTATTCAGGTATGTGGCACCAGAGTATGCAACATCTGGAAAACTTACAGCTAGGTCTGACGTATACTCATATGGAGTTGTGCTTCTTGAGCTAATCACAGGGATGAGGCCTATTCTGTCTTCTGAGCCTAACATTGATGCCGACCTGAGTTTGGTTAATTGGGTAAGTCTTCCCATGATACATATTTTTCAACAATTGACTAAAACATCATAGTTTTTTAACTGAAAAATTTGATAACAATTTCTTGGTCCTCCAGGCAAGGCCATTGCTTTCACGAGCATTAACGGAGGATATCTACGATGAACTGATAGATCAAAAGCTTGGAAATAATTATGATCCATATGACATGACACGCTTGGTACACTGTGCTGCTGCTGCTGTGAGACATTTGGCAAATAAGCGTCCTCGAATGAGCCAGGTGCACTAGATTTTGTTTTACGTAGTAGACATCATTTCTAGAATATAAAACATACTCTTATTTTTGTAACTCTCAACTTAATTGAGCAGATTGTACGCTACCTGGAAGGAGAAATCTCTCTAGAGGACCTGAATGCAGGGATGATGCCGGGTGACAGTCGCGTGAAAGGCAGCTCAACTGGCTCTGTTGAGGTGTTCAGGAGAATGGCATTTGGTGGTATCACTAGTGAAGACTATGCCGAGAGCGACCAAACGAGCGACTATGAGCCGTCAACTAGCAGTGGTGCCAATACAGAGGAGATGGAGCAACGACGGCTCAAAAAAGATCGGAGTGGTGAAGTGTGATAAAACATCAAATATTTTTCACATCTATTTAGGCTATTAGTTTTGCTTTAACTTCCTTTTCGTTTGTTTCAGAAAATCGAATACGATAAAAATTGTGAATATATAGCGATTCATTGCTTGTTCAATTGTTTATTTCTTTGGTATATAGAAACTACAACAAATGTATACCCTTGTTAATCTTTTATTGCATGCGGATTGTCAATTGAGTATAATACTGCAATATTTTTCTCCATATGTTCATTGTGTACCTAAATTCTGTTTGCCAAAAATATTTAAGCAGTTCCTTATGGGTGTGTTTGGTTGGAGTGGGAATAGGGATTAGGAATAGAGAAAAGCTTATTCCTTATTCCTTATCCAAATTCCTTGGTTTTGTTAGAATATGGATAAGGGCCGGAATAAGTCCAAATTCTCTATTCCTTAGTTGTTTGTTTTTCACCGGAATAAGGAATAAGGGGCTTATATAAATTTGGATTTCTGATAACATTGTTCCTTGGAAATTTCCAGCATGGATATGAACAGTTATATACAGTAATAGTGGAGGCCAATTTCAAAAAATCCACTCAGAAAATCTGTGGATGTACTCTGCATATGGGTTCCGCTTGGCATATAAAAACTTTTGTGATGTAAACTGATTTTATTTGGGGTCGTTAAGTGGGAGGGCAGATTGAACTGAGAAAACTGTGTAAATGCATGCGACTATATCAGTAATGTCCATATGCTAATTTCAACAGATAATGAACCGGGATGCAATGTTGTTCATCTTGGGACTAAAACTAATTTAAAACTAGACGAGAATTAATTAGATGATAATCAAGTTCATATATTAATCCTACTAGCCACTCCGACACGATCCCTAGCTTCAAGTGTTTCATTCTGGATTCCTTTTATCTGAAAAAACAAACAAGATCTATTGGCATTTTATACAAGTTTAATTTAAGCTTGTACACTTCGGAGCTACGGCCGCGAGGCGAAGAACTCAACTAAAAATCATCATAGTCGGTGACATTGGGTGTTTTATAATCTCTTTGTGGTCAATTTTCTGAATTTTAGTAATGGTCTTCTGGTCTTGAGATGCTTTAATTAATGAAAATTTTCTTTGAAGTGCTTCCAAATGGTTTATTATCTGCATAGAATTCGGAAGAAATCACTGATGAACCAGTGTCCTCAAATTTTTGTCACGATTTAATCTTTTTGTAGAATATATAGTTGCTCAATTTAAAGATTTAACTTTTACGTTCTGTTTTATCCTTGGTAATTGAATAGATATGTGAATGAGAAGTTCAGCAACCATTATAAAGCAGCAGTTGGGGCGGATTTTCTCACCAAAGAAATCCAATAGCCATATTTGTTGATATGAACTATTACTGAGTTCTTCCACTATCTGATGGTTCTATCTAGCTCCACCTTATTCATTGTGTTCACTTTAATACCAATGAGTGCTAGATTGAAACAGCTTGTTTTTTTAGTAGTATAGTGCTACGAATTACCAGAATGACTGATATGAGATTGAAACCTGATGCTTCCTTCTAGTACACCATGAAATTACTTCCTTTGTAATAGCTGATATAATGTTTATTCCACAATGCAATGTGGCTTCACTTATTAGTAGGTGACCGGGACAGTGGTGGCCCAGTGATAGTGGGGTCACTTATACCCTTTCCTTTTTGCTTGGCCTTTTTTTTTTTTTGACATGTTCTCATACCACCATTGCCAAGTATTTCTACATTGATTAAATTCTTATGTAATATTTTATCATAATGTTTATTTAAAAAAAAAGAAGAAGAAGATCTTTTCATATTCAACATGACTCAAGGAACTAAAAATTTAATTTAGGAAACATTCCTACTTCCTAATTGCCTATGCAACTGGCAACAAAAAAAGAATGCACTCCCGTGCACTTCTTCCCTCCTGGTCCTTTTGCACCAATTGGAAGTCAGAAACACCAGACTTGCTCATTCTTATGTTGCATTACCGAGCGCCAATTGTTTCCCCTTCTATTGCTTGACTTAGACCTCCACTTCCCTTCATTAAACAATAAACACCAACAAAAAAGGGAGAAATCAATCAAGCTTCTAGAACAATCATCTTATCCACTTCGCGGACGTCTTCAAGCCTGTCTGCACCACTGATGGCCTCCTCTCCACCACTGCCTTCTTCATTACCTCCTCCACCCCCATCCACCCCTTCTCGACCGCCACCTTCCGTCCCTATGCCACCTCCACCTCATTTAGTGCCTCCTCTGCCACCATATGAGCATCCTCCACCGTCTTATTCCTCAAGTTCTGTGTCAACGGGTTTGGTAATAGCTGTGGGTGCGGGTACCATGGTTGCTGTTTGTGTGCTGCTTGGTATAATTTACCTGATGTGTAGGAAAAGGTCTAATCGAAGAGAAGAATATGAATCCTTTGGTGGGTTTTTGGTACTTTCAGTTCAACACATTTTTCGAAAATTTGAAACTTGTACCCTGAAAAAAATTTCTTAATTTTTATTTTGAAGGTACGATTCTTACAAAATTTTTAGAAATAGTTGACCTTGTTTAAATTTTTTTACAAATTCAGTCATTATCTTTTATGATATTATCTATTGTATTGCTATATGCAGTCTTTTTCACAATGAAACAGTCAACTTGCATGCCACTATTTCTGCTATAACTCCATGCAGTCTTTTTTCTTATGTTGAACAATCTTAGCCGGTGCCAGAAAAATGTTTCCAAGCAGCAACAGTTAAAATCCGAGTCACATTATGTAATGTTAACTGATTTTATATATCAAATGGTAATTCTTTTTTCTGCACAGGTGAACAATATGGTCCCAACCAGATACAATTGTTTATTATTTACTCACAACAACTACCATCATCTTCCCATCCATGGAAAGTCAACAACAGGGAAACAACCGGATCTGGATCCAAAAACATTCTCTCGTCCCCTGTTCCGCCACCTGTTGTAGCGGGTGGGCGTTACAAGTATAAAGATCTTGAATTGGCTACCAACAGGTTTTCAGAGTTGAACGTGTTGGGTCGAGGTGTGTTTGGCCCTGTTTATCGAGGCACATTGAGTGGAAAAGAGGTCATTATTAAGAAATATAAGTGTGGTGGCAGCCTGGGTGATAGAGACTTCCAAGAAGTGGTTGAGATAATTAGTCGGGTTCACCATAGAAATTTGGTCTCTTTGGTTGGGTATTGCATACATGAGGATCAGAAATTGTTGGTTTATGAATATGTGCCAAACAAGACCCTCGAATTTCATTTGCATGGTATGGCATCCACATTCTTGAGTTCATTTGGCATTGTAACATCTTCTATTGATCTGGTCTTTAAGTTTGTAAAAATTAATGTAGGGAGTGGCCGTCCGACACTTGACTGGCCTAGAAGATGGAAGATTGCTTTAGGTTCTGCTAAGAGCTTGGCATACCTTCACGAGGATTGTTAGTCCCTATTATGCACTTCTATAATTCTATTTTCATGTCATTAATAGCTTTAGCCTGCTTCACTATTTTTGGTTCCTGGTTTTGTTTCTTATAAGCATTTTTCTTTTTCTTTTTTTTTTGATGAAATCTTATAAGCGTGTTGTTTTACTTATTCTAGGCAATCCAAAAATCATTCACCCAAACATTAAAGCTGCAAACATATTACTCGATTACAACTTCGAGCCAAAGGTAGGTGCCCGCCTATCCTTTTGAGTTATATATATTTAGTATTATATTTCTTCATAGTACTCAACGAGTTATATTATGTCTCTTTTGTTAGTTATTGCATGCATGAGTATTATGACCCTAATTTTACCATAATTCCTCTCTAATCTTCAGTCCTAAAACTTTGCAATTTGTCATTAAGACCACTAGAATAAAATTTTTGTTGCTAGTGTATTTGATGAAGTTTATATTTATAAACAGGGCCTTTTATTATTATTATTTTTTTTGTATGTAGAATGAGGATGATATTGACTTATATATGTTGATGACATTTATAACACTCATATTCAGGTTGCAGATTTTTTATCGGCAAAGTTTGTGCATGCTAATATGTCATTTGCAAATACTCAAATAATAGAAACTTCTGGGTGAGCATTGACATCAAATATTGTTTGATTGTTATTTATTTTCTTTTATGTTGCTCCTCTTTTGCTATATTTGTTGAAATTTTATTTGCAATTATTCATTGTCATTGGTATAACTTAAATCTTTGGATCTATTATTCAGGTATGTGATACCACCAGAGTATGCAATGTTAGGAAAACTTACAGATAAATCAAATGTATACTCATATGGGGTCATGCTTCTTGAGCTAATCACAGGGAGGAAGCCTATTGGCTTTCTCAAGAATGGCATCTTTTTGAACATGTGAGCATAACATTATGGTTTTTTAACATGAGAAATTCATTAACAAATTTCTTGGTTCTCCAGTTAAGGTCATTGCTTTCGCGTGCCGTAACAGAAGGTATCTACGATGAACTAGTAGATCCTTGGCTTAAATCCAATTATGATCCATATGATATGAGACGCTTGGTACACTGTGAGCCAGGTGCATCGGTTTTCTTTTAACCTTGTACAAAATCTAGGTAAATTGTATACCTAATTAAGCAATTACAAACAGGAACAATTTTAGTGTGGCTCAGT
Source organism: Rhynchospora pubera (assembly GCA_028095005.1). Taxonomy (NCBI): domain Eukaryota; kingdom Viridiplantae; phylum Streptophyta; class Magnoliopsida; order Poales; family Cyperaceae; genus Rhynchospora; species Rhynchospora pubera. Next base: position 364,703,949 of record CM051459.1, read on the forward strand.
ACAATGTGTATCTACATCTATCACTACACATGCATACCATAAAATATTTCTTTTAATAATTTGAGTACAATTTGGCCCTGTTTGGATCGTATGGGAATAGGAGGAATAGCTTCTTTCTAGGCATAAATTTATTACAAACAATTCAAACTCTTCACAAAGTTATACGCTTTCCAATACTTTCCGCCTAGGAATAGGTTATTCCTCTTATTCCTAAGCGATCCAAACAGCCCCAAGAGAAGAAGATAAATAAGGAAGAAGAAGAAGCGCCCGACTTTATAGAAATATATGCATGTCAAAAACTAGCTCTTGGTCTAGTGGCAAAGAGCAATGCATCTTGACTCCTTGAGTGAAAGGTCGTAGGTTTGAAGCGCCCGACTTTTATAGACATTTAATTTAAAAATAAGTTGGATGGATTAGACCTCAAATTTATCTTAAAAAAAATAAAAATAAAAATAATATATGCATGCCTTATATTCTTTTTTGATATCAAAACTATTTCATTAAAACAAAGTAATTATAAAATCCATGAAGATCGAAACGATATCTTCTGGAACTCGAATCGGACCTTCCAGCTGTGAAGTTCGGATCCTTTATGCCTCTTGTCTACACTTCCCCTCAAGTTGACAAGTATACATTTTCCATGCCCAACTTGCCAATTGCATTATGAAATATGATTTCAAAGGACAATCCTTTTGTCAATATATCAACAAGCTATTCTTTAGTCCTCACACGTGGAATGCTAATAACTCTTTCTTCAAAATTCTATCTAATAAAGTGTCAATCCACATAAATATGTTTGGTTCGATCATGTTGTACTAAAATTTGAGATATAACAATGACAGTCTTGTTGTCATAGAACAACATTATCTCTTCGTTGCTATAGAAACCACTTGATGATTACAATTGATGTTTGTAACTTATGTCTTACAATTGATGATTACTTGCTGACGTTATTGTAATTATGTAATACCAAAACAGCGTTTCAAGAATATATACTCATATATTTGTTAATTCTGAACTTAATTGAGCAGATTGTGCTGTACCTGGAAGGAGAAATCTCACTAGAGGATCTGAATGCTGGAATGATACCAGAATATACAGGGAAACCGTCTCTTTAGCTCTACTGTGATTATAATGGGCCCTGCATGGTATACAAGGAAACTTATGTAAAATATAAACTAATTTTATCTAGCACGGTTAGGTGAGAAGGCAGATTGAATTGAGAAAACTGAGCAAATGATGCATGTCACTGTTTAGTCAAGTGTAATGATAAGATCTCTTTTGCTAATTTTGTCTAATTATTTATTTTTTGTATATTAAATTGTTCTGATAATAAATGCATTTTGTATTTTTTTTTTTAGTTTCGTCCCTTCCATGGGTGTACTTATGTTTTATTTAATTCCTCCGCTGTTTAATTTTAATTTAGAAATCTATGCGTAGCATTATAAAATCTACCCGATTGCCATGGTTTATTTTTTAATTGCAGTTAGTTCAGGAAGGTTTATGCAATAATTTCTTAAGCCGCAGACTAAAATTTTAGTAGGAGAATAATCAAGACCAACAGACGGATGGCATATATAATTTAATTCATTTTAATAAACAAATTTATACTGTATAAATACATCCAGTATTTTTTAACTTTAAATTTATTTTTCATAATTGTTAAGTCATAAGATTATATTTCGCTTAAAATCAACCTGATAACCATCAAATAATGCAAGTAGTTACATACAGCTAATCCCTGCTGGCCACTCAATCTGTCTCTTCTGACTGAATCCTTTTCCTTTTTTTTTTGTTCTAGTTTCTAGTGGGTCCCATCTTCAGAGAACAAAACCCAGACCTTAGCTGACAAAAATTGCACCAATCTGCTATCGCCACGTGCCCACTTAACTCTTCTCCTAACCTTCTTCAATTCAATCATCTTCCTTCGACTCCAGTCGAGCTTCTCTTCTGCGCTTTCTTCTAGGGTTTCGTCTCGATCTCTCCTTTCGTAAAAACAAACCAGATCTACGGGCATTTAATTAGCTTATTATACGATTTCGGAACCATGGCGGCGAGGCGAAGAACTCTTCTCAAAGTCATCATACTCGGCGACAGCGGGTGATTTATGATCTTTTTGTGACCCTTTTTTCTGAATTTTAGTAATGTTTCGTTGTCTCGAGATGATTTTGTGTAAATCGAGCTTGAATTTGTTCTTATTGGTTTACTTTTTCCGCAGGGTTGGGAAGACATCGCTCATGAACCAGTATCCTTCAATTCATTTAGCTTTTTTTATGTAAATAATTGTTGTAAAGAAAGTGCTTAATTTGAAGAGTTTATCCATTTCGTTCTGTTTCATCCTTGATAATTTGAATAGATACGTGAATAAGAAGTTCAGCAACCAGTACAAAGCAACAATTGGGGCTGATTTTCTCACCAAAGAAGTCCAATACGAGGATCGGTTGTTCACTTTACAGGTTTAATCTTTATCTCTTCATACTATTCAAGTATGGAATATTACTACCTGTGTGCTGTTTCGTAGAAATGTAGAATGCTTCTGTTGCAATATTACTACCTTATCTGTTGATCTGAGCTGTTGTTGAACTTGTTTGGTTGGCCAAAAGATTCTTCTATATAATTTCATCCCCTTGTGTTCACTTTGCGCATGTAAATGCTGGTTACGCTTGTTTTCTTGTTTTATAGTGGTATTGCACTACCAATTACCAGAGTAATTGACATGAGATTGAAATCTGTTGCTATCTTCTCTTCTGTGCATCTTATAAAATTGCTTTTTTTTTTAGTAGTTGATATATGTTTCTTCCATAATGAGATATGGCTTTACCTGAACAAATTATTGTTTTTAATTTTTATCCTTTTCTAATTTTAGTTGAATGTTCCTCATGGCAGATATGGGATACAGCAGGACAAGAGAGATTCCAGAGTCTTGGTGTGGCTTTCTACAGAGGAGCAGATTGCTGTGTTCTTGTTTATGATGTCAATATCCAGAAATCCTTCGATAATCTCAATAATTGGAGGGAAGAATTCCTAATTCAGGTAACATGCTTTTATAGAAACCTTGACACACTACTTAAATTGGTTTGTGAGTTGTATGCTATTTCAGAGGCTTTGTTTTTGTAAAGAGGAGGTTATTTGGGGCTCACAGGGGTATTCTGGGAAGGAAATTGTTGAGCAACTTGCTGATTTTGTTTGCTGGATCAGTTTATATTTTTCTTAATAAATTCCCTTCCGTTTTTGTTTAGGCTAGCCCATCAGACCCTGAGAATTTCCCTTTTGTAGTGCTAGGGAACAAGATTGATGTTGATGATGGAAACACTCGTGTGGTAAGCACCGACTAAATTTAACTTATTTTCTTTTTTTCTATGTTAGGCTTCATTCTATGGTATTAATATGTTTTTATATATTGGGGGTCTGATTTTAGGTTTCTGAGAAGAAGGCGAAGACCTGGTGTGCTTCTAAAGGAAACATACCATACTTTGAGACCTCTGCTAAAGAGGGAACTAATGTTGATGCTGCATTCCAATGCATAATTCAGAATGCCATCAAGAATGAACCAGAGGAAGAGTTGTGAGTGTGCTTTCTCTTATTTACAGAAAATATATTTATACAACATATTTTTTCAGTCTTTTTACTTCTGGGAAATAGGTAAATACATTTGAATACCGGTTTTTAGAAAATTAAAATGAGGTATAAAATTGAAATATATGGATTTTTCTGATAAGCAAAAAGAAACCATAGGTCTACCATAATGGGCTATTGTAACTGTTTTCCTCTAAAAGAATGCTTTTTTTTGTTCCATATAGTTCTTTTGATCTGATCTAAGGTAATATTGGCCTTTGCACAGTTCAGTTGGTGTTTGATTCCTTTTTTTAATGCTCCACATAATTGGTTCTTTTGCACCTTTTGCAACTTAATGTGGTTTTTTTAGGTACTGTATAAAGAAAGTAAACTGGACCTCATTTGATTCAAATGATTTGAATGTCATATTTTAGGCAGACTTAAGAATATTTGCCTGCCTGATTACCCTGGCTCCCAACTCTGGAGACTAATGATTTTTATTTTAATTTTTTTCCCGATTAGGTACATTCCTGACACCATTGATATGACGGGTGGGGCACGGCCTTTGAGGTCGTCAGGGTGTGAGTGTTAAGAGAGAAGCCAATGTAACCAGGTTGCTGCTTAATTTGTGATAAACTGTGATTGTTGATCCTTCGTTTTGTTTTTGTTTTCTGTGAAAAGAATGTGTATTCTTAAATGGGTCTCTATGTCAAAGCTTATGCAGTCTTTAAACATGCTGTAAATATTCTTTCATACCCAAGAAAGGTAGTTTCAATATTCAACTCTAATGCTGTTTTCTTGTTATTAAAGTAGATTGGTTCGTTATTTTAAGATTACACATAATTACGTAACAACTGTATGATGAATTATACAATAGTTCTCTCGACATTTAATGTCAGCAAACTTGCAAAACATCTTTCTATGTTACATTTTTTCCAAGTTTGCTTATGTTATGTTGCTCCATAGAATTCTGCTCAACATGCTTGAGACCTCGTATAACGTATTATTTTAGAAATTTACTGTTAATAATTATTAATTAATATAATGTTTTTTTTTTGGATAAACTAGATAGTGAATTCAATTGTTTTTTGAAAAAGCCTCCTTTTCAATAAAGATATATAATAAATAGATCTATTTTATTTTAATTAAAATTTTTAATTTCTTTGTGGTTAAGAGCGTACCCTTTTCTAATAGCATTTCTGTGTACATTTATGACTTCAATACACATTGTCACTTTGCATATGAAATGTCAATCTATGATCCGCGTTATAAATAATTTTGTAGAAACATCAAATGTATATTGATTTTAGTCACCCCAAACGAAAGTTTGTATAATTCTATCTAGTCATCTGGATTAGACAGATCATTGTATGGGTCTCATTCAAATGTTCTTTCTTTCAATGGCTCCGTTTGGATGGCTTCTTTCCAGAATAAGGAATAACCATTTTTTACCAATAAATTTATTTCTAACCATCCAAACTCTTCACAAAAGTTACACACTTCCCAATAAATTTACTCCTTCCCAATAAATTTCTTCCCTTCTTCCTTCTTCCTATCTTATTCTCAACGCATCCAAACGGAGCCAATGATATCTTGATGAGTAATATATACGAACACGCACGAAGATGCCATTTCAAAATTTCAAGTTCTCTTTTGATCTTCAATGCTGGTTAGAGCCTAATTTTTTAGTTTTGTAATCAACCATTCCTTTTTCGTTTTTCTCACGAGTAACTGGTGGATTCTTAGTAATTGCTGACCAATTTAACTCTTCCTTTTCAATGGTTTAATATGAAGGATAAGCTTGCTTTGGATTCATGTCATGAACGCATCATATCCGTACATTAATATTTTATAGAATTCTGGATTATAGGAATCGAGAATAGAATATTTTTATTCCAACGCAAACGGTACGAGGGTAAGTGTTATTGGCCCCGTCTATATTTGATTTAAGCTTGATTTAGATGAATTTAAATTTGATAATAGAAAGGACAACCCATTTGCCCAAGATTTAAAATTTGTACGTGGTATACCCTTGAGAACTACACAAAATTAAGAAATGTTCAGTTCTACATCGCCTGAATCCAATGGATACAACTAGATTTTGCTTCAAGGCCTATGTTGAAAATCGTGTAACAAGTTCCTTAATAATTCAGTAGAGCTGTACATATCAATATATCATCATGCTCCAAGTTCCTTAATAATATATATTTGAAGGGCTGTAGTGGAGTGCCAGTGGCAAGAAAATTTCATTTAACAAAAAGGGCTTACACAGTTCACACTATTATGAAAAAGTAAAAGAAAAGATTAAACTTCATTTACAAGCACCGGTACTATGATGCACTACCAGGTACCAATTAAAACAGACTTAAAACAGTCGACATCCTTTCATTTCTCAATCCGCTGCCGAGTACCATTACCAGTCCTGTCTGTTGCATCTGGAGTTGTACTGGTACAAGGTCTCTGCAGAAACATCAGCTGGTCTGGAATCCCACGACGGTGGTAATGCCAGCACATTGTTCTGGCTTAAATCCGTCAGCAATACCCATATGAACCAAATGTAATCCTTGACCTGCATTTGAGAAAAAAAAAAGATAGTTGTTTCTTTACTGTCACTCTTGGCATGATGAAAATAAGGATTGTTCTTTATAAAGAAAAAAATTAGTGAAAAATACAAACAGAGAGAAACTGCATGCTCTGGTGTTGTTTACAGATTCTGATAAATGCTACACAGGATATATATGCCTAATCCATTCTACGGTGAAGTGCCAACTCAGTAAAAGAGGACATATGAATATATAAAAATATGGCATAGGATTGGTTCTCTTCACACGACAATTTTTTTTCTTTTTTGGAACGTCAATTGGTGGGCTATTGACAAGCCAACAGAAACAAGAAATTGTGAGCTGACACTGTACTTGACGTTACATGAACACAAATCAGTAGATAAATTTGATCAATGTATTACCTGATCATCGAATACTGCTGTACATGTTGCAAGGTCCCACCACAAACGAGGTCCTAGATGTCGTTTTATTGGTCAGTTTCTCAGAAGTACGCCAAATCTTCAATGTCTCATCTTTGGACGCAGATGCTAGTTGACATCCATCTGGACTCTATACAATTCGCAAAGAGGACAAAAAATAAAAGAAAACTCAGTTAATAGATAAACAAGAAGACAACCAATTTGGGAAAATGAGAATAATATTCATACCTGAGCCAGATATAGTACAGGGGAAAGGTGATCTATGAGCTCGGCCATCTTAGCCATAGACGGGTACTTCCATAGTACCAACTGGTTCTTTGTACGCCCATGCGAGCTCACCAACTCCCGCTCACTCTTGTTCCACAGCAAGCCAGACACCTCTGATCCTGTATTCACCGATTTCAAACAAGCACCGGTACTCGCATTCCAGAATTTGATGGATTCATCAGTTTTGCCCCCACCTGATGCAAGTAGGTTACTCTGGAAGGGACACCAAGCGAGCGCCCTTACTGAGGCAGTGTGGTCGTTGACCCGGTGGAGAGGATCAGATTTAGAGATGTCCCATATGTGGACGAGTTTATCAGCTCCCCCGCTCGCGAGGTACTGTCCTGATGGAGACCATTTGAGACCGCATATTCCATCGCTGTGGTTGTCGTAAGTGCTGACAATGGGTGACCTGATTCTGACATCGTTGTTGATGATTAAACCATCAGCACTACCGGTTGTGAGAAGGTAGTTGTTCCAAGCCAGAGATCCTACCAGCACGTCTTGGTCATTTCCTTGTAGAGTTCTTATCTGTTAATGGGTATCAAATAATTAGAGACATTGGATGAACTAGATTTGCAATGGGAATCCGGAAAAATTCATTTTTTAGAAATCACTCAATATCTGTTAATGGGTATCGACGGATAATTCTGATCAAGATATTGGGTGATATTTTTATTGTGGTTTCGTGTTTGTCCAGAAAAATTTTAGAAAAAAATGTTTCAACCTAAAAGCAATTACTGAACCATACCATCTTATTGGTGGCAGGATCATATAGTTGCACATGAGAATTATTGAGGCCAATGGCAATGCGGCGGCAATCTAGGTCCCAGCTGACACTGGTTATTGGGTCATCTACTGTCACCAGTTCAGAGACAGACTTGGTTGTCGCATTCCACAAGTAGACCGTATCGTTAACTGCAACTGCCAGTATGTTGTTGCTTCCCCAGTCAAGCAAATTAAGCTGCCGGTTGCATATTATATCTTGCACATCCAACGATTCCTCTGGATGCTGGAAGGTTGAAGAAGGAACAAAAAGAAACGAACAATAATATTAATTAGTTGGCGTGCCATTATTCAGAGAAATGGAAAAGGTCAGCAAACTATTTGAATTTTAAATACGTTTGATACATACGTGGGGAATTCGTCTTTGCTTCTTTATTGGTTGGGCCGGAGGAAGGTCTAGAAAAGACCGTTTTAGAGTGCGAGGCTGGTTGCGAAATTTGAAGATGCGGGTTCTTCCCTGGAGCAAGGTGTCGACAAGAAGCTTTCTATACGCCTCCCTAGAAGGGGATATTCCGACCGTGCTATCCTCTTTCCTTGGTATCGATAGGAGGCCCTGTGCAAGATCCATGTTTGTCGCAGCCCTGTTCGGGATGAATCTATCTGCCTACATGTTATTTAAACATTACACAGACAGAATTATGTTAATGATCATAACGCTGCAATAATGCAGGCATAGTTCATTATTAGGTTTATCCTTAAAGATAACTTTGCCAGTATCTTTATTTCAGAGAGAGAGAGATAAAAGAGAGTGTTGAAGATGATAGAAATGTAAAATGATAATTTCGTTCAGTGAATTTACACAGAGGAGCTTGCGATAAATATAGACAGTAGCTAATTATATCAGATCTCTAACAATAAAACCGTTGTTTGTACACCAAGTCTAATCAATAATTAACTAATCACCTAAACACCAATGCTAACTATCTCCAGTAGGCGTACCAGTATTGCTGGCTAATACTCTAATTAATAATCCTTAATATTTTTGTTACTACGGCATATAATTAACAACTACCAACTTCATATCAATCCTTTAATCAAACAAATGTGTCAGGACAAATACTGATATACATGGTGATTTTACCTTTTTTTTTTTAATGAAATTATCATATGTAGTGCTTGATAAGCAATAATTGATAAATATGGACATTTGAGAGATGATATCTTACATAGTCGTTTGACGAGGCCCTTGCGGGACGACACCAATGATGCACAAGATTACTAAAATCTGGCTTTTGGAGGTCCATAACAGGTATCGTGTTGTTGTTTCCGTTAGTTGAAAAACTTGGGCTTGCATCCATAGTTAAGGAAATTAACTACGAAAGAACAATCCGATGTAATTTAAAAGAAGAGAAAATTAAGAGAATAACAAGAAAATACTCAATCTTAGTTATAGAATAGAAGAGAAAAATAGGTGTAAAGAAATGTCGGATGCTTCAAGGTGCAACTAGTCGAGAGATTATGTTTTGTGGCAAATGTTACGCTCAGAGCAAAACAAGTGAATGATAAGAAAATAGTCGCATATGTGCTTTATTGTAAGGTCGATATATTGTCGGTTATTATATTTTCGGACATCGCCGATTAATTTGTTCGAACCGTCGCTTGCTAAATATAGGGTGATATTTCTTAGACTTATGATGAGACTATCCCAACTCGTTAAGAACGGAATAATTTCTAATTTTCTATCACTGGGTTTATCTAACTCGTGATTAATTTTATACATAATCTACATTATTGAATTTTGAATTTAATTTCCATCTTAAAATGAAAAAAACATCGTACTTTGGTTGAAAAGAAAAGAAAATTGGGGGGAATCTTTAATTGATGGGCCCGGTGGTAATTGCGAAACATCTCTATATTTTGAGTTTTTTACTAGCTTAATCCATTCATTTTAATCAAATTATATTTTTCTCCAATGTTTCGTAAACCAGACAAAAACTATCGTTCGATGGTTCAGCCGTTTAAACCGATTTTGAAAACTGGATGGCATCATCCCATTTATTCTTATTTATATAAAATAATTTATGAGTTAAACATAAAGTCCCATATGGCCCGTAGTTACAGACTTATAGGCCATGGTTGTTAGAACTTAGAACTGAGATAGGAAAGTTTAAAATAGAATAAACACCATTGGGTCATATTGGGTCAGTTACAATGTGGTTTTTGGGTCAGTTTGGACTGGACTGGGATCCAGTATCGGCCGGTCCGGTTCAATTTTCAAAACACCATTTTTCTCCGGTTTATATGTTTGTTTTTAACTTTGTTCAAATATAAATATAATAATTTTTTCTTTTTAATAAAAAGTTTACACACCCATGAATGGACACGTTTCCTAGTAAGTACGAACGTTGAAAATATAATTAGCATAATATAGTGACAGTTAGTACACCACTACACCTCTATAAAGATAAAGAAGAAAATTATTCTAAGTTAATCTATTGAATATTTTGTTATCCATTTATATTTGCGTCCAATAAGAATTCTTAAGTTAAGTTTATTGAACTTTTGTTCAAAATTTAGATTTGCATTTAACTTTATCATGTATTGCAATTCGAATTAGTTTTTATTAGATTAAGAGGTTAAGCCATATTACTATGTAATATGTAAGTCATAATTGTTGTGGAATGTGAGAATAAAATATTTTTTATTAGGGTTAATTAGTTTTATGACACTGCAAAAAATTAAAATTAGTAAAATGTCATCACTAAATGACAAATTATTTTTATGCCATTACAAAAATAGTAAAAATTAGTTTTATGTCATCGGTTAATTGATATGACAATTTTAATCTTTTAAATATGTCACTATAAAAATTTAAAATTAGAAAAATGCCATCACTACATAATTAATTAGTTTTATACCACTACAAATTAATAAAAAATAAAGTTTATGCCACTGTAAAAATGTAAAAATTAGTCTTATGCAACAAGTGCATTAAAATAATGGTATAAAAACAAAACTTTTGCAAAATTATAGTGACGTGTATTAATTAGTCATCCAATGACATAAATCAAATAATTATGCTAAAAATTAAATTTCACCCATTCACGTGTGTTATTAAGGAATTTCATTATATTTTTATTTTGAAGTAAATAAAGATTTGGACTATTTATGCATATGTGTCCTAATGATTTGAATTACAAGAATCGGAACAAAATGGCAACAAAGTTAAACAAATCAAAGTAGATTTTAAAATAAGTATACATACATAATTTACATTGCTAGGGAGCAAAAGATAGACGGCGGACCTGTAGAGGTTGCTTAGGAATTTTTTAAAATAATGACAAAATGAAGAGTGGAATTTTTAGAAAAAAATAATGACATAAATCTAATTTTAATCTTTTACACGGCATAAATCTAATTAGAAATTCAACGATGATATTTTTCAAATTAATAGATCATCTATATGCCATAACAAAAGAAACTCCAAATGTTTGCTATTATTCTCTTTGGATGAGATCTCAATTCTAGCTACGGTTTCATTACAAAGAAAATCTCCCTTTTTTCCATCTGGTTTCTCGACCACTATAAACTCCGCATGATACACTTTTTTTTTCTTGGGAGAACCAAGCAATTTCTTCTCCATCCATAAAATAACTCCGAAGTGAAATAACAAACCTATGAATATTAGAAGAAAAAAAATTTCTACCCTAGATCCAACCAAATTCATAGGTATAGGAAGAAACCGCTCAAATAGATATTTTTTTTGTTCAATTATTATATTTCAACTAGTGGGCTCTATTGTCGCGGCTTCGCCGCGACCACCCTCATAAAGTACTAAATAAAAAAAATTCTTTCGATTTGGAATATAATAGATTTAATTTAAAATGTAATGAACGTATATTAATATAATGTTAATCTGAAAATGTATTTTAGTTGATTGTTTGTAAATAATTGTGGAAAAAAATATAACGCCTAGATATTGCTGAAGTTGATTGAATTACAACACAATTTTAGCTTTAAGACTACCAATGTTAAAACATGAGCTCAACAGAGCCTAATTTTATCGTAAAATTAGTGAACGGGGAAAAAAAATATATAATATGTTATTGTAAATAATAATTTAGGATAATAAATTATTTATATAAAATATGTTTTATGAAAATTGAAATGTAGATGCATAATTTAAAATGTTACATATGGCAGTATAGAAAAAAAATATAAATATAAACATGTAAATAATATGATTATCGAATGAAATAATAAATTTTAATAGGGATTTGTGGTAGCAAACATCTATTATATGTGTAATATAGTTTAGATAATTGTAACATGATTTTATAATAAGGATCGATGTAAGTTAATTAAAACTGTTATTAAGAAATTAAAATTATCGCCTTAAGGAAAATATAAAAACAAATATTAAAGAAATAGATATACCTGTAAATACGCATTTTGTAAATGGTAATGGGACGTTATGAAAAATAAACTATGTCCAGGCTTAAAAGAGAAGTTAAGATAACCATATAAGGTATAGGACGAAAAAACGGAAAAAAAAATGAAATAACATAGGTACATAAATTAAATAAATATCAGAAAAAAGAGATTTTATTGTAATATCAAAATGTATTGTTCCATTGCACTTGATGTGCAAAATAACTGCAGAATGATGGTACATGTAAAATTAGATTTAAGTAGTTATTTATATTTAATGAATTTGTTTAAGTATGTATAGATATTTAAAGATGAATTAATTCAAACCCAAAAACACCCCATTTGATTATATAAGAGGAAAAAAAATTACAAAATCCTACAGCATACTACCAGTACCAGTCGTGTCGGGGAAAAAAATTGAAGCATTATTCGATTTAACCCCTCATCATCCACAAATCAGACGACAAATAATTATCCACATTGAAAGCAAAAATTCAAGTACACCAGTGATATTCAATATATAAGAGATCATGTACATCATTTAAAATTGGAATTTAATAAGTGAATCGGTACACCCGTTCAAGTAGTGAATTATACTTTCTTAATTTGTTGTAGTCAGTATGTTTAGATATTTTAAAATGAGATTATATAAACTTGAAAACACTAAATATGATTAATTAAGAGAAACACATAGAATTAAATAATCGTACAACATCCTCCTTGTACAACTCGTACCAGGAAAAAGAAAATTGAAGCGTTATTCAATTTAACCCCTCATCATTGATCAATTAGACAACATACCATTATTCAAATTAAAAGCAAAAATCCAAGTATACTATGGTATTTAACACAAAAGAGATCCGGAATACTTTTACAAAATGAAATGTAATAAGAGAAAAGGTACACGCATTCAGAGTAAGCTAGATATGAAGTAGCAATCGCTATTTTCGCTTGAACTCTCTCCAACAATCTCCTTAGCCAGGCAATGTCCCCCCTTGAGAGGCGATTTCCTAACCCCGTATGATTTATTTTGAAGTTTCCCTGTAAACAATTCGAAAACCCATTTGCGGTGACCAGTGTGATCTTACATCTAATTAGAATTTTTTTTTTATGTAGAGAGCAGTGTTAAAAAATAATGACTGAGTGTATTACAATTTGCATTGAAACAACAATTAAATATTAGTGTTACCATGAAATTGTCAACGGAATTAAGATGGAAAATACTTCATGAAGCCTCTTCTTGAAGTTTGATCTGAATTACCTGCATGTAGTATACAAATTTAATATTCAGACACGGGTGAATTGTAACACAGAAAAAATAAAATATATGTGCGTACCTAACATATATAAAATTTCTATGTAGACTATATTCATTGTAAACCCTTTGTACAAATTCTCCTGGTTTTTAAGTAGATTGATTAGGCTATGTGCTTGATTTTTAAGCTCCTAAAATTGTCGATATGTGAATCAAATATACTGCATGGTTCAAACACACCGCTAAGTACTATATCAACAGAACCAGTTAGGATGGTGTATAGGCATTGCCATCATATGGAACCTGATTGTGCCATTAATGAAAAACTTCTTAATTTCTGGCAATTTACCATTATTTTTATAAGTAAATGTACGTCTGAGTTTCAACTTTCATTAACAAAAAAATAATGGTAAATTTTCAGAAAACGAATTATGAAGCTTTCCAACAAAGTGCTTACTAAAAAGAAGGGAGTAAGGGACATAACTAAGCCTTTTCATAAAACAAATTCCATACAATTCTAAAGGAAACGAACAGGCAATCAAAACAGAAAAAACTAATGATCAATTTTTTTTCTCATTAACTCATTCCTTATAAAATAAACTTAAAATTTGCTTAAGTCAGTAGTCATATATAGCAGCCAAACAACTCACAATTTGGTCCCTCTTTATTTTTTTAAACATTATATCTACTTCTTTTATTGCTCAAAACTACATTTTATAGCATTTTTATACTAAACGAAGTGCAACTTGGTATGTATGGGGTCAATTTCATAAGTAACATTGAGATGGTGCAAATCGCTAATCTGTAAGGAGCCCTTTAATAAGTAAATATGCGGCTAACTTTTTTCTCGCATATATAAAACAAATGATAAATCACTACCGCTGGTATATAAGGTCAGTGTAGCTTTGATAGGAGGTAGATGTGCAGCACCTAAAGTAAGACTGTTGCACGCCTATGTTCCCCAGTGTGGCCCACTCTTCGGATCCAATTCTACAGCTCTCTTTGCACCAGAAGGCTAACTTCCCTCTACCATATCATATAACAATACTTTTCAAAATGAATACATAAATAATTTGATAGTTAGTATGAATGAATATGAGGGGGGCAAAAAAGGATAAAAACCATTATATGTGGAAAACTGAATCTCACATAAGTTGGTTTATATTGGTAAAAAAAAAACCTATGTTACTGGTGGAAAAATTTGTTGTTATGTACAATATATTTGAAAAAGAAAAGAAAATAAATCTGAGTGCTAGGATTTCAGTACCTGACAGCCTTTGTTTTTGTCGCGGGGCGCGAGCTGAGAACGATATCTTTTGCATCCATCCGACGGCCCGTCAACCTACGTCGCAACAGAAAAACAAACAAAGTCAGATTACAAACCTTAGTAACCGGTTATTTAACGACGCAGCTTCTCTACATTTAATTATTATAACAAAGTTTAATCATATCAGATTAATCCACAAAAACAAATAATATATTTTACAGAGATAAACGAGTCCAGACAGTTAGTCAGCCAGAATGGTCCCTCTCCGATCTCAGGAGGATCGGGAAACGGCTCCTCCCTGAACTCAGGAGGATCAGGACACAAAATTCATACAAAATTCACATCCAATTCCAAATCCGATATTCCATAAAATATACCAATCACAATTCAGAAAACATATTCAATCAAAATCAAACGATAAATCAAATCAATCGATTAATTCGAAATTAAATATAAAGAAGTCCGATTACGTGACATGACAGTCCAGAAATCAACAAACATATCAAATCGATTATCCTGACTGCAACGTAGACTTAGAAATCCAATTGGTTGACTCATCAAAATATTCAATTTGTCTTCAATTATATATATGAAAATGATATATAATTCATTTGGATGGATTTTACTCTCCATGAAATCTAAGGTAAATTCGGATTTGGGTTTGCAAACAAACAGAAGAAGCATATCGAATGATAAGTGAGAAGTGAAATTGATATATCAATATCAATGGTTAATAAATGGATGACACGTTACAATAAACATGAGGTGTCAATAAGTAAATAAATGGAATTGAGCCACGTACAAATTAAGAGACATGTGGCATAAATTTCAGTCGGCAAGGATTGTCTCTATTTCATTTCATTCGATCAATTAAAAAAGAAAAAAACATTGACTGGTCAAAGTCAAATTTGGTCAATGTAGTCAACTATGGTCAACAAATAAAAATTCGGTCAACTTAGATTAAAATCATATCAAAGTGGTGGGGTGTTACTATATCAATATCAATGGTTAATAAATGGATGACAGACACGTTACCTTAAACATGAGGTGTCAATAGGTAAATAAATGGAAGCGAGCCACGTACAAATTAAGAGACAGGTCACAGGTGCATAATTTCAGTATCAATGGTTAATAAATGGAATTGAGCCACGTATACAAATTAAGAGACAGGTGCATAAATTTCAGTCGGCAAGGATTGTCTCTATTTCATTTCATTCGGTCAATTAAAAAAGTAAAAAGCATTGACTGGTCAAAGTCAAATCTGGTCAATGTGATCAACTCTGGTCAACAAATAAAAATTCGGTCAACTTAGATTAAAATCATATCAAAGCGGTGGGGTGTTACATTTTCCCTCCACCATTCATAAAACTAAGATCACGACCTTTTAAAAGTATTAATTCATTTTTTTAAAGGAAAGAAAAATAATTCAACATATAAGAAAAGAACGGAGAAGAATATATATGCCTCATTATTACCATTTGAAGACCAACATTCATCAACAGGTCCACAAAAGTAAAGTTGTAATGTAGAGATTCTGTAATTTTTCAAAGAAAACATAAGATATTAGCTTAAGAACATCATCTTCTAAAAAATTTTGTAAGCAGACTATGATTAATTTGAATGTAATTGCACCTTAAGTTTTGCCTTTCTCACAATCATATATTAATATCTTACTCTTTATTATTAAATGCTTCAATTAAAAGAATTTTGAGACGTAGAAACAAAAATTAAACTGAAAATTGCAAAAGGGAGATTGCAATCCATCAAGAAGAGCAAAACGTGTTAATTCTTAATTCGATCTTCTAGTTTTACCAAAATCAGAATTCATTATTAAACTGATTCTTAAATGAGAAATGAAAGAGGACATACATGAATACCATAGTTGTTGCTAGAAATAAAGAGGAGCTTACAAAACCTGAAAAAAAAATGAGAAATTTGATATGTTAGTAAAAAGAGGATTTTAAAAACAAATGTTGCAGTTATAATCGCTGTAAGAAAACCAACAAAGAATCAATATTAATATATTATATAATCAAAATTAACGTGATGAATCAAGCAATGCATTCAATAACATTAAGGATTTTTTTCCATCCGTAATTGAATTGATAGAGAAAATATTTTAAAAATGAACATTATTTGATACCCTTTAACACAATATGGTTGTACTAAAAAAATTAAGATTCCATCCATCGTGTAAAAAGGGTCAGGTGACATTTTTTAAATTGATTGTGTAAAATTTAGCTTATTTTTGCATAATTCATTGTGGGGCCGTTTGGATGGGTTGGGAATTGGGGGAATAGCCAATTCTAGGCATAAATTTATTGGGAAGTGTGTAACTTTGTGAAGAGTTTGGATTGTTTATAATAAATTTGGCATAAGAAATTCCGGGAATTTGCAATTCCCACCTATTCCAACCTCATCCAAACGCCCCCTGTGAAACTGAACTTAAATTTAGTCCAGAAACTCTTCATCCTCCTTAAATTCTGCAAAAAAAAAAGTGACACCGCTGGACCTAATAACTGCCACCGTTGCCCTTCCTAGCTGATACAACACTGAGATCTATTATAGACTATCAATTGCTTCGTTTGGTAACTTTACCTTTACCCTGAAGCTGTGGTGAACATCTAAGAACACAATGAAAATAATAAAAAGAACAAAAACATCTGACCAATGATTGAGAATAAAAGAGATAGATATTAAAGAAGCGAGTCGTTTTAAAATTAGTAAAGAGCAGCTACATACTTACCTGCAACACCTTCATACACATCATTTTTATTTGGTGCATCAATAGCCTGAATTCCAAAAGAGCATTGCAAAGACAATT
Organism: Rhynchospora pubera; assembly: GCA_028095005.1. NCBI lineage: Eukaryota > Viridiplantae > Streptophyta > Magnoliopsida > Poales > Cyperaceae > Rhynchospora > Rhynchospora pubera. The sequence goes on from CM051459.1 coordinate 364,721,254, forward strand.
TCTGCAAATAATTCAGTACGATGGCATGTTCCACCTATTACTGCAAAATTAGCACCTTGAAGTCCCATCGTTGTGCGCTTAATTTAAAGAGGATACCAAAATATCAGTTGATTTCTTAAACCGAATAAACAATTGCTCCGTAGAAATTCAATTAGAGCATCTCTCACAACTTGTCAACAACTAAACACTCATCAATTAAAATTAACATTAATAAAGCTTTGTAAATTCAACTATAGCAGAAAATAAATCAAAAATAAAAACTTTTTTTTGGCAAAATAATATGCTTACTATCGGGGCAGGAGAAGAGGAAGAGATACGAGACAAAGGACTAGCATTCTTGGTGGAACTCACCAGAAACGACTTATCACGAAGCTACCGGCACACTGAATGGCGCATCCAGTTCAGTCTAGCAGATCTCTAACCACTCTGTATATCACCTTCCTCGTCAATGAACAACGCATGATGGACAGAAAAAAAAAAAAGAAAAAAAAAAACGGGATCTCTACCGATTCTCCATGGCTTGAAAAGCAAGGATCTTTGGTCGATTATCACAATTGACGTATGCACGAACGGAAAATTAGATCACAATCTACCTTCTTATCTTACCTTGAGCTTCTTACTTTTCCCAAATGTGCCGCAAAGAGGCAGGAAGAAAAATAAAGATGGGAATGGAACTCGGTTGGGTTGGCAACAATGGGAGCAACATTTAATAATGCAGACCATACATATACATTCTCATAATTACACAGTTTACACTACACTGGAGTACGAATTAACTCCATACACCAACCTCATTCTAGTTCAAAAGTATTTTTTAATCACACAAATTTGCTAGACGCTGGGCCCATCCACGGCGACCATAAAGTCATGTATATGTTTCTGTCAGTGCGTAAGGTAAATCCAAACAACAAAGAACTAATATAATGGATCTCCACACCTTTAGCCACACAACTATACCACCGATCATCCTGCTTCGAAATTCCGACCTCAGTGGAGGTACTTTTGTTCACGGAACTCACCATTCATGGATGATCGACGGTCCAGATATGCAGATCCAACGGTCCAAACATAACCAACGCCCTAGATAATTCTTTGGAAATTGAAAAATGACACTATTCATAGGCGTGAATTTTGATGAACTCCCTACTCCACATTTATATGGAATCACATCCTCTGCCAACCATTTATGGTTGGTAGAGGGCCAACGTTTGATCTAAACCGTTAGATCTAATCTCAATGGTTAAGGGAGCCCCGTGCATGTAACCTAGATTGATAGGTCCGAAAAATTTTAACCGTCGAGACTAGATCTAACGGCTCGGATCAAACGTTGGCCCTCTACCAACCTCAAAAAATTAGTAGAGGATACGCTCCCCATTTATATAGGTATAATTTTGAATACGAAATAAACATACTTCTAATACAAGTAGCATCACGCCCCTTACCATATTTTCGACGATAACAAAACACGAGTGATGAGGACCATCCCATATTTTTATCATCACCACTCTTACCGGAAGCAGAGCGACCGATGACTTAGTAAGAGAGAGCTAAAAATGTTGGGCTAATTCAACTAAAATCATATTTCAGCCCCCCGTCTCAATTAGCGTATGACCGTTGGTTAATTTTGATTGATTCCTTCACTTTCATCATTTCTTATCTTCTCTTTGCTTGCGTTTGGATGAGAGAAGAAGAAGAAGAAGAAAGAAGGTGGGAAGAAAAAAAATTATAAATAATCCAAACTCTTCACAAAATTACACACTTCCCAATACTTCTTCCCACTTCTTCCCTTCTTCCCACACCTATCCAAACGCACCCTTTGTTTATTCCCGTGTTTTCTTTTTCTATTGCACGATTGAATGTTAAAAAAGATGAGAGACGGTACTTCATTTGCGCCATGTTAGGATGAGTTAAGAAGAATAACTCATAAAAAGCTAAGAATAACTCCTTTCTAGACTCCTTTCAAAGAATAAGGAAGAAAAAACATTTCTGATAGGAAAAATAGCACAATCATTATTTGACAATGTGAAATGATTAAAATCATTTTCTCCTATTTTATACTAATGCTATATGTATATATACATGTAAAAATCATCTAATTGGATTCTATACACGCTTTGAATGCAGTAATTTAAAAGACTACATGAAAAGCATATTTTACATTTCTTTCGCAGCGAAATTAAAAAGGAGAACAATCATTAACTGGCAACATTGAAGCGCAGGTGTCTGTAATTCACCTTTGGCTGAATCGCTCATTCGGTTAACAAACTTTTGGATCGGTATATTGAGCTGCATACAAGCATCAGTGTGTATTATATTATCCTTCTTTGTTTGAACATTTCACAGCAACTTATTTAGTACTATTTTTAATTTTATTTACTACTATTGGGTGCGTTTGGATAGGTGTGGGAAGAAGAGAAGAAGGGAAGAAGTGGGAAGAAGTATTGGGAAGTGTGTAACTTTGTGAAGAGTTTGGATTGTTTATAATTTTTTTTCTTCTTCTTCCTTCTTCTTCTTCTTTCTTCCAACGATCCAAACGCACCCATTGTTAAGTTATTCTGGATAGCTAAATTATAATTAATTATGTTATAATCAAATGCAAATCATCTTACACTGACAGTAATTCGGTCAAATGCAAATCATCTTATAATCAAAGACTTCAACCTGTGACTAACTCTGGACCCTTGTATACGTATTTCTTAAGAAAAAGCCTATAACTAGGCAGAAAATGAAAAATATCATAATTTTAAATTTAAATTTAAAGTACTATAAATCAATTGAAAGCCCATATAAAGTAATTAAAACTTACAATATTTACATTTTTACATTTAGAATAAAAACACATCATAAAATTTATTTCATAATATAGGCATGAAGAAAAAAAAAAAAAAAACCGGAGCGGAAGACGTTCAAATGTAATCAGAACCTCAAATTGAGCCTATTGAGGCTATCAAGAATTTCAACGAAATATGTATGGTTCAAAAAATGCATTAGTTCACTTGAAGTGTTAAAGGGAGGCTCAGAGAGCGGAAGACATTTATTACTGGATTTGTCTTCATACAAATTCCGATTAATTAAATCCCACATATCATCACTGACACCCTTCAAAAAAACAAGACAAAAAATTAACAAAATTGAATGAAAAGATGGTCTTAAAGAGAAGATTAGATCTATTCCACACAGCATATGCTTCGGGTATATGCTTGTCTATAGTTTGACGACCAAATTTGTACCAATACCAAAATACCAAAAGATTATAAAAGCAGAGGAAAAAATATACACACGTGCCGACTAGTGTCAGAGGTGGCAGTTCCAGTGGCGAAGTAGGGAAGGCTGGAATGGCCGAGATGATCAGGAGAGCTCTGTCGAAGATGGGTTGAGCTCTCATTTTGTTTAAACCATTGTATAACTTGTTGAAGGTTGAAGCTATAATTAGGTCTCTCTCTCTCTCTCACAGGCTCAACTAGCTACCTTATTTGAACCAGAACAGACATTGATTTTCATATGTGCTCCAACAACACAAGATTCTTGGATATATATACAAATAACCGATCAAGTTTTCTTTTCCTCGATTCCCAAATTAAATTGTAAAATTAAGTCAAATTGAACTGAAATGGTGCCAAAGCAAATGCATAGTTGGAGATTTGTGAATTGGTTATCCTCGGGATAACCTCACTGCTGTTGGATGCCGTTTCCTAACGAGTTGAAATATGTTAAATTATTAAATGTTAATTGTGTGTGATTTGCAGAATCACACATTATTGAATGATATTATTATCAAGCTAACTAAAAGCTTAATGAGAGTAACTTATGCAGATTATTTGGCATATAAATTTTTTTCAATTTATGCAGATTATTTGAACCAATTTCAGGCATATGAAGAAGGAAACTTCAGAAGGCTGGTACAGACTTCTTCTCAATTCTCATATTTATCATAAATATCTGGAAGTGCAAATCAGATGCTATAAATAATCCATTTCCTCGAAAAGTTCCTTTGGTGAAGTATAAATACCCACTCTGATTGGGTCCATACCAGTTGGAAAGGTAGATACCAGTCTGTACCATACTCTTATTGTTGACTGCCTGGTACATAAAAGTCATCTCTTATTTATACAATTATTCAGAAGTGCAAATAAATGAAAATAACCCATTTCCTTGTAAATTTCCTTCATGGATTATAGATACCAACTCTGCTTGGATTCTTGCCAGTAAGAAAGGTACAAAACAGTCGATACCACAGCATTATTATCTTCCATTTCTGATGAGAATCTTTTTCGTGTTTCTTTTAAATATAACTGGGATCTATCTGTACCAGGCACAAAATAATGAACTTTTTCCTCTGAAAATACAAAGAGACAAACCCTGCCATATACCAGTAATCTTTAAAAAAAAAAAAAAAATACCTGCTGGTATATTTGCAGTTCTTATCTTGTCCTTAACATTTATCATTGTTTTAGTGCATGTTGTATGAAATAATGTTCAAATTACTTTTGTTAGGCAGCATCAGAGGCAGAGGCTTCAACAATGTCAATTGCAAAAAGAGCAATACCAGAGGCATCTTCAATTGAAGAGGCAAGCCAAAGAGTGCGTGGGCCTTGGTTGAAAATCACCACTTCAAGTATTCAGGAAATAAGTGTGAGATCGATGACATTCTTGACATAGGTTGTTCTGTCGGGGTTAGCTCCAGATTTCTTGCTGAAAAGTTTCCTTCTGCAAGTGTAGTTGTAAGTCTCTTTTGCAATTTGCCCCAACAAATTTTCATATTAGATATTCTGTACTTCATTCCAATGATTTCATATACAAGTGGATGTATGTATATAAAACATGACCTTAAACTAAATTGGGCCATATTTTTTCATACAGGGGCCAGATCTGTCGCCATATTTCCTTGCGGTAGCAGAGTACAGGATTGACCACAAAGTCTTTTGACCTCATTTCTCTGGCATATGTGGTATGGACCCAGATCCTCTGGTTGTTTTTACAAAATGACCAGGGATCGTTTTTTTATTTGAGCCGTCTGATTTAATCACAACGGTTAAATTTTTTTGGGCCTACCTAACCACTGGTTGTTTTATAAAAATGACCCGAGGTTCTCGTTCCTATGTGGTATAGTAACCCTATCCTCCAAGTCTCCTTAATTTACAGGGATCTTTGTTATTCAAATAAGACAGCTGAATAATGCTGCTATACATAACAAAAAAAAAAAATCATTAATGCTGACTTGATGCACTAACTTGTGTTTTTGTATTTTAAAGGAGAAAACGGTGCGTTATTCTCACTCATCTTTCATGTATTTAATCCCTATAACTTATCTGGATTTTTTGCAGTGTGGAGATTTAATTCTGCATCTTGTCCATCACACGAAGCATCAAAAGGAATAAAACAGTAGGTGCACATTAATGCTTTCATTAATCTGCAACCAAAACAAACCAGAACATGGTTTAAAACAAAACATAAGTAATTAAACTAAATTGTCATTCATGAAAACTCAACAATACTTAACTTAATACGGAATGTGGTGCCTCTAAGATGAGGACGTATAGCAATCCATCCGAGGTAAGAATGCCCTGTTATTGCTTTTGGATATTAAATGATTTATCTAGAGGACAAAGACAGCCAATTTATGAAGGATTCTAAAATCACGTCAGTGTGACATAAAATGCTTGTATAACTTTCCAAGCCTATGCATGAACATCAGGTGGTCAAAATACTTAACTTAAAACGATTTACCAACATGGTGATAATTAATTTCTGCATTGAACTTGTGTTTTAAAATTCACACATCAGTAAAGACTTTCTTCATATCTAGACTGACAATCACATTCTGATTATTGAACGGGCTATGATTATTTGAACCGACAATCACATTCATGAGAGAACATAAACAGTGCTCAGATAGTTGTGAAGATCAATAACAATCAAGACTTGTTTAAACAATTGTAAATTGGCAACAGCACATATTTGGACAATTAATTTAGCATGTGAAATCCCTAATCAACTAAGTGCACCGAAGATCGTTTAACCCAAAGCATGCCAATCAATCAAGCTAACTTAGAACTGTCTATCTTTGGACATATACCAAAACCAAACATAATGAATAAAATTAGGTTACAACTGGTTCATAATTTAAGAAATTACACTATATCACCAAATGGCAGCTTATCTGACTTCATTTGACACCACTTAAAAAGTGAAGACGCATAACGAAGAATATTAAGGTGAGATGAAAAATTACCCGTGCCATTGTGCAAGATAACCTGTCATTCTCCATCAGAAAGAACATCCAACCATGCCAAAGCAACCCTTAAAATTTCTTCTAAGGCGACTTCTGCAAACCAGATAGAAGAACAATTGCAAAATACTCAGTAACAGTTAAAGCTGAAATAGAAGAGTACTTGAACTCACGTTTCAAGATCAAGCTTGAGCCTTTGAATCTGCATGATGGATGGCATGAGGTGAGAATAAAAAACTTGCTCATATGCGCAAGCCAAAAAGTAAAGAATATAGGTTGACAAATATGAAAGAGAAATGAAGAAAGATAAGCTAATAACCTGAATAAGAATTGCACGAGCAAGCTCTCCATTAAAATGGTTCTCAACAGGTTGAATCATCTCTTTTTCATATTTGCACATATTCATTGCAAGCATCTAATGAATTCATGTTCATATGTGCAAAGTTCGAATACAGCAACAGGGAAGAGAGATGAAAAAGCTACGCCTTGCCAATAACAATTTCCATCATTTGCTGACCAGTAGCATCCAGTGGAAGCTTTTGTCCTTTTGTTTGTTCATAGAAAGCACTTAGCATCCTACAAGAAAATGGGTTTACAAAATTATAAGTTCATAACAATAAATTGAGCAACCAATGAATTTTGACTTTGTACTTGTTATAAACAATCATTAGCATTTCCCCCGCCCCCAATCTTTGCAAACAACACCAAAAATACTTTTTGATTTATTGGCAGCCACAAGCATAAAAAATAACCATAACATGAACATTAAGCTGAGCAAAAACACACCAAGTTCCACAAAGCAAAAAGTAAAAAAAAAAAAAAGAATTCCATTGCAACTTCATAAAATGCAAGAGAATAATAGAAATTAGTTGTGTGCTTAACGTAAGTCCAATTTTTTGTTTGTTTTGACTCCAGGAAGAGTTCAATAAGGGTAATTGTAAAGTTGTCAATATTTGATTTAATGTCTACTTCTGAATAGTTGCACATAGGTACCCAAGAAAATATCATGGAGGTTCATACTAAAATACTGGGTCAGATATACATGCATCATTCACAACAGGTCCGATGAACCTTCATTATACAGATGTTGTATGGGCTTGTTTCTTATATTTGAAAATTAGGATTTTCAAGTGCCACAATCCTTCCAGGTTATGAGATGGGAGGGAGATAAAAAGCATAACAAACCTTTGGAGGGCAACTGTGTTCAATTGTATTTTTGTATCTACGCCAGCTATTTGACTAGACTTGAATATCTCAAAAAGCTCATCCTTTGAAATAAGCTAAAAATGAAAAACAAAGATTTTTTTTTTCAATATGGTACATGCACAATAGTGAGTTCACATCATCCAAAATGCAAAGTTAGGAAGCAAATATAGGTTGTCAGTCTATTAATGAAGCGCACTGTTAATGCTTGAGACTGAAATTAAATGAGTGTTTTGACTCCATCAAAATTTTTCAACTTATATCTGACGTCAAAATTACTTCATGCAGCTTAACCTCTAAACTTAGGTAGGACTAGGGTAAAATACAAAAAATAGAAGGTTCAGGCTAGAGATATAGTAAACAACGTGTTCTTTTTACTCATCTATCATGTATTTAATCCCTATAAATCAGTACATATTCAAACTATGCTGGTGCAAAACAAAACAAAAAATAACTTATCTGCATTTTTTGCAGTGTGGAGACTTAATTCTACATCTTGTCCATCACAAAAAGCATCAACAGGTCTAAATCAGTAGGTGCACACTAATGCTTTCAATCTGCAATCTAAATAAACCAGAACATGGTTAAAACAAAAATATAAGTAACAAAACTAAATTCTCATTCTTGAAAACTCAAGAATACTTAACTTAAGACGGAACGTGGTGCCTCTAAGATGAGGACGTATAGCAATCCATCCGAGGTAAGAATGCCCTGCTATTGCTTTTGGATATTAAATTACCTAGAGTACAAAGACAGCTAATTTAAGGAGGATTCTAAATGTGCTACTATATGTATACCACGAAAATCGCCACATTGTGACATAATATGATTGCTTAGCTTCTCAAGCCTATGCATGTCTCAAGCCTATGCATGAACATGAGGTGGTCAGAACACTTATCTTAAACGATTAACCAACATGGTGATGATTAATATATGCAAGTGCTCGTGTTTTCAAATTGACATATTGGTAAAGACTTTCTCCATATCTGAACTGACAATAAAAAAAAAGTCAGAGCTTTTTATTCCAAATAAGTTGGGCTAGGCTAGAAATGACGGTGTCATTTCTTGATCTATATGGCTGAGTTTTTACACTGGCTCGCTAAGCCTATCGCAAGCATGCGGGCTTGAACCCTGGACCTCCTAGAAAAGAGCCCAGTGCTCTTACCACCTTAGCTACTAGACCACATGCTCTGCACTGACAATCACATTCTCATTTTTGAACGGGCTATGATTATCTGAAATGACATTATATCACCAAAAGGCAGCATATCTGACTTCATTTGACACCACTTAAAAAGTGAAGAAGCATAACGAAGAATATTAAGGTGAGATGAAAAACTACCTGTCATTCTCCATCAGAAAGAGCATCCAACCATGCCAAAGCAATCCTTAAATTTCTTCTAACGCGACTTCTTCAAACCAGATAGAAGAACAATTACAAGCAAAATACTCGGTAACAGTTAAAGCTGAAATAGAAGAATACTTGAACTCACGCTTCAAGATCAAGCTTGAGCCTTTGAATCTGCATGATGCATGGCATGAGGTGAGAATAAAAAACTTGCTCATATGTGCAAAGCCAAAAAGAAAAGAATATAGGTTGACAAATATGAAAGAGAAAGGAAGAAAGATAAACTAAGAACCTGATTAAGAATTGCACGAGCAAATTCTCCATTAATAAGGTTCTCAAAAGGATGAATCATCTTTTTGTCATATCTACACATATTCATTGCAAGCATCTAATGAATTCATGTTCATATGTGCAAAGTTCGAATACAGCAACAGGGAAAACAGGTGAAAAATCTATGCCTTGCCGATAACAATTTCCATCATTTGCTGATCAGTAGCATCCAGTGGAAGTTTTTGACCTTTTATTTGTTCACAGAAAGCACTTAGCATCCTACAAGAAAATGGGCTTACAAAATTATAAGTTTATAACACAAAAGTGAGCATCCAATGAATTTTGACTCCTGTGCTTGTTATAATAAATCATTAACATTTTTTTCGCCCCCAATATTTAATAACACCACCAAAAATACTTTTTGATTTATTGGCAGCAACAAGCATAAAAAATAACCATAACATGAACATTAAGTTGAGCAAAAACTAAAAAAGTTTTTAGAAATAAAAATTAAAAAAAATAAGTAAATAATCTTATTGCAACTTCATAAAATATATATAAGAGAATAATAGAAATTAGTTGTGTGCTCAACGTAAGTTCAATTTTTTATTTGTTTTGACTCCAGGAAGAGTTCAATAGGGGTAATTGTAAAAGTAGTCAATATTTGATTTAATGTCTACTTCTTCTAAATAGTTGTGCATAGTTTCCACAAGAAAATATCATAGAGGTTTATACTAAAATACGTGGGTCAGATATACATGCATCATTCACAACGAATCCAATGAACCTTTGTTATACGGGCTTGTTTCTTATATTTGAAAATTAGGATTTGCAAGTGCCACAAATCCTTCCAGGTCGTGAGATGGGAGGGAGATAAAAAGCGTAACAAACCTGAGGGCATCTTGTGTTCAATTGCACTTCTGTATCTATGCCACCTGTTTGTCTGGTCATGAATGTCTCAAAAAGCTCATCCCTCATTGAAATAAGCTAAAAATGAAAAGTAATTTTTTTTTTCAAAATGGTGCATTCACAATAGTGAGGTCACATCATCCAAAATGCAAATTAGGAAGCAAATATAGGTTGTCAGTCTATTAATGAAGCACGCTGTTAATGCTTGAAACTGAAATGAAATGAGTGTTTTGGACTCTATCAAAATTATTAAACTTATATCTAACGACAAAATTACTTCATGCACCTTAACCTCTAAATTTAGGTCTGAATAGGGCAAAATACAATAAAAATAGAAGATGTTTAAATATCCACTGCTTGGTACAACTACTTCACTAAAAAGCAGATACAAGTTTGAAATCAAGTTCATTGTTCTATATACCAGTTAAATTTTAAGAAAAAATTTATTTAAACAAAATTATGTCCTATGAATGACAAAATTAAACTCACCAGTGTCCCCACATGCTCATTCCATAATATCGAGATGGATTCCTTGGCGTCCTTAACCCAATTGTTAATATCTAAACTTCCCATTAATTGGCTATGCTTCAACAGCCAAATCCAGCATGCTGAGAGGCCCACATCCACTGCAGTGTACCTCACCCAGTGAGTGGTTACTTTCTTTGTCTTCTGACAGGTTGACAAATAATAAATCTGTGAAAGCATTATTAATAAGTAAACATTTGCTTGATGTACCAACATTTGCAATACTAAACCAATATTATTACAGTGGAGGTAAGAATGGAGTAAGAATGGAGTGCAATACTAATAACTATCTTACCATTAGATGTAAGAATGAGGTGAGAATTGTCCCAAAATATCGTAAGGGCATCTTCACTTTATAACAAAGTACATACTAACAGCTGGAGCAATATTAACAAAATGATATAATTAAACACATAAGGTTACAACAAATAATATAATACTTGTATTCTTAACAATTACGATTATAGAACGGGTACAAATACTACTAACTATTTTTTGAAGAGAGAATAAATCTGTCCATAGCAGCAGAATACTAAACCATCATTATACATTGTACTACCAGAAGACTAAACCAATATAGTACATTGTACGTACAAGGACGGATACTTTCATTTTGGATCTTAGTGCTAACAGTTAATGCACTAACTTGTGTTTTTGTATTTTAAAGGAGAAAACGATGTGTTCTTTTGACTCATCTATCATGTGTTTAATCCCTACAACTCAATACATATTGAAATTATGCTGGTGCAAAACAACAAAACAACTTATCTGGATTTTTTGCAGTGTGGAGACTTAAATCTGCATCTTGTTCATCACACGAAGCATCAAAAGGCCTAAACCAGTAGGGGCACATTAATGCTTTCATTAATCTGCAACCAAAACAAACCAGAACATGGTTAAAAAAAAGTAATTAAACTAAATTGTCATTCATGAATACTCAAGAATACTTGACTTAATAAGGAATGTGGTCCCTCTAAGATAAGGACGTATAGAAATCCATCCGAGGTAAAGATGCCCTGCTATTGCTTTCAGATATTAAATGATTTACCAACAGGAGAAAGACAGCTAATTTACGGAGGATTCTAAAAGTGCTACCATATGTATACTGCAGAAATCACGTTAGTGTGACATAAAATGATTGTACAGCTTTTCAAGCCTATGCATGAACACGAGGAGGTCAGAATACTTAACTTAAAATGATTTACCAAGGAGGCCCTCTGCAATGAGTTCAGGACCTTTGTATAGCGCTGTAGAGACACCAGGTTGCATAACTGAATAAAACAACAGTGAGCACCAGCATCCAAGAATAACAGTTTGATGAAAGCATTTAATATCGCATCAGTGACACCTTGAGTGGGTAAAATGTGGGGCGCCTCGGCTTGCCAACATTGATATAGGGATAATCATCACTATATCGCATGTCGGTACACTTTCCTTGGTAGTACTGGGAGACAGTCACTTCTCTCTCACCACTATTCCTTTGTTTCAACATAAACCTGAAAAATAATTCACCGAGTTTCCTCAAGCACTCTTTCTTTCAAGTTTTCTGCACACAAAAATAAAATAACTACAACTTACGTCAGCTCCCTGATACAATAATGAAATTTATATGTAAATCCATACCATCAAACAACAGTTTTAACTCATAAGACAAAATATATTTAAGAAAAAATTACCATCTGCCAGTCTATCTGATTGGGATGATTGACACTCTGGTTGACTACAAGAAAATCTACCACAGGACCAGGCTTGACAATCATAGTAGTTGATACATCTGCCAATCATAATAGTGTGCTTAACAACGATTACTATTTAACAGCTGAGTTACTATATAAATCTAGCATGTAAAACAGAAACAACTGTACCTATGTTAAGAGATAAGACCACTCTGGGTGGTACCGAAACTAGAGTGAAACCCCCGACATCCCATGACACCACCTCCCAAATCAATGAAATTGTTTGAGTTGTTGTGGAAGAATGACTGACGAACCAAGAGAACCCCTGCAATAGAAAGAAATCAAAACTGTCATTCAAAACAGATGTAAGTAATATTTTGTATATATTAGGCATACCTAACTATTAGCTTTTAGGGTGTATTTTAACTGCTGATACTACCACCAAAAGAGTCACAGATAACTATCAGCTCTTAGGATAATAGTTTACTTTTGTTTTGAAATGTTGATACCACAACCAAGTCAATGAGAACTATCAGTTCTTAGGACATCTGATTATTATTATTATTATTATTATTATTATTATTATTATTATTATTATTATTATTATTATTATTATTATTATTGTTTTTTTGAGTTGTATGGAACTGCTAAAGTCAGTGATGGCATTACCCTTAATTTTTAATTCAGCTTAATATTGCAGACAAGGAATGTTGGCAAATACATCACAGATGTAAAAAATGATGCAATTCGAAAAAGAGTCTAAAGTTTCAGGCAGTACCCATTCAAAGACCCGTGAATAATATCAATAATTAATAAAAAACGAAATACATTTCAAAGAGAAAACATGAGGGGGGAGGAAAGTTTGAGCATACTGAGATGCTGAGTGCTTGCGGAAGATGATATCAAGCACCCCAAAAAGCCTCCTGAGAGTTCTCAGACTCATGTCCTTTCATGGACTGCGCAATTGCAGACATTGGTATCTTTGTGGCAAAGTTCACCTCCACTTTCGAATGTCTTAGTGTTATTGGGCTTGCACAACCGTTTGTGGTCACTGCCACCAGGACTGTCCTCGCCATAGTTTCCACCTGGGCTTCCCTGTCCAGTCCAGTAAAGAGACGAGAAAACCAGGTCAGTTTGGGTGTAAAGGAAGCAAAGTATCGCATAAGAAAAGCCTATTGTTGCCACATGACTTCTCGGATTCCGTAAGCACAAAACAAGTTGGCAGCAAATTAATTTTGGAGATCCTAGCAGCTTTTCTTAAGGTTACAACATATAATATATCTACTACCCATAGTACTTGTATCCTTAAAAATTGTGGTTACATTGAACAGGAACAGATGCTAAAAGCTATTGTTCGAAGAGAAAATAAATCTGTCCACAATACAAAAAATACCAAACCAAGGTTATTAAATTGTACAAGGACACATACTAACATTTACACTAGCAATGATAAACGGGTCTTAGGGCAGGTATGTCATCATTAACCCAACAGTTAATGCATTAACTTGTGTTTCTGTATTTTAAAGGAGAATACAACGGCCGTTTTTTTACACTTCTATGATGTATTTATTCCCTGTAATTTAACAAATTTTGAAGATAGGCTGGTGCAAAACAACAAATGAACTTATCTGGATTTTTTTTGCAGCGAGTAAACTTAATTCTGCATCGTGTCCATCACACAAACAATCGAAAGGCCCAAACCAGTAGGTGAACACTAATTCTTTCATTAATCTGCAGCCTAAACAAACAAAGAAACAAACCAGAACATGATTAAAATAAAAAAATAGGTCATTAAACTAAATTGTGATCTCACGAGAGCAAAAGAAAACTTAACTTAATTAGGGATGAGGGTCCTCTTAGATGAAGAGGTACAGCAGTTCAACCGAGGTACCTGCTATTGCATTCAGATATTAAAAGACAATAGCATATTAGGTGCCAAATCGGCTCCCACAGTTTACATTACAATTATTTTACCGCAAAAACAAAACAATCGCAATAATGTCAAACCTAAAAGAGTAGATATGCGCTGTAGCTTTCGTTCACCCCTATGTTTCAAAAAAACCTGGAAACAAGAAAAACACGTCTGAAGCACATACTAAAGAAATTAATAATTTCAAATGACAAATAATTCTTAACTTCCATTTTCGAAGCCGCGTAAAAAGATGAAGTAGACATCAGCTGGATGTACCTACACAAAAAGCAAAAGAATCCTAGCATCTAAAACATGGCTATCAAATTGGGATGGTTGACACTCTGGTTGACCACAAGAAAATCTACCACAGGACCAGGCTTGACAATCATAGTAGTTGATACATCTGCCAATCATAGTAGCGTGCTTAACAACAATCACTATTTAACAACTGAATTACTATATACATCTAGCATGTAAAACAGAAACAAGTGTACCTATGTTTAGAGATAGACCACTCTGGGTGGTGCGGAAGCTAGCTAGAGTGAAACCCCCGACATCCCAAGACACCACCTCCCAAATCAATGAAACTGTTTGGGTTTGTTGTGGCAGAACGACTGACGAACCAAGAGACAAGCCCTGCAATAGAGAGAAATCAAAACTATCATTCAAAACAGATGTAAGTAATATTTTGTATATATTAGGCATAGCTAACTATTAGCTGTTAGGGTGTATTTAAACTTCTGATTCTACAACCAAAAGAGTCACAGGTAACTATCAGCTATTAGGATATCTGTTTACATTTTTTTTTCATTTTTCTTTTTTTTTAAAAAAAAATGCTCATACCACAACCAAGTCAATGAGAACTACCAGCTTTTACGATATCTGATTATTATTTTTTGAGTTGTATGAAACTGCAAAAGTCAGTGATGAAACTGCAAAAAAACCCGTTTGTGAGAGAAATAGTCTGAAGTGCCCTTGACATTGACACTATTATGATTGGAAAGCAAATTGATTTTCTTTCCACTCATTGATTGGTGGGGACCTAGAAGGGGATCCTCTTGGGCTTGCTGGGCCGAGTTTGTCCATTCACTGGTGGGGACCTAGAAGAGGACCCCATGTCAGATCTGGCCTTAACCGGCCGCACGACAGACGGAATAGGTGGTGGTGGCGGGAGATCATCTCCATGCAGATCAATTAAGTCGCTAGTTAATTAATTACCACACCTGAAATTTAAAAAAAAAATACAAAAGGGATCTGTATGCAGTGCAAGGAACATATAGACTTTCATACAATTGGACCCTGATATAAAAATTCAACATGCCTACTGGTCACAACAACAAAAATAAAGGTTCATTAGACTTGGAGCAACTTATGGTGCTGTGCCAACAACTAAAACTACCAGAAAATGCGCATAACTGAACCGTCAAAACTAAAGATTGGTAAACGAAAAACAATAACATATTTGAACTGGCAATCGCATTCATGAGAGAAAATAAACAGTACTCAGATACTTGGGAAGATCAATAACAATCAAGACTAGTTTAAACAATTGTAAATTGGCAATAGCACATATTTGGGCAATTAATTTAGCATGTGAAATCCTTAATCAAATAAGTGCACCGAAGATCGTTTAACACAAAGCATGCCAATCAATCAAGGTAACTTAGAACTGTCCTTCTTTGGACATATACCAAATCCAAACATAATGAATAAATTAGGTTACAACTGCTCCATAATTTAAGAAATTGCATTATATCACCAAAAGGCAGCATATCTGACTTCATTTAACACCACTTAAAATGTGAAGACGCATAACGAAGAATATTAAGGTGAGATGAAAAACTACCTGTGCAATTGTGCAAAACTACCTGTCATTCTCCATCAGAAAGAGCATCCAATCAAGCCAAAGCAACCCTTAAATTTCTTCTAAGGCGACTTCTAAAAACCAGATAGAAGAACAATTAGAAGCAAAATACTCGGTAACAGTTAAAGCTGAAATAGAAGAGTACTTGAACTCACGTTTCAAGATCAAGCTTGAGCCTTTGAATCTACATGATGCATGGCATAAAGTGAGAATAAAAAACTTGCTCATATGTGCAAAGCCAAAAAGAAAAGAATATAGGTTGAAAAATATGAAAGAGAAAGGAACCGTTTGTTGTCCACTGCATCATGTAGATTCTTGTCTTAGTGTTATTGGGCTTGCGCAACCGTTTGTGTTCCACTGCCACCAGGACTGTCGTCGTCGTGGTTTCCACCTGGGCTTCCCTATCCAGTCCAGTAAAGAGATAAGAAAAATTGGTCAGTTTGGGTGTAAAGGAAGCAAAGTATCACATAGGAAAAGTCTACTGTTGCCACAAGACTTCCTGGATTCAGAAAGCACAAAACAAGTCGGCAGCAAATTAATTATGGAGATCCTAGCAGCGTTTCTCAAGGCATGATGCATGACAGAGTCAGACAGAACTTAATGAATTTCACACAAAAAAAAGCTTAATACACGTAATATTAACAAAGTGATATAATTAAACACAGAAGGTTACAACATATAATATATCTATCCATAGTACTTGTATCCTTAAAAATTGTGGTTACATTGAACAGGTACAGATGCTAAAAGCTATTGTTCGAAGAGATATTAAATCTGTCCACAATACAAGAAATACCAAACAAATGTTATTAAATTGTACAAGGATAGATACTAACATTTACACTATCAATGATAAGCGAATCTTAGGGCAGGTATATCATCATTAACCCAACAGTTAATCCATTAACTTGTGTTTCTGTATTTTAAAGGAGAATACAACGGTCGGTTTTTTACACTTCTATGATGTATTTATTCCCTGTAATTCAACAAATTTTGAAGATAGGATGGTGCAAAACAACAAATGAACTTATCTGGATTTTTTTTGCAGCGAGTAAACTTAATTCTGCATCGTGTCCATCACACAAACAATCGAAAGGCCCAAACCAGTAGGTGAACACTAATTCTTTCATTAATCTGCAGCCTAAACAAACAAAGAAACAAACCAGAACATGATTAAAATAAAAAAATAGGTCATTAAACTAAATTGTGATCTCACGAGAGCAAAAGAAAACTTAACTTAATTGGGGATGAGGGTCTTCTTAGATGAAGAGGTACAGCAGTCCAACCGAGGTACCTGCTATTGCATTCAGATATTAAATGACAATAGCATATTAGGTGCCAAATCGGCTCCCACAGTTTACATTACAATTATTTTACCGCAAAAACAAAATAATCGCAATAATGTCCAACCTAAAAGAGTAGATATGCGCTGAAGCTTTCGTTCACCCCTATGTTTCAAAAAAACCTGGAAACAAGCAAAACACGTCTGAAGCACATACTAAAGAAATTAATAATTTCAAATGACAAATAATTCTTAACTTCCATTTTCGAAGCCGCGTAAAAAGATGAAGTAGACATCAGCTGGATGTACCCACACAAAAAGCAAAAGAATCCTAGCATCTAAAACATGGCTATCAAATTGGGATGACACTCTGGTTGACCACAAGAAAATCTACCACAGGACCAGGCTTGACAATCATAGTAGTTGATGCATCTGCCAATCATAGTAGCGTGCTTAACAACAATCACTATTTAACAACTGAATTACTATATACATCTAGCATGTAAAACAGAAACAAGTGTACCTATGTTTAGAGATAGACCACTCTGGGTGGTGCGGAAGCTTGCTAGAGTGAAACCCCCGACATCCCAAGACACCACCTCCCAAATCAATGAAACTGTTTGGGTTTGTTGTGGAAGAAGGACTGACGAACCAAGAGACAACCCCTGCAATAGAAAGAAATCAAAACTATCATTCAAAACAGATGTAAGTAATATTTTTTATATATTAGGCATAGATAACTATTAGCTGTTAGGGTGTATTTGAACTTCTGATTCTACAACCAAAAGAGTCACAGGTAACTATCAGCTATTAGGATATCTGTTTACATTTTTTTTCATTTTTCTTCTTTTTTTAAAAAAAAAATGCTCATACCACAACCAAGTCAATGAGAACTACCAGCTTTTACGATATCTGATTATTATTTTTTGAGTTGTATGAAACTGCAAAAAAAACCCGTTTGTGAGAGAAATAGTCTGAAGTGCCCTTGACATTGACACTATTATGATTGGTAAGCAAATTTATTTTCTGTCCACTCATTGATTGGTGGGGACCTAGAAGGGATCCTCTTGGGCTTGCTGGGCTGAGTCTGTCCATTCACTGGTGGGGACCTAGAAGGGGACCCCTTGTCAGATCTGGCCTTAACCGGCTGCACGTCAGACGGAATAGGTGGTGGTGGCGGGAGATCATCTCCATGCGGATCAATTAAGTCGCTAGTTAATTAATTACCACACCTGTAATTTAAAAAAAAAACAAAAGGGATCTGTATGCAGTGCAAGGAACATATAGACTTTCATATAGTTGGACCCTGATATAAAAATACAACAGGTCTACTGGTCACAACAACAAAAATAAAGATTCATCAGACTTGGAGCAACTTATGGTGCTGTGCCAACAACTAAAACTACCAAAAAATGCGCATAACTGAACCGTCAAAACTAAAGATTGGTAAACGAAAAACAATAACATATTTGAACTGACAATCGCATTCATGAGAGAAAATAAACAGTACTCAGATACTTGGGAAGATCAATAACAATCGAGACTAGTTTAAACAATTGTAAATTGGCAATAGCACATATTTGGGCAATTAATTTAGCATGTGAAATCCCTAATAAAATAAGTGCACCCAAGAACGTTTAACACAAAGCATGCCAATCAATCAAGGTAACTTAGAACTGTACTTCTTTGGACATATACCAAATCCAAACATAATGAATAAAATTAGGTTACAACTGCTCCATACTTTAAGAAATTGCATTATATCACCAAAAGGCAGCATATCTGACTTCATTTAACACCACTTAAAATGTGAAGACGCATAACGAAGAATATTAAGGTGAGATGAAAAACTACCTGTGCCATTGTGTAAGACTACCTGTCATTCTCCATCAGAAAGAGCATCCAACCAAGCCAAAGCAACCCTTAAATTTCTTCTAAGGCAACTTCTGCAAATCAGATAGAAGACAATTAGAAGCAAAATACTCGGTAACAGTTAAAGCTGAAATAGAAGAATACTTGAACTCACGTTTCAAGATCAAGCTTGAGCCTTTGAATCTACATGATGCATGGCATAAAGTGAGAATAAAAAACTTGCTCATATGTGCAAAGCCAAAAAGAAAAGAATATAGGTTGAAAAAATATGAAAGAGAAAGGAACCATTTGTTGTCCACTACATCATGCAGATTCTTGTCTTAGTGTTATTGGGCTTGAGCAACCGTTTGTGGTCCACTGCCACCAGGACTGTCGTCGCCGTGGTTTTCACCTGGGCTTCCCTTCCAGTCCTGTAATGAGATAAGAAAACTTGGTCAGTTTGGGTGTAAAGGAAGCAAAGTATCATATAGGAAAAGTCTACTGTTGCCACATGACTTCCTGGATTCAGAAAGCACAAAACAAGTCGGCAGCAAATTAATTATGGAGATCCTAGCAGCTTTTCTTAAGGCATGATGCATGACAGAGTCAGACAGAACTTATTGAATTTCACACAAAAAAAAAGCTTAATACACGTAAGATTAACAAAGTGATATAATTAAACACAGAAGGTTACAACATATAATATATCTATCCATAGTACTTGTATCCTTAAAAATTGTGGTTACATTGAACAGGTACAGATGCTAAAAGCTATTGTTCGAAGAGATAATAAATCTTTCCACAATACAAGAAATACCAAACCAATGCTATTAAATTGTCCAAGGACAGATACTAACATTTACACTAGCAATGATAAGCGAATCTTAGGACAAGTATATCATCATTAATCCAACAGTTAATGCATTAACTTGTGTTTATGTATTTTAAAGGAGAATACAATGGGCGTTTTTTTTACACTTCTATGTTGTATTTATTCCCTGTAATTTAACAAATTTTGAAGATAGGCTGGTGCAAAACAACAAATGAACTTATCTGGATTTTTTTTGCAGCGAGTAAACTGAATTCTGCATCCTGTCCATCACACAAACAATCGAAAGGCCCAAACCAGTAGGTGAACACTAATTCTTTCATTAATCTGCAGCCTAAACAAACAAAGAAACAAAGCAGTACATGATTAAAATAAAAAATAGGTCATTAAACTAAATTGTGATCTTACGAGAGCAGAAGAAAACTTAACTTAATTAGGGATGAGGGTCCTCTTAGATGAAGAGGTACAGCGGTCCAACCGAGGTAAAAATGCTACAGGCCTACTGGTCTCAACATCAAAAATAAAGGTTCATCAGACTTGGAGCAACTTATGGTGCTGTGTCATCAACTAAAACTACGAGAAAATGCGCATAACTGAACCGTCAAAACTAAAGATTGGTAAACAAAATCAATAACATATTTGAACTAACAATCACAATCATGAGAGAACATAAACAATACTCAGATACTTGGGAAGATCAATAACAATCAAGACTAGTTTAAACAATTGTAAATTAGCAATAGCACATATTTGGTCAATTAATTTAGCATGTGAAATCCCTAATCAACTAAGTGCACCGTTTAACCCAAAGCATGCCAATCAAGTAAGCTAGCTTAGAACTGTCTATCTTTGGACATATACCAAAACCAAACATAATGAATAAAATTATGTTACAACTGGTTCATAATTTAAGAAATTACATAATATTACCAAAACGCAGCACATCTTAGGGTAACAAAACAAGATGTTGCAGTCTATTATGGAAAGATATCCAAGGTTTGAAAAAGTTTTTTCATAATCATAAATGATATAAAGTGGGATGTACAAGACAGTAACCTGATTCTACCGCAATATCAACCGTGGTGTAGACAGTGGGAGACAAAACCTTCCAATCATCAGGTCACAGTGGCTCAACTTTTTGACACAAACAACAATTGCTGGGACATCAACAAACTGACAAACCTGTTCAGCACAAAACACTGTTAAGTTAATTACTGAACATGCTTCCAAGCCTAAGATAAATTCTTTAATTCCAGATACATTGATTTGGTTACAATCAAAACGTGGCTCAAATACTACAAAACAAGGATATCAGATCCTATTTAAACAGCTTAATATTCAGCAACAGTTACATTTTGATTGGACTAAATTATGGTCAAATAAATTCATTATATACCAAGAATTAAAGTATTTATCTGGAGAGCATTAAATGATGGGCTGATGACAAGTGAGAAGATCAACAGATTCATTCCTACTGTGAATGACATTTGCACTATATGGGGCTCTGCTAAAGACACTGCTTTCCACTTCTTCTTGTCCACATGCAAGACCCACATGGTTTATGTCATCACTGTCTATAAAATTCGAGTTTTCTAAAAGTTAATCTAGAGTAACGACAATCAAAACATATATCATGATCTTTTTTTAAAAAATAATCATAACATATAGCATGACTATATAAAAAATCATAGTTGTATTTCAAAAGAGCTGTACGTACAATTGAAAATCTACCAGCATATTTTCCCACTGCTCTTTAATATCTTACTTCAACAGTACCCCCAAATATTTATTCTCAAATATGTGCTATCCTATGGGCAATTTGGAAAGCAAGATATGAATTTTGTTTCAGAGGGAGCATACCAGAACCATACAAAATTTTATCTACCCCTGTACAATATCTGACACCAAATACAGATCCAAAAAAGCCAAAGAACAAAGAAAAAAAACAGAAGAATCAGTGATTGTACCTGATTTTGTCAAATAATACTGATAGATGCTGCATGGGATGCTTCATCAAAACTGGCCTGGCTGCAATATGCTATGATAAAGATGATACACAAATATGGTCCATCACAGAAACTACATCGGGTTATGATTACAACAAAAAATATTCCTATCCATAGCACATGTATCCTTAACAATTATGATTATATTGAACAGGTCCACATGCTAATAATTATTGTGCAAATGGATAATAAATCTGTCCACTGTACAAGAATACTAAACCAAAATTATTACATTGGAGGTAAGAATGGAGTGGATAATAAATCTGTCCATACTTATAACTTTGTTACCTTTAGAGGTAAGAATGGAGCGAGAATATTACCATGATATTAATTCCAGAAGACATCAAGGTAAGGGACATATTAATGTCATGCACCAACCAATATGAACCGATACCAATAGTAATGGTCATAATCTACCTTAATACACTTATCTATCAAGAACTTATATAAACAACTGTAAAATACCTATGAGCTTTCTTGATCACCATGTTCGTCAGGTCCAAAAGTAAACCAGCCATAAATACTTTGAGAAGCTTGCTTATATTCCTTTCACAATCAAACAAGAAACCATTATTACTATCAGCACAATTAAAAAGGCTTTAAAAAGAACATAACAAAATACTTGCATGCAATCTAACAGCAATATCAAGATTTGAAGCACGCAAGGAACCCAAATCTTTTTCTTCTGCTTTTTATCGCCAATTTACTTTTTCAAATTTTACTTATTTTCAGCTTGTCTCTGGTATCAGTAACATAAAAAACCTAGTTAATTGAACGAGTAATTACCTTCAGTAACATCATTGCAGCACCAATACGATAGTGTGCTCTGAGCTATTCAGGCCTCAACATTAAGAAAAAAATTACCTTTTACCAGTCTATCTAATTGGGATGATTGACACTCTGGTTGACCACCACAAAATCTACCACAGAACCAGGCTTGACAATCATAGTAGTTGATACACCTGCCAATCATAATGGTGTGCTTAAAACAATTACTATTTAACAGCAAAGTTACCATATAAATCTAACATGTAAAACAGAACCATTGTACCTATGTTTAGAGATAGACCACTCTGGGTGGTACGAAAATTAGAGTCGAGCCCCCGACATGCCATGGCACCACCTCCCAAATCAATGAAATTGTTTGGGTTGTTGTGGAAGAACAACTAACGGACAAAGAGACAACACCTGCAATAGAAAGAAATCAACGAAACAGTCATTCAAAACAGATATAAGTAATGTTTTGTAAATACAAGACAACATAAGAACATTAATTATAAATACATGAGATGGTAAATAAGTCGACAATACACAAGAAATTACGCTTGAAATTTTCAAGTTCCAATTAATCATCTCATCAACTAATACAAGTTTTGTGATTTATCAGGTGAGCAGCAAGTGTAATGGTTTACAGAGAATGCATGCAGTTGTCACAAGTCAAAACAAAATCTAATACAGTGATTAACATATCTTGTAGACAAAGACAAGTACTTCTTAGAAACTGTAAAAGCACACATGCACTACAAAAGTAAAGGCAAGAGACAGATTTCTTCAACTTACACTATAGTCAAAAGTGCCCTTGACATTGACACCATAATGATTGGAGAGCAAATTGATTTTCTGTCCCCGGGTTGTGAGGCCAGGTCGGGCTGCAGGGATCCTCTTAGGCTTGCTGGGCTGGGCCTGTCCCTTCTTTGGTGGGGACCTAGAAGGGGACCCCTTGTCAAATCCGGACCTAACCGGCTCCACATCAGACGGAATAGGTGGAGGCGGCGGGAGATCCTCTCCATGCAGGCCCATTAAGTCGATAGTTAATTAATTACCACACCTGGAATTTAAAATAGAAAATACAGAGGGTATCAGTATGCAATGGAAGGAACATATAGACTTTGGTATAGTTGGAACCTGATATAAAAATGCTACAAGCCTACTGGTTACAACAACAAAAATAAAGGTTCATCAGACTTGGAGCAACTTATGGTGCCGTGCCATCAACTAAAACTACCAGAAAATGTGCATAATTGAACCGTCAAAACTAAACATTGGTATACCAAGAAGCAGTAAAGAAAAGATTGATGACTATCTGTGGTACCAGTAGTTCGTGCTGTCTACACAACCAAAACAACTACACAAGCCAAATAAGTAAAGAGAAAAAGAAAAAATAACAAAATACGAGAGAAAAAGAAAAATAACAAAAGCAGCATTTACCAGTAAAGAAAAAAAAGAGATCGAGTAGCAGAGGAACGACTTTTGGGTTAGGAATTAGATTTTCGGCGAGGATAATACAGAAGCACAAATAATGTCTCGATCGAACAAAATAGGGACTAAAATTCGAAAATATAACATCGAAAAAGGAGGAGATGCTGAAACCCTAAACCCTAAATAACTTGCAACTCCGGAGCAAAGTCGACAGCATTTTCTCAGAAGCGCAATAACTAACTCGATTTCGCTTAAAACTTTTTAAAAAATCGCTGATTAAACCGAAATATACGAAAACAGAAAAAAGTTGAGAAGAAAGAAAAAACTAACCCTAGACTTGACTAAAAAGGGGTCTAATCTAAGTAAAAACAGCAGAAATCTCTCAAAACTGCAAAAACGAACTCGATTTTGCTCAAAATCTTTCAAAATCGTCGAATAACTCGAAATATAGGAAAAATACAGAGAAAAATTGCGAGAAACTTACCCTAGAGGCCTGGACTAAACTAAAAAGGAACCTAAATTCAAGCATTTCTTTGCTTTTCCTCTCTCACTTCACCCTCTCTCTCTCTCTCTCTCGGCTTCTTTCTATCGAAGAGGAAATGGAAATGGAATGGGGAGTTGTTCTTGGTTTATTTATTTCTTTTTTTTTTAGAGAGAAAGTTCGTAGGCGATTTGGTTTATTAGGAAAGGAATGTTAACGGTCAGAATCGGATTAATTAAGGAGAAAGGTTACTTAACACTGAAGCACCCACTCGGCGGTCCGTGAGACTGCGTGGTGGGCCAGCGGAAAGAATAAATACTTCATTTACTTAACACTGAAGGGCCGATAGAAATAATAAATACTCCATTTTTGGCTGGAGACCAATCTAACGTAAGGTGCGCGCGCAACGCTGGCCGTCCGATTGGTTAGCTATTTCTAATGAATTTAATCCCTACCATCTGCATCCACTTATGTATCTGGTCAAGATTTTCTGTGTATTATGTGGATTTGCTCCCGTGTGCTTTTATCTACTGTGGCAGCGAGCATTTATGGGCTATTATTTTGTCTCTCTATGCACTGCACGAATAGCTGCACAGAGAAGCTCATACAAAAAATAGTGCCTTTGTAAAGATGGACGGCGGGCCGGTAGGGGTTGCTCTTAAATAATGATAAAAAAATAAAAAGTGGCATTTTTATAAAATAATAATAGTATAAATCTAATTTTGGCCTGTAGGGTTGCTTTTAAATAATGACAAAAATGAAAAGTGGCATTTTTATTAAATAATAATCGCATAAATCTAATTTTAATCTTTTATACGACATAAATCTAATTAGTAATTCAACAATGATATTTTTCAAATTAACAGATCATCTATATGCCATAAAATAAAAAAAAACTCTAAATGTTTACTATTGTTATCTTTGAATGAGATCTAAAATCAAGCTACGGTTTCATTACAAAGAAAATATCTCTTTTTTTCATTTGTTTTTTCGATCACCATAAAACTCTCCATGATACACTTTTCTTTCTTGGGAGTAGTGTTCTCCAATCGTGCATATCGTGTCGTGTCGTGTCAAACTCGATCGTGTTAGAGTCTCGTGTCGTGTCGTGTTGACACGAATTTTTCTTTTTTAATTGTGTCGTATCATGCTTAGTGGTGAGAAGAGGCAACACGACACATATTATGACACGACACGACAGACACGATTGTATCGTGTTGACACGTCGTGTTAGTCTTGTGAGATTATTTTATTATTTTGTTAAATTACAAATTTAGTAAAAATTAAAAGTGAGGAAAAGATTAATAAACATCATAATTTATATTTGATTAAATTAAATTTTTTTATAAAAAATAATAATTAGATTAGAATAATATTATGATTTAAATGACGGTAAATAATATGAGGTAGTATTATAAATTAAAATTAAATTATATTTTTTTCTTAAATAATCAACATTAATAATTTAATTTGTGTTGAGGTGTCGTGTTAATTAGTGTTCGTGTGGTATTGTGTGTCGAATCATGTCGAGTTGAATCGTATCAAACTTTCTAATGTCCCAACAAGACATGATTATGGCACGGCACAATAACACGATTAGGGGTGCATAACGTCTAAAACAACCATGAAAATGGGTCGTTGCTTTAACCATTTCATTTTGACACGAAACTGACTATATATTTGTGTTAACCGTTTTGTTTTGAACGAAACGATCAAAATCACGAAAATACCACAAAAATACACATGGACGAAACTGACTAAGTGTTGCGTTAACCGTTTCGTTTTTAAAACGCAACAAAACGAAAAAACGGTCGTCATTTTCATCCCTAAACACGATCGTGTCGTGCTAATTTTATATTCGTGTCATGTCATATCATTTTGGAAAACAGTACCTGAGAGAACCAGGTAATTTCTTCCCCATCCATAAAACAGCTCCGTAGCGAAATAACAAACCTATGAATATAATATTAGATGAACAAAAAAAATTCTTTCCTTAGATCCAACCGAATTCGAAGGTATAGGAAGAAACCCCTCAAAATATATATTTTTATTTTGGAAACGATGTGAACAAACCCCTAGTACAAATAGCATCACGTTCCTTATCATATTTTTTGACGACATCAAAATATGAGTGATAAGTACCATCATATATTTTTATCATCATCATCATCATTACTGAAGACGGAGGGACCGAGGACTGACTTTTTTGCAAAAGAAAGCTAAAAATGTTGGGCTAATTCAATTAAGTGTAGGGTTCTGCTTCTACCATTTTTGTTGCCACAAGTTGCCACGACTTCATATTTTATCATTAATTAAAATTTTTTAAATTCAAATGCTGAATCCAAACCGTTATCTTGTTCAATTTAACAAGCGATGCGTTTCTATATAAATTTTATAAAATTTGAAGTCGGTTTGATAATCAATCAAATGACCAAATGATAAACGTATTAAAATTAAGCTGTCATAATTAACTAGATTCGTTCATTTGTTGACCACTTGATAGAGTATCAAACTAACTTCAATTTTTATGAAACTTATATAGCAACGCATCGCTCGTTAAATTGAACAAGATCAACGGTTTAGATTCAGTATTTAAATTTTAATTATTTTCAAATATTAATAAAATATAAAGTTGTGGCAACTTGTGACACCAAAAAATGATGACAGCGGAACTCTGCTCTTCTATTAATATCATGTTTCAGCCCCTGTCACAATTAACCTATCACCGTTGGTTAATTTTGATTAATTCTCTCAGCTGTTTAGTTGAATTAACTCCAAAAATATCACAATCATTATTTGTAACATTCCAAATGAGAGACGATACTTCATTTGGGCTATGTTAGGATGAATGACAAGAATAACACAATCATTGTTTGATAATGTGAAATGATTAAAATCATTTTCTCCTATTTTATACTAATGCTATTTTATACGTGTAAAATTCATCTAATTGAAAAGCATATTTTACATTTCTTTCGTAATGAAATTAAACAGAACAAATCATTAACTGGCAGCATTGAAGCGCAAGTGTCTGGAATTCGCTCGTTCGGTCAACAAACTTTTGGATCTGTATATTGAGCTGCATACAAGCATCAGCCGATTTTTTTATTAATAATAAATAAATAAATATTATAAAATAATAAACTTTTTTAGTAAATCGAAATAACATTATAAAACATTCAATTCCAAGCTGAGAATTCACTGTTCATTTATATTGAATCCCAGCCGTCTGATTTTTCCTCTCTGCAGATGGATCTCATCTCCTCCTTTCGTCTCCGCTATCTCTTTTCTCTCTGCTATACTTTGGTTTTTCTCTTTCGATTCCTTTGTGCCTCATTGTGTTCATCCTGTATGCGCTGTGTGTTTTGCGGCTGCCATGCGTTCGTCTGTTGTGTCTTTGCTTTTTCAGGCCGCAACGGATCCAGATCGCCTCTTTTGTCCAGTCAACCTCGCTTTCTCTGTACTTTGCGGTCACTCCGGGGTGTACGTCTGTCTGCGTTGTGGCTTATGGCTTCTCTAGAAGCCTCTCAATGGCACTGTTGTATGGCACTGTTGTTTTGCGAGGGTTTTTGTTGGGCTTGCTTCTTCTCCTGCTGCGCTGGGTTGTCTTCTTCGTTGCTTGGTGAGTGCTTTGTCGTTTGCTGTCCATTTTTTTTACCTCCGAAAGGTTTTTGCTTTTTGCTCCGTTTTATGTTGTTTTGGTCTAGATTTTCCCTTTAATTATTTTAGTTCCTATAAATATTTTTTAGGCTGAAAAAAATTTGGGCGTAGGTTTAAATTCATAGGTTTTTTTCTGGATTTTTTCAGCATAAAAAATTAGAAGTGGAACCTGCCGATCGTGCCTTACTTGCTATCACTTTTGTGCCAGTGTTCTTCAAGCTATGTCCATTTCAGGTTAGTGCCTTCATTTTGGTGTTTTCAATTTTTACATTTTTTATTTTTCAGTTTTCTAAGTTTGATTTATGTTGACATCGTCTTCTTTATGGTTTAAAATTGATGTATGATTTGATAAGCTATGAACAGGGATGTTATTGAGTTCAAGCTATGGTTTTGCTGCTAGTAACAAACAAAAAAACTGAGATTAAGGTGATCAATTGCTTACGCCTAAAATTATAATACCAGGGGTAGTTTTTTTTTAGGTTTGCTTTGTGGCCTTTAAATTTATCGTATTAACCACTTATTATGCAACCATCATCGATTTCAGGATGGATTTCCTCAGGTTCCTGTGGCTTTCACTAGAGGCACACAAGATGTTGCTAATTTGCTTAATTGGGACAATGAAATATAATGAGACTTCTTAAAAAACTAATTTTTTTTAGAAATATACAAATTAAGCAAGGTATTTCGATAAAATTTAAGCACCCATAAGAAATTTGGATACCAAGATATTTGGATAAAATTTTTAAAAAATCAGCATGCCAGCGAGCGCTGTGCTTCAATTGGTTTTGCTTCTCTACCTATTGTTTGTACCAGCATGAGAATTGTGAGGTCTGACAGCATAGCAGTTTCACATGACAGTGTGGAAACAAGCTCAGTTTGGTATTTTTTTTTCTGCTTTGCAGGTCCATATACTTAGTTCCTGCTGTCTTTATACTCTTGCTGTTCTGAGCTTTGTGCATACCTGTTCCGTATTCTTTGGTTGTTTCATGTCTTCACCTACTCATTCTGTGGCCATTTTCTTACAAAACTTTTCTATCATGCTACGTCTTACACTACTTTAGTGATTGGTACCAACATGCATTGCGTTATGTTGTTGGGTCGGGACATCTTACATTACTTAGTATCATGTGGCAGCCCCAGCAACCCTGTCATTGGGCCTGTTATACCTATGCAGGCCTGTTTTTTCTTTTGTCATCTTTTGTAGCTTTCTTTTATTGTTCCGACATTTACTGAATCAGCATATGATATTTCGGTTTCTGCCTCTTTTTGTATTGGTTCTGATCATACTGATCTTCTCTTCAATTTGTTTTGCAGACTCGTTTTGCTTTCCGAGTGTATTCTGCTATCGCTCCTTCTCATTCCTTCATCGTAAGGTATGTTTGTTTGCTGCATCTGTGTACACATTGCAAAATGATACCTTTGCTATGCTTGTCGTACTTGCTTCATGCCGCGATTGTCGCAGTTGCACAGGTTATCCAGTCTTTGTTGAGAATATCAGGCTTCATTGTTTACGGGGGAGGTTGGCTCTGCATGTCAGTTTCTTTAGTCATTTTATAGTTCGTGGCATGATTACATGTTTCTATAGACAATGCTTCTCGCATCATGTGCTCTTAGGGTTGTGTAAATCGAACAGTTCTGTCGTATTGCTTATTTTTCCTGCTTGCTTTCTATCTTATGATGCCTTCTGCTCTCTTTCTTTTTTTGCCAGATTTTGTAGATCGTAGCTGTTCTTTATTCGTTGCTACATTCCGCAGCTAGCGTGTTTTATGTCCTCGGTCTTTAGCTTTCTATTACCTATTACAGACAAAAAAGGTCTCATTTTTTTGTCGAGGTAGCAGTGTCATATGGTGAATTTGGCTCCTATTTTCCTGCACATGTCGGTTCGTGCTCCCTTTATGACCAGTTTTGTTGGGTCATTTGTTTATATCCCTGATATCTTCTGTTCTTGATTGTTCAATTCCCCATGTCTGCTACAAAAGCAAAATTAATCTTTTGTGTTGTATCTCTGTGAAATCATGATAATCGGTTCAGAAATGTAAATAGAAAGAATCTATTTTCAATAATATTTGCCATGCTTTGTTCTCTCATCAAAATAATGCTAAAGCTTCTACTCAAATTTACAACTGCATGTGGACTTCTCATAGATTTATCTCTTTTTTTTCATCAGGTGGACAAAGGATCATAGGATTTAATAATTGTTTGAGAGGCCGATTCTGAAAGAAAATAAAACATCAAGAACCTCTTATATGTGCTCAGGCAAACAAGGTACCATTACAATTTTAAATATGGTAACTATATTCTTTGCGATCATTTCTCTAAAATTAGAATAGTATGTTATCCTAAAAAAAATGCAATTTATCTTTTTTTTTTGTCATATCTCTATGAAATCATGATAATCAGTTTGCAGATGTAAATAGAAAGAATCTACTTTCACTAATATTTGTCATGCTTGGTTCCCTCATCAATTAAGCCATCTAATCACATCTAAAATGCTGTTGGGTGAATAAAAAATAGGGAAAATTAGCTGTATACCCCTCTAACCATAGCTAATTGGAAATATCTCCCTCTAATCTTCATAATTGGAAATATCCCCCTCCAAACATGATTATTATAGATATATACCCGTTTGATTAATTCGAAGCATTTTTTTATTATGAAATATTATTTTATGAAATTCGAGACAAAAATGCCCTCAATCTATATCATATATTCTTCTTCCTCTTTCAAATATCATCCTTCGTATAATAGGAAAATATGTATTCTCCTTAAAATAGCTGGAGAACACTTCCATCCACCGCTTGAGCATGCACACCAAGAAGCAATTGCTTCTGATCCCATCACACGATGTTATTTTTATTTTATATTGCTGTTAATTCATCATCCTGGTTAATTATTTTGTAGTGAAGAGGACATGTGGCTATTGGAAATAATGGTACTACTCTCTTTGAACATAGTACTGGTTTAATACAAATTGAAGTTCAAAGAAGTGCCTTGGGTTTGACATAAGAAGTTAGAGCCCGCTTCAAGCACTCTGAATTTATGACAAGGATCTGACAAGACCTCCGATTTCAAGTTTAATATCTTTCGTTATGAAGTGATTTAATATAATGTTAGTAATTTTCGGTTGCTAGAGATTAGCTTAAGACATTGTCATTGATTAGAAAGCATAACAATACTGTATTAAATCTGTAAAAAAGAAAATAGAATTTGCATCAGAGAGAGTGGTCCTCTATTACTCAAATTACAACAGCTTTTGTCATTGGATCAAATAAAATAAAACCAGCAACTTAATTAATTAAGTAGGATCTCCTGGGGATAAGATGCTAGGAACATATTGCATATCGACAAAATCCATATGTGAGTGAAGGAGACCAATTTGCAAGATGAATCAGCTCCCAACTTTTCTTCTCATATACCTGGTTGTATAATCAATATTTGTCAAAGTAGCAAAGAACATAGGCGCCTCTTAGGCAGTTAGGCCAGACGTTGAGATGTACAAACTACAGAGGAAGGAGAACACACAATCACGGTAGACACCATATATTTCTTTCCGATAATATAGAGTGAAAAATAGGAAGAAGATCAAACGTCAAGACTTGAGGATATTTTCGTCCATAATTTCAAAAAATGGTTCTCCACAATTAAAAAATCATTAAAACTCCTCAAAAGAGTATATATCTACAGAGATTGAGTTTGGAGGGGGGATATTTCCAAATATGAAAATTAGAGGGGGATATTTCCAATTAGTTATGATTAGAGGGGTATATATCTGATTTTCCCTAAAAAATAATGCTAAAGCTTCTACTCAAATTACTGCTGCGTGTGGACTTCTCATAGATTTATCCTTTTTTTTTCAGTCTTTCCTTCAGTTTAGGAGTACCGAGCAATTAAAGTGAAAGTTTGGTTCAGTTTGTGTTAGCCTAAAGTTTGCAGTGTAAAATAATTACCATTAATATCTATCTATCTATATAGAATTATAGATAGATATTACGACAGGTTGGATCAGTTTCAATGTTCAACAAGTTCAACATGAATTCATTTTCTTTAATCAAAACTTGAAAATTGTTCAATATGTGCACTACTGTATCATGGTGTTACACTGTGTTGTATTGACAGAAGGTTCAATTTTGATATCGTATTTTTAACGAATATTGACAGAAAGTTCAGCTATTTTCTATTTGATGAAATGACTCTAGAAGGATCTATTATTTCAAAGTTTTATAATAGTATTATTTCTTAAGATAAAATATGAACCTTCATTAGTCACCTATAAAACTCCGCATGATACACTTTTTTTTTTCTTGGGAGAACCAAGCAATTTCTTCTCCATCCATAAAATAACTCCGAAGTGAAATAACAAACCTATGAATATTAGAAGAAAAAAAATTTCTACCCTAGATCCAACCAAATTCATAGGTATAGGAAGAAACCGCTCAAATAGATATTTTTTTTGTTCAATTATTATATTTCAACTAGTGGGCTCTATTGTCGCGGCTTCGCCGCGACCACCCTCATAAAGTACTAAATAAAAAAAATTCTTTCGATTTGGAATATAATAGATTTAATTTAAAATGTAATGAACGTATATTAATATAATGTTAATCTGAAAATGTATTTTAGTTGATTGTTTGTAAATAATTGTGGAAAAAAAATATAACGCCTAGATATTGCTGAAGTTGATTGAATTACAACACAATTTTAGCTTTAAGACTACCAATGTTAAAACATGAGCTCAACAGAGCCTAATTTTATCGTAAAATTAGTGAACGGGGAAAAAAAATATATAATATGTTATTGTAAATAATAATTTAGGATAATAAATTATTTATATAAAATATGTTTTATGAAAATTGAAATGTAGATGCATAATTTAAAATGTTACATATGGCAGTATAGAAAAAAAATATAAATATAAACATGTAAATAATATGATTATCGAATGAAATAATAAATTTTAATAGGGATTTGTGGTAGCAAACATCTATTATATGTGTAATATAGTTTAGATAATTGTAACATGATTTTATAATAAGGATCGATGTAAGTTAA
Organism: Rhynchospora pubera; assembly: GCA_028095005.1. NCBI lineage: Eukaryota > Viridiplantae > Streptophyta > Magnoliopsida > Poales > Cyperaceae > Rhynchospora > Rhynchospora pubera. Next base: position 364,754,547 of record CM051459.1, read on the forward strand.
TTAAAACTGTTATTAAGAAATTAAAATTATCGCCTTAAGGAAAATATAAAAACAAATATTAAAGAAATAGATATACCTGTAAATACGCATTTTGTAAATGGTAATGGGACGTTATGAAAAATAAACTATGTCCAGGCTTAAAAGAGAAGTTAAGATAACCATATAAGGTATAGGACGAAAAAACGGAAAAAAAATGAAATAACATAGGTACATAAATTAAATAAATATCAGAAAAAAGAGATTTTATTGTAATATCAAAATGTATTGTTCCATTGCACTTGATGTGCAAAATAACTGCAGAATGATGGTACATGTAAAATTAGATTTAAGTAGTTATTTATATTTAATGAATTTGTTTAAGTATGTATAGATATTTAAAGATGAATTAATTCAAACCCAAAAACACCCCATTTGATTATATAAGAGGAAAAAAAATTACAAAATCCTACAGCATACTACCAGTACCAGTCGTGTCGGGGAAAAAAATTGAAGCATTATTCGATTTAACCCCTCATCATCCACAAATCAGACGACAAATAATTATCCACATTGAAAGCAAAAATTCAAGTACACCAGTGATATTCAATATATAAGAGATCATGTACATCATTTAAAATTGGAATTTAATAAGTGAATCGGTACACCCGTTCAAGTAGTGAATTATACTTTCTTAATTTGTTGTAGTCAGTATGTTTAGATATTTTAAAATGAGATTATATAAACTTGAAAACACTAAATATGATTAATTAAGAGAAACACATAGAATTAAATAATCGTACAACATCCTCCTTGTACAACTCGTACCAGGAAAAAGAAAATTGAAGCGTTATTCAATTTAACCCCTCATCATTGATCAATTAGACAACATACCATTATTCAAATTAAAAGCAAAAATCCAAGTATACTATGGTATTTAACACAAAAGAGATCCGGAATACTTTTACAAAATGAAATGTAATAAGAGAAAAGGTACACGCATTCAGAGTAAGCTAGATATGAAGTAGCAATCGCTATTTTCGCTTGAACTCTCTCCAACAATCTCCTTAGCCAGGCAATGTCCCCCCTTGAGAGGCGATTTCCTAACCCCGTATGATTTATTTTGAAGTTTCCCTGTAAACAATTCGAAAACCCATTTGCGGTGACCAGTGTGATCTTACATCTAATTAGAATTTTTTTTTTATGTAGAGAGCAGTGTTAAAAAATAATGACTGAGTGTATTACAATTTGCATTGAAACAACAATTAAATATTAGTGTTACCATGAAATTGTCAACGGAATTAAGATGGAAAATACTTCATGAAGCCTCTTCTTGAAGTTTGATCTGAATTACCTGCATGTAGTATACAAATTTAATATTCAGACACGGGTGAATTGTAACACAGAAAAAATAAAATATATGTGCGTACCTAACATATATAAAATTTCTATGTAGACTATATTCATTGTAAACCCTTTGTACAAATTCTCCTGGTTTTTAAGTAGATTGATTAGGCTATGTGCTTGATTTTTAAGCTCCTAAAATTGTCGATATGTGAATCAAATATACTGCATGGTTCAAACACACCGCTAAGTACTATATCAACAGAACCAGTTAGGATGGTGTATAGGCATTGCCATCATATGGAACCTGATTGTGCCATTAATGAAAAACTTCTTAATTTCTGGCAATTTACCATTATTTTTATAAGTAAATGTACGTCTGAGTTTCAACTTTCATTAACAAAAAAATAATGGTAAATTTTCAGAAAACGAATTATGAAGCTTTCCAACAAAGTGCTTACTAAAAAGAAGGGAGTAAGGGACATAACTAAGCCTTTTCATAAAACAAATTCCATACAATTCTAAAGGAAACGAACAGGCAATCAAAACAGAAAAAACTAATGATCAATTTTTTTTCTCATTAACTCATTCCTTATAAAATAAACTTAAAATTTGCTTAAGTCAGTAGTCATATATAGCAGCCAAACAACTCACAATTTGGTCCCTCTTTATTTTTTTAAACATTATATCTACTTCTTTTATTGCTCAAAACTACATTTTATAGCATTTTTATACTAAACGAAGTGCAACTTGGTATGTATGGGGTCAATTTCATAAGTAACATTGAGATGGTGCAAATCGCTAATCTGTAAGGAGCACTTTAATAAGTAAATATGCGGCTAACTTTTTTCTCGCATATATAAAACAAATGATAAATCACTACCGCTGGTATATAAGGTCAGTGTAGCTTTGATAGGAGGTAGATGTGCAGCACCTAAAGTAAGACTGTTGAACGCCTATGTTCCCCAGTGTGGCCCACTCTTCGGATCCAATTCTACAGCTCTCTTTGCACCAGAAGGCTAACTTCCCTCTACCATATCATATAACAATACTTTTCAAAATGAATACATAAATAATTTGATAGTTAGTATGAATGAATATGAGGGGGGCAAAAAAGGATAAAAACCATTATATGTGGAAAACTGAATCTCACATAAGTTGGTTTATATTGGTAAAAAAAAACCTATGTTACTGGTGGAAAAATTTGTTGTTATGTACAATATATTTGAAAAAGAAAAGAAAATAAATCTGAGTGCTAGGATTTCAGTACCTGACAGCCTTTGTTTTTGTCGCGGGGCGCGAGCTGAGAACGATATCTTTTGCATCCATCCGACGGCCCGTCAACCTACGTCGCAACAGAAAAACAAACAAAGTCAGATTACAAACCTTAGTAACCGGTTATTTAACGACGCAACTTCTCTACATTTAATTATTATAACAAAGTTTAATCATATCAGATTAATCCACAAAAACAAATAATATATTTTACAGAGATAAACGAGTCCAGACAGTTAGTCAGCCAGAATGGTCCCTCTCCGATCTCAGGAGGATCGGGAAACGGCTCCTCCCTGAACTCAGGAGGATCAGGACACAAAATTCATACAAAATTCACATCCAATTCCAAATCCGATATTCCATAAAATATACCAATCACAATTCAGAAAACATATTCAATCAAAATCAAACGATAAATCAAATCAATCGATTAATTCGAAATTAAATATAAAGAAGTCCGATTACGTGACATGACAGTCCAGAAATCAACAAACATATCAAATCGATTATCCTGACTGCAACGTAGACTTAGAAATCCAATTGGTTGACTCATCAAAATATTCAATTTGTCTTCAATTATATATATGAAAATGATATATAATTCATTTGGATGGATTTTACTCTCCATGAAATCTAAGGTAAATTCGGATTTGGGTTTGCAAACAAACAGAAGAAGCATATCGAATGATAAGTGAGAAGTGAAATTGATATATCAATATCAATGGTTAATAAATGGATGACACGTTACAATAAACATGAGGTGTCAATAAGTAAATAAATGGAATTGAGCCACGTACAAATTAAGAGACATGTGGCATAAATTTCAGTCGGCAAGGATTGTCTCTATTTCATTTCATTCGATCAATTAAAAAAGAAAAAAACATTGACTGGTCAAAGTCAAATTTGGTCAATGTAGTCAACTATGGTCAACAAATAAAAATTCGGTCAACTTAGATTAAAATCATATCAAAGTGGTGGGGTGTTACTATATCAATATCAATGGTTAATAAATGGATGACAGACACGTTACCTTAAACATGAGGTGTCAATAGGTAAATAAATGGAAGCGAGCCACGTACAAATTAAGAGACAGGTCACAGGTGCATAATTTCAGTATCAATGGTTAATAAATGGAATTGAGCCACGTATACAAATTAAGAGACAGGTGCATAAATTTCAGTCGGCAAGGATTGTCTCTATTTCATTTCATTCGGTCAATTAAAAAAGTAAAAAGCATTGACTGGTCAAAGTCAAATCTGGTCAATGTGATCAACTCTGGTCAACAAATAAAAATTCGGTCAACTTAGATTAAAATCATATCAAAGCGGTGGGGTGTTACATTTTCCCTCCACCATTCATAAAACTAAGATCACGACCTTTTAAAAGTATTAATTCATTTTTTTAAAGGAAAGAAAAATAATTCAACATATAAGAAAAGAACGGAGAAGAATATATATGCCTCATTATTACCATTTGAAGACCAACATTCATCAACAGGTCCACAAAAGTAAAGTTGTAATGTAGAGATTCTGTAATTTTTCAAAGAAAACATAAGATATTAGCTTAAGAACATCATCTTCTAAAAAATTTTGTAAGCAGACTATGATTAATTTGAATGTAATTGCACCTTAAGTTTTGCCTTTCTCACAATCATATATTAATATCTTACTCTTTATTATTAAATGCTTCAATTAAAAGAATTTTGAGACGTAGAAACAAAAATTAAACTGAAAATTGCAAAAGGGAGATTGCAATCCATCAAGAAGAGCAAAACGTGTTAATTCTTAATTCGATCTTCTAGTTTTACCAAAATCAGAATTCATTATTAAACTGATTCTTAAATGAGAAATGAAAGAGGACATACATGAATACCATAGTTGTTGCTAGAAATAAAGAGGAGCTTACAAAACCTGAAAAAAAAATGAGAAATTTGATATGTTAGTAAAAAGAGGATTTTAAAAACAAATGTTGCAGTTATAATCGCTGTAAGAAAACCAACAAAGAATCAATATTAATATATTATATAATCAAAATTAACGTGATGAATCAAGCAATGCATTCAATAACATTAAGGATTTTTTTCCATCCGTAATTGAATTGATAGAGAAAATATTTTAAAAATGAACATTATTTGATACCCTTTAACACAATATGGTTGTACTAAAAAAATTAAGATTCCATCCATCGTGTAAAAAGGGTCAGGTGACATTTTTTAAATTGATTGTGTAAAATTTAGCTTATTTTTGCATAATTCATTGTGGGGCCGTTTGGATGGGTTGGGAATTGGGGGAATAGCCAATTCTAGGCATAAATTTATTGGGAAGTGTGTAACTTTGTGAAGAGTTTGGATTGTTTATAATAAATTTGGCATAAGAAATTCCGGGAATTTGCAATTCCCACCTATTCCAACCTCATCCAAACGCCCCCTGTGAAACTGAACTTAAATTTAGTCCAGAAACTCTTCATCCTCCTTAAATTCTGCAAAAAAAAAAGTGACACCGCTGGACCTAATAACTGCCACCGTTGCCCTTCCTAGCTGATACAACACTGAGATCTATTATAGACTATCAATTGCTTCGTTTGGTAACTTTACCTTTACCCTGAAGCTGTGGTGAACATCTAAGAACACAATGAAAATAATAAAAAGAACAAAAACATCTGACCAATGATTGAGAATAAAAGAGATAGATATTAAAGAAGCGAGTCGTTTTAAAATTAGTAAAGAGCAGCTACATACTTACCTGCAACACCTTCATACACATCATTTTTATTTGGTGCATCAATAGCCTGAATTCCAAAAGAGCATTGCAAAGACAATTTCTGCAAATAATTCAGTACGATGGCATGTTCCACCTATTACTGCAAAATTAGCACCTTGAAGTCCCATCGTTGTGCGCTTAATTTAAAGAGGATACCAAAATATCAGTTGATTTCTTAAACCGAATAAACAATTGCTCCGTAGAAATTCAATTAGAGCATCTCTCACAACTTGTCAACAACTAAACACTCATCAATTAAAATTAACATTAATAAAGCTTTGTAAATTCAACTATAGCAGAAAATAAATCAAAAATAAAAACTTTTTTTTGGCAAAATAATATGCTTACTATCGGGGCAGGAGAAGAGGAAGAGATACGAGACAAAGGACTAGCATTCTTGGTGGAACTCACCAGAAACGACTTATCACGAAGCTACCGGCACACTGAATGGCGCATCCAGTTCAGTCTAGCAGATCTCTAACCACTCTGTATATCACCTTCCTCGTCAATGAACAACGCATGATGGACAGAAAAAAAAAAAAGAAAAAAAAAAACGGGATCTCTACCGATTCTCCATGGCTTGAAAAGCAAGGATCTTTGGTCGATTATCACAATTGACGTATGCACGAACGGAAAATTAGATCACAATCTACCTTCTTATCTTACCTTGAGCTTCTTACTTTTCCCAAATGTGCCGCAAAGAGGCAGGAAGAAAAATAAAGATGGGAATGGAACTCGGTTGGGTTGGCAACAATGGGAGCAACATTTAATAATGCAGACCATACATATACATTCTCATAATTACACAGTTTACACTACACTGGAGTACGAATTAACTCCATACACCAACCTCATTCTAGTTCAAAAGTATTTTTTAATCACACAAATTTGCTAGACGCTGGGCCCATCCACGGCGACCATAAAGTCATGTATATGTTTCTGTCAGTGCGTAAGGTAAATCCAAACAACAAAGAACTAATATAATGGATCTCCACACCTTTAGCCACACAACTATACCACCGATCATCCTGCTTCGAAATTCCGACCTCAGTGGAGGTACTTTTGTTCACGGAACTCACCATTCATGGATGATCGACGGTCCAGATATGCAGATCCAACGGTCCAAACATAACCAACGCCCTAGATAATTCTTTGGAAATTGAAAAATGACACTATTCATAGGCGTGAATTTTGATGAACTCCCTACTCCACATTTATATGGAATCACATCCTCTGCCAACCATTTATGGTTGGTAGAGGGCCAACGTTTGATCTAAACCGTTAGATCTAATCTCAATGGTTAAGGGAGCCCCGTGCATGTAACCTAGATTGATAGGTCCGAAAAATTTTAACCGTCGAGACTAGATCTAACGGCTCGGATCAAACGTTGGCCCTCTACCAACCTCAAAAAATTAGTAGAGGATACGCTCCCCATTTATATAGGTATAATTTTGAATACGAAATAAACATACTTCTAATACAAGTAGCATCACGCCCCTTACCATATTTTCGACGATAACAAAACACGAGTGATGAGGACCATCCCATATTTTTATCATCACCACTCTTACCGGAAGCAGAGCGACCGATGACTTAGTAAGAGAGAGCTAAAAATGTTGGGCTAATTCAACTAAAATCATATTTCAGCCCCCCGTCTCAATTAGCGTATGACCGTTGGTTAATTTTGATTGATTCCTTCACTTTCATCATTTCTTATCTTCTCTTTGCTTGCGTTTGGATGAGAGAAGAAGAAGAAGAAGAAAGAAGGTGGGAAGAAAAAAAATTATAAATAATCCAAACTCTTCACAAAATTACACACTTCCCAATACTTCTTCCCACTTCTTCCCTTCTTCCCACACCTATCCAAACGCACCCTTTGTTTATTCCCGTGTTTTCTTTTTCTATTGCACGATTGAATGTTAAAAAAGATGAGAGACGGTACTTCATTTGCGCCATGTTAGGATGAGTTAAGAAGAATAACTCATAAAAAGCTAAGAATAACTCCTTTCTAGACTCCTTTCAAAGAATAAGGAAGAAAAAACATTTCTGATAGGAAAAATAGCACAATCATTATTTGACAATGTGAAATGATTAAAATCATTTTCTCCTATTTTATACTAATGCTATATGTATATATACATGTAAAAATCATCTAATTGGATTCTATACACGCTTTGAATGCAGTAATTTAAAAGACTACATGAAAAGCATATTTTACATTTCTTTCGCAGCGAAATTAAAAAGGAGAACAATCATTAACTGGCAACATTGAAGCGCAGGTGTCTGTAATTCACCTTTGGCTGAATCGCTCATTCGGTTAACAAACTTTTGGATCGGTATATTGAGCTGCATACAAGCATCAGTGTGTATTATATTATCCTTCTTTGTTTGAACATTTCACAGCAACTTATTTAGTACTATTTTTAATTTTATTTACTACTATTGTTAAGTTATTCTGGATAGCTAAATTATAATTAATTATGTTATAATCAAATGCAAATCATCTTACACTGACAGTAATTCGGTCAAATGCAAATCATCTTATAATCAAAGACTTCAACCTGTGACTAACTCTGGACCCTTGTATACGTATTTCTTAAGAAAAAGCCTATAACTAGGCAGAAAATGAAAAATATCATAATTTTAAATTTAAATTTAAAGTACTATAAATCAATTGAAAGCCCATATAAAGTAATTAAAACTTACAATATTTACATTTTTACATTTAGAATAAAAACACATCATAAAATTTATTTCATAATATAGGCATGAAGAAAAAAAAAAAAAAACCGGAGCGGAAGACGTTCAAATGTAATCAGAACCTCAAATTGAGCCTATTGAGGCTATCAAGAATTTCAACGAAATATGTATGGTTCAAAAAATGCATTAGTTCACTTGAAGTGTTAAAGGGAGGCTCAGAGAGCGGAAGACATTTATTACTGGATTTGTCTTCATACAAATTCCGATTAATTAAATCCCACATATCATCACTGACACCCTTCAAAAAAACAAGACAAAAAATTAACAAAATTGAATGAAAAGATGGTCTTAAAGAGAAGATTAGATCTATTCCACACAGCATATGCTTCGGGTATATGCTTGTCTATAGTTTGACGACCAAATTTGTACCAATACCAAAATACCAAAAGATTATAAAAGCAGAGGAAAAAATATACACACGTGCCGACTAGTGTCAGAGGTGGCAGTTCCAGTGGCGAAGTAGGGAAGGCTGGAATGGCCGAGATGATCAGGAGAGCTCTGTCGAAGATGGGTTGAGCTCTCATTTTGTTTAAACCATTGTATAACTTGTTGAAGGTTGAAGCTATAATTAGGTCTCTCTCTCTCTCTCACAGGCTCAACTAGCTACCTTATTTGAACCAGAACAGACATTGATTTTCATATGTGCTCCAACAACACAAGATTCTTGGATATATATACAAATAACCGATCAAGTTTTCTTTTCCTCGATTCCCAAATTAAATTGTAAAATTAAGTCAAATTGAACTGAAATGGTGCCAAAGCAAATGCATAGTTGGAGATTTGTGAATTGGTTATCCTCGGGATAACCTCACTGCTGTTGGATGCCGTTTCCTAACGAGTTGAAATATGTTAAATTATTAAATGTTAATTGTGTGTGATTTGCAGAATCACACATTATTGAATGATATTATTATCAAGCTAACTAAAAGCTTAATGAGAGTAACTTATGCAGATTATTTGGCATATAAATTTTTTTCAATTTATGCAGATTATTTGAACCAATTTCAGGCATATGAAGAAGGAAACTTCAGAAGGCTGGTACAGACTTCTTCTCAATTCTCATATTTATCATAAATATCTGGAAGTGCAAATCAGATGCTATAAATAATCCATTTCCTCGAAAAGTTCCTTTGGTGAAGTATAAATACCCACTCTGATTGGGTCCATACCAGTTGGAAAGGTAGATACCAGTCTGTACCATACTCTTATTGTTGACTGCCTGGTACATAAAAGTCATCTCTTATTTATACAATTATTCAGAAGTGCAAATAAATGAAAATAACCCATTTCCTTGTAAATTTCCTTCATGGATTATAGATACCAACTCTGCTTGGATTCTTGCCAGTAAGAAAGGTACAAAACAGTCGATACCACAGCATTATTATCTTCCATTTCTGATGAGAATCTTTTTCGTGTTTCTTTTAAATATAACTGGGATCTATCTGTACCAGGCACAAAATAATGAACTTTTTCCTCTGAAAATACAAAGAGACAAACCCTGCCATATACCAGTAATCTTTAAAAAAAAAAAAAAAATACCTGCTGGTATATTTGCAGTTCTTATCTTGTCCTTAACATTTATCATTGTTTTAGTGCATGTTGTATGAAATAATGTTCAAATTACTTTTGTTAGGCAGCATCAGAGGCAGAGGCTTCAACAATGTCAATTGCAAAAAGAGCAATACCAGAGGCATCTTCAATTGAAGAGGCAAGCCAAAGAGTGCGTGGGCCTTGGTTGAAAATCACCACTTCAAGTATTCAGGAAATAAGTGTGAGATCGATGACATTCTTGACATAGGTTGTTCTGTCGGGGTTAGCTCCAGATTTCTTGCTGAAAAGTTTCCTTCTGCAAGTGTAGTTGTAAGTCTCTTTTGCAATTTGCCCCAACAAATTTTCATATTAGATATTCTGTACTTCATTCCAATGATTTCATATACAAGTGGATGTATGTATATAAAACATGACCTTAAACTAAATTGGGCCATATTTTTTCATACAGGGGCCAGATCTGTCGCCATATTTCCTTGCGGTAGCAGAGTACAGGATTGACCACAAAGTCTTTTGACCTCATTTCTCTGGCATATGTGGTATGGACCCAGATCCTCTGGTTGTTTTTACAAAATGACCAGGGATCGTTTTTTTATTTGAGCCGTCTGATTTAATCACAACGGTTAAATTTTTTTGGGCCTACCTAACCACTGGTTGTTTTATAAAAATGACCCGAGGTTCTCGTTCCTATGTGGTATAGTAACCCTATCCTCCAAGTCTCCTTAATTTACAGGGATCTTTGTTATTCAAATAAGACAGCTGAATAATGCTGCTATACATAACAAAAAAAAAAATCATTAATGCTGACTTGATGCACTAACTTGTGTTTTTGTATTTTAAAGGAGAAAACGGTGCGTTATTCTCACTCATCTTTCATGTATTTAATCCCTATAACTTATCTGGATTTTTTGCAGTGTGGAGATTTAATTCTGCATCTTGTCCATCACACGAAGCATCAAAAGGAATAAAACAGTAGGTGCACATTAATGCTTTCATTAATCTGCAACCAAAACAAACCAGAACATGGTTTAAAACAAAACATAAGTAATTAAACTAAATTGTCATTCATGAAAACTCAACAATACTCAACTTAATACGGAATGTGGTGCCTCTAAGATGAGGACGTATAGCAATCCATCCGAGGTAAGAATGCCCTGTTATTGCTTTTGGATATTAAATGATTTATCTAGAGGACAAAGACAGCCAATTTATGAAGGATTCTAAAATCACGTCAGTGTGACATAAAATGCTTGTATAACTTTCCAAGCCTATGCATGAACATCAGGTGGTCAAAATACTTAACTTAAAACGATTTACCAACATGGTGATAATTAATTTCTGCATTGAACTTGTGTTTTAAAATTCACACATCAGTAAAGACTTTCTTCATATCTAGACTGACAATCACATTCTGATTATTGAACGGGCTATGATTATTTGAACCGACAATCACATTCATGAGAGAACATAAACAGTGCTCAGATAGTTGTGAAGATCAATAACAATCAAGACTTGTTTAAACAATTGTAAATTGGCAACAGCACATATTTGGACAATTAATTTAGCATGTGAAATCCCTAATCAACTAAGTGCACCGAAGATCGTTTAACCCAAAGCATGCCAATCAATCAAGCTAACTTAGAACTGTCTATCTTTGGACATATACCAAAACCAAACATAATGAATAAAATTAGGTTACAACTGGTTCATAATTTAAGAAATTACACTATATCACCACATGGCAGCTTATCTGACTTCATTTGACACCACTTAAAAAGTGAAGACGCATAACGAAGAATATTAAGGTGAGATGAAAAATTACCCGTGCCATTGTGCAAGATAACCTGTCATTCTCCATCAGAAAGAACATCCAACCATGCCAAAGCAACCCTTAAAATTTCTTCTAAGGCGACTTCTGCAAACCAGATAGAAGAACAATTGCAAAATACTCAGTAACAGTTAAAGCTGAAATAGAAGAGTACTTGAACTCACGTTTCAAGATCAAGCTTGAGCCTTTGAATCTGCATGATGGATGGCATGAGGTGAGAATAAAAAACTTGCTCATATGCGCAAGCCAAAAAGTAAAGAATATAGGTTGACAAATATGAAAGAGAAATGAAGAAAGATAAGCTAATAACCTGAATAAGAATTGCACGAGCAAGCTCTCCATTAAAATGGTTCTCAACAGGTTGAATCATCTCTTTTTCATATTTGCACATATTCATTGCAAGCATCTAATGAATTCATGTTCATATGTGCAAAGTTCGAATACAGCAACAGGGAAGAGAGATGAAAAAGCTACGCCTTGCCAATAACAATTTCCATCATTTGCTGACCAGTAGCATCCAGTGGAAGCTTTTGTCCTTTTGTTTGTTCATAGAAAGCACTTAGCATCCTACAAGAAAATGGGTTTACAAAATTATAAGTTCATAACAATAAATTGAGCAACCAATGAATTTTGACTTTGTACTTGTTATAAACAATCATTAGCATTTCCCCCGCCCCCAATCTTTGCAAACAACACCAAAAATACTTTTTGATTTATTGGCAGCCACAAGCATAAAAAATAACCATAACATGAACATTAAGCTGAGCAAAAACACACCAAGTTCCACAAAGCAAAAAGTAAAAAAAAAAAAAAGAATTCCATTGCAACTTCATAAAATGCAAGAGAATAATAGAAATTAGTTGTGTGCTTAACGTAAGTCCAATTTTTTTTTTGTTTTGACTCCAGGAAGAGTTCAATAAGGGTAATTGTAAAGTTGTCAATATTTGATTTAATGTCTACTTCTGAATAGTTGCACATAGGTACCCAAGAAAATATCATGGAGGTTCATACTAAAATACTGGGTCAGATATACATGCATCATTCACAACAGGTCCGATGAACCTTCATTATACAGATGTTGTATGGGCTTGTTTCTTATATTTGAAAATTAGGATTTTCAAGTGCCACAATCCTTCCAGGTTATGAGATGGGAGGGAGATAAAAAGCATAACAAACCTTTGGAGGGCAACTGTGTTCAATTGTATTTTTGTATCTACGCCAGCTATTTGACTAGACTTGAATATCTCAAAAAGCTCATCCTTTGAAATAAGCTAAAAATGAAAAACAAAGATTTTTTTTTTCAATATGGTACATGCACAATAGTGAGTTCACATCATCCAAAATGCAAAGTTAGGAAGCAAATATAGGTTGTCAGTCTATTAATGAAGCGCACTGTTAATGCTTGAGACTGAAATTAAATGAGTGTTTTGACTCCATCAAAATTTTTCAACTTATATCTGACGTCAAAATTACTTCATGCAGCTTAACCTCTAAACTTAGGTAGGACTAGGGTAAAATACAAAAAATAGAAGGTTCAGGCTAGAGATATAGTAAACAACGTGTTCTTTTTACTCATCTATCATGTATTTAATCCCTATAAATCAGTACATATTCAAACTATGCTGGTGCAAAACAAAACAAAAAATAACTTATCTGCATTTTTTGCAGTGTGGAGACTTAATTCTACATCTTGTCCATCACAAAAAGCATCAACAGGTCTAAATCAGTAGGTGCACACTAATGCTTTCAATCTGCAATCTAAATAAACCAGAACATGGTTAAAACAAAAATATAAGTAACAAAACTAAATTCTCATTCTTGAAAACTCAAGAATACTTAACTTAAGACGGAACGTGGTGCCTCTAAGATGAGGACGTATAGCAATCCATCCGAGGTAAGAATGCCCTGCTATTGCTTTTGGATATTAAATTACCTAGAGTACAAAGACAGCTAATTTAAGGAGGATTCTAAATGTGCTACTATATGTATACCACGAAAATCGCCACATTGTGACATAATATGATTGCTTAGCTTCTCAAGCCTATGCATGTCTCAAGCCTATGCATGAACATGAGGTGGTCAGAACACTTATCTTAAACGATTAACCAACATGGTGATGATTAATATATGCAAGTGCTCGTGTTTTCAAATTGACATATTGGTAAAGACTTTCTCCATATCTGAACTGACAATAAAAAAAAAGTCAGAGCTTTTTATTCCAAATAAGTTGGGCTAGGCTAGAAATGACGGTGTCATTTCTTGATCTATATGGCTGAGTTTTTACACTGGCTCGCTAAGCCTATCGCAAGCATGCGGGCTTGAACCCTGGACCTCCTAGAAAAGAGCCCAGTGCTCTTACCACCTTAGCTACTAGACCACATGCTCTGCACTGACAATCACATTCTCATTTTTGAACGGGCTATGATTATCTGAAATGACATTATATCACCAAAAGGCAGCATATCTGACTTCATTTGACACCACTTAAAAAGTGAAGAAGCATAACGAAGAATATTAAGGTGAGATGAAAAACTACCTGTCATTCTCCATCAGAAAGAGCATCCAACCATGCCAAAGCAATCCTTAAATTTCTTCTAACGCGACTTCTTCAAACCAGATAGAAGAACAATTACAAGCAAAATACTCGGTAACAGTTAAAGCTGAAATAGAAGTATACTTGAACTCACGCTTCAAGATCAAGCTTGAGCCTTTGAATCTGCATGATGCATGGCATGAGGTGAGAATAAAAAACTTGCTCATATGTGCAAAGCCAAAAAGAAAAGAATATAGGTTGACAAATATGAAAGAGAAAGGAAGAAAGATAAACTAAGAACCTGATTAAGAATTGCACGAGCAAATTCTCCATTAATAAGGTTCTCAAAAGGATGAATCATCTTTTTGTCATATCTACACATATTCATTGCAAGCATCTAATGAATTCATGTTCATATGTGCAAAGTTCGAATACAGCAACAGGGAAAACAGGTGAAAAATCTATGCCTTGCCGATAACAATTTCCATCATTTGCTGATCAGTAGCATCCAGTGGAAGTTTTTGACCTTTTATTTGTTCACAGAAAGCACTTAGCATCCTACAAGAAAATGGGCTTACAAAATTATAAGTTTATAACACAAAAGTGAGCATCCAATGAATTTTGACTCCTGTGCTTGTTATAATAAATCATTAACATTTTTTTCGCCCCCAATATTTAATAACACCACCAAAAATACTTTTTGATTTATTGGCAGCAACAAGCATAAAAAATAACCATAACATGAACATTAAGTTGAGCAAAAACTAAAAAAGTTCTAGAAATAAAAATTAAAAAAAATAAGTAAATAATCTTATTGCAACTTCATAAAATATATATAAGAGAATAATAGAAATTAGTTGTGTGCTCAACGTAAGTTCAATTTTTTATTTGTTTTGACTCCAGGAAGAGTTCAATAGGGGTAATTGTAAAAGTAGTCAATATTTGATTTAATGTCTACTTCTTCTAAATAGTTGTGCATAGTTTCCACAAGAAAATATCATAGAGGTTTATACTAAAATACGTGGGTCAGATATACATGCATCATTCACAACGAATCCAATGAACCTTTGTTATACGGGCTTGTTTCTTATATTTGAAAATTAGGATTTGCAAGTGCCACAAATCCTTCCAGGTCGTGAGATGGGAGGGAGATAAAAAGCGTAACAAACCTGAGGGCATCTTGTGTTCAATTGCACTTCTGTATCTATGCCACCTGTTTGTCTGGTCATGAATGTCTCAAAAAGCTCATCCCTCATTGAAATAAGCTAAAAATGAAAAGTAATTTTTTTTTTCAAAATGGTGCATTCACAATAGTGAGGTCACATCATCCAAAATGCAAATTAGGAAGCAAATATAGGTTGTCAGTCTATTAATGAAGCACGCTGTTAATGCTTGAAACTGAAATGAAATGAGTGTTTTGGACTCTATCAAAATTATTAAACTTATATCTAACGACAAAATTACTTCATGCACCTTAACCTCTAAATTTAGGTCTGAATAGGGCAAAATACAATAAAAATAGAAGATGTTTAAATATCCACTGCTTGGTACAACTACTTCACTAAAAAGCAGATACAAGTTTGAAATCAAGTTCATTGTTCTATATACCAGTTAAATTTTAAGAAAAAATTTATTTAAACAAAATTATGTCCTATGAATGACAAAATTAAACTCACCAGTGTCCCCACATGCTCATTCCATAATATCGAGATGGATTCCTTGGCGTCCTTAACCCAATTGTTAATATCTAAACTTCCCATTAATTGGCTATGCTTCAACAGCCAAATCCAGCATGCTGAGAGGCCCACATCCACTGCAGTGTACCTCACCCAGTGAGTGGTTACTTTCTTTGTCTTCTGACAGGTTGACAAATAATAAATCTGTGAAAGCATTATTAAGAAGTAAACATTTGCTTGATGTACCAACATTTGCAATACTAAACCAATATTATTACAGTGGAGGTAAGAATGGAGTAAGAATGGAGTGCAATACTAATAACTATCTTACCATTAGATGTAAGAATGAGGTGAGAATTGTCCCAAAATATCGTAAGGGCATCTTCACTTTATAACAAAGTACATACTAACAGCTGGAGCAATATTAACAAAATGATATAATTAAACACATAAGGTTACAACAAATAATATAATACTTGTATTCTTAACAATTACGATTATAGAACGGGTACAAATACTACTAACTATTTTTTGAAGAGAGAATAAATCTGTCCATAGCAGCAGAATACTAAACCATCATTATACATTGTACTACCAGAAGACTAAACCAATATAGTACATTGTACGTACAAGGACGGATACTTTCATTTTGGATCTTAGTGCTAACAGTTAATGCACTAACTTGTGTTTTTGTATTTTAAAGGAGAAAACGATGTGTTCTTTTGACTCATCTATCATGTGTTTAATCCCTACAACTCAATACATATTGAAATTATGCTGGTGCAAAACAACAAAACAACTTATCTGGATTTTTTGCAGTGTGGAGACTTAAATCTGCATCTTGTTCATCACACGAAGCATCAAAAGGCCTAAACCAGTAGGGGCACATTAATGCTTTCATTAATCTGCAACCAAAACAAACCAGAACATGGTTAAAAAAAAGTAATTAAACTAAATTGTCATTCATGAATACTCAAGAATACTTGACTTAATAAGGAATGTGGTCCCTCTAAGATAAGGACGTATAGAAATCCATCCGAGGTAAAGATGCCCTGCTATTGCTTTCAGATATTAAATGATTTACCAACAGGAGAAAGACAGCTAATTTACGGAGGATTCTAAAAGTGCTACCATATGTATACTGCAGAAATCACGTTAGTGTGACATAAAATGATTGTACAGCTTTTCAAGCCTATGCATGAACACGAGGAGGTCAGAATACTTAACTTAAAATGATTTACCAAGGAGGCCCTCTGCAATGAGTTCAGGACCTTTGTATAGCGCTGTAGAGACACCAGGTTGCATAACTGAATAAAACAACAGTGAGCACCAGCATCCAAGAATAACAGTTTGATGAAAGCATTTAATATCGCATCAGTGACACCTTGAGTGGGTAAAATGTGGGGCGCCTCGGCTTGCCAACATTGATATAGGGATAATCATCACTATATCGCATGTCGGTACACTTTCCTTGGTAGTACTGGGAGACAGTCACTTCTCTCTCACCACTATTCCTTTGTTTCAACATAAACCTGAAAAATAATTCACCGAGTTTCCTCAAGCACTCTTTCTTTCAAGTTTTCTGCACACAAAAATAAAATAACTACAACTTACGTCAGCTCCCTGATACAATAATGAAATTTATATGTAAATCCATACCATCAAACAACAGTTTTAACTCATAAGACAAAATATATTTAAGAAAAAATTACCATCTGCCAGTCTATCTGATTGGGATGATTGACACTCTGGTTGACTACAAGAAAATCTACCACAGGACCAGGCTTGACAATCATAGTAGTTGATACATCTGCCAATCATAATAGTGTGCTTAACAACGATTACTATTTAACAGCTGAGTTACTATATAAATCTAGCATGTAAAACAGAAACAACTGTACCTATGTTAAGAGATAAGACCACTCTGGGTGGTACCGAAACTAGAGTGAAACCCCCGACATCCCATGACACCACCTCCCAAATCAATGAAATTGTTTGAGTTGTTGTGGAAGAATGACTGACGAACCAAGAGAACCCCTGCAATAGAAAGAAATCAAAACTGTCATTCAAAACAGATGTAAGTAATATTTTGTATATATTAGGCATACCTAACTATTAGCTTTTAGGGTGTATTTTAACTGCTGATACTACCACCAAAAGAGTCACAGATAACTATCAGCTCTTAGGATAATAGTTTACTTTTGTTTTGAAATGTTGATACCACAACCAAGTCAATGAGAACTATCAGTTATTAGGACATCTGATTATTATTATTATTATTATTATTATTATTATTATTATTATTATTATTATTATTATTATTATTATTATTGTTTTTTTGAGTTGTATGGAACTGCTAAAGTCAGTGATGGCATTACCCTTAATTTTTAATTCAGC
Organism: Rhynchospora pubera; assembly: GCA_028095005.1. Lineage (NCBI taxonomy): Eukaryota > Viridiplantae > Streptophyta > Magnoliopsida > Poales > Cyperaceae > Rhynchospora > Rhynchospora pubera. Next base: position 364,772,643 of record CM051459.1, read on the forward strand.
TTAATATTGCAGACAAGGAATGTTGGCAAATACATCACAGATGTAAAAAATGATGCAATTCGAAAAAGAGTCTAAAGTTTCAGGCAGTACCCATTCAAAGACCCGTGAATAATATCAATAATTAATAAAAAACGAAATACATTTCAAAGAGAAAACATGAGGGGGGAGGAAAGTTTGAGCATACTGAGATGCTGAGTGCTTGCGGAAGATGATATCAAGCACCCCAAAAAGCCTCCTGAGAGTTCTCAGACTCATGTCCTTTCATGGACTGCGCAATTGCAGACATTGGTATCTTTGTGGCAAAGTTCACCTCCACTTTCGAATGTCTTAGTGTTATTGGGCTTGCACAACCGTTTGTGGTCACTGCCACCAGGACTGTCCTCGCCATAGTTTCCACCTGGGCTTCCCTGTCCAGTCCAGTAAAGAGACGAGAAAACCAGGTCAGTTTGGGTGTAAAGGAAGCAAAGTATCGCATAAGAAAAGCCTACTGTTGCCACATGACTTCTCGGATTCCGTAAGCACAAAACAAGTTGGCAGCAAATTAATTTTGGAGATCCTAGCAGCTTTTCTTAAGGTTACAACATATAATATATCTACTACCCATAGTACTTGTATCCTTAAAAATTGTGGTTACATTGAACAGGAACAGATGCTAAAAGCTATTGTTCGAAGAGAAAATAAATCTGTCCACAATACAAAAAATACCAAACCAAGGTTATTAAATTGTACAAGGACACATACTAACATTTACACTAGCAATGATAAACGGGTCTTAGGGCAGGTATGTCATCATTAACCCAACAGTTAATGCATTAACTTGTGTTTCTGTATTTTAAAGGAGAATACAACGGCCGTTTTTTTACACTTCTATGATGTATTTATTCCCTGTAATTTAACAAATTTTGAAGATAGGCTGGTGCAAAACAACAAATGAACTTATCTGGATTTTTTTTGCAGCGAGTAAACTTAATTCTGCATCGTGTCCATCACACAAACAATCGAAAGGCCCAAACCAGTAGGTGAACACTAATTCTTTCATTAATCTGCAGCCTAAACAAACAAAGAAACAAACCAGAACATGATTAAAATAAAAAAATAGGTCATTAAACTAAATTGTGATCTCACGAGAGCAAAAGAAAACTTAACTTAATTAGGGATGAGGGTCCCCTTAGATGAAGAGGTACAGCAGTTCAACCGAGGTACCTGCTATTGCATTCAGATATTAAAAGACAATAGCATATTAGGTGCCAAATCGGCTCCCACAGTTTACATTACAATTATTTTACCGCAAAAACAAAACAATCGCAATAATGTCAAACCTAAAAGAGTAGATATGCGCTGTAGCTTTCGTTCACCCCTATGTTTCAAAAAAACCTGGAAACAAGAAAAACACGTCTGAAGCACATACTAAAGAAATTAATAATTTCAAATGACAAATAATTCTTAACTTCCATTTTCGAAGCCGCGTAAAAAGATGAAGTAGACATCAGCTGGATGTACCTACACAAAAAGCAAAAGAATCCTAGCATCTAAAACATGGCTATCAAATTGGGATGGTTGACACTCTGGTTGACCACAAGAAAATCTACCACAGGACCAGGCTTGACAATCATAGTAGTTGATACATCTGCCAATCATAGTAGCGTGCTTAACAACAATCACTATTTAACAACTGAATTACTATATACATCTAGCATGTAAAACAGAAACAAGTGTACCTATGTTTAGAGATAGACCACTCTGGGTGGTGCGGAAGCTAGCTAGAGTGAAACCCCCGACATCCCAAGACACCACCTCCCAAATCAATGAAACTGTTTGGGTTTGTTGTGGCAGAACGACTGACGAACCAAGAGACAACCCCTGCAATAGAGAGAAATCAAAACTATCATTCAAAACAGATGTAAGTAATATTTTGTATATATTAGGCATAGCTAACTATTAGCTGTTAGGGTGTATTTAAACTTCTGATTCTACAACCAAAAGAGTCACAGGTAACTATCAGCTATTAGGATATCTGTTTACATTTTTTTTCATTTTTCTTTTTTTTTAAAAAAAAATGCTCATACCACAACCAAGTCAATGAGAACTACCAGCTTTTACGATATCTGATTATTATTTTTTGAGTTGTATGAAACTGCAAAAGTCAGTGATGAAACTGCAAAAAAACCCGTTTGTGAGAGAAATAGTCTGAAGTGCCCTTGACATTGACACTATTATGATTGGAAAGCAAATTGATTTTCTTTCCACTCATTGATTGGTGGGGACCTAGAAGGGGATCCTCTTGGGCTTGCTGGGCCGAGTTTGTCCATTCACTGGTGGGGACCTAGAAGAGGACCCCATGTCAGATCTGGCCTTAACCGGCCGCACGACAGACGGAATAGGTGGTGGTGGCGGGAGATCATCTCCATGCAGATCAATTAAGTCGCTAGTTAATTAATTACCACACCTGAAATTTAAAAAAAAAATACAAAAGGGATCTGTATGCAGTGCAAGGAACATATAGACTTTCATACAATTGGACCCTGATATAAAAATTCAACATGCCTACTGGTCACAACAACAAAAATAAAGGTTCATTAGACTTGGAGCAACTTATGGTGCTGTGCCAACAACTAAAACTACCAGAAAATGCGCATAACTGAACCGTCAAAACTAAAGATTGGTAAACGAAAAACAATAACATATTTGAACTGGCAATCGCATTCATGAGAGAAAATAAACAGTACTCAGATACTTGGGAAGATCAATAACAATCAAGACTAGTTTAAACAATTGTAAATTGGCAATAGCACATATTTGGGCAATTAATTTAGCATGTGAAATCCTTAATCAAATAAGTGCACCGAAGATCGTTTAACACAAAGCATGCCAATCAATCAAGGTAACTTAGAACTGTCCTTCTTTGGACATATACCAAATCCAAACATAATGAATAAATTAGGTTACAACTGCTCCATAATTTAAGAAATTGCATTATATCACCAAAAGGCAGCATATCTGACTTCATTTAACACCACTTAAAATGTGAAGACGCATAACGAAGAATATTAAGGTGAGATGAAAAACTACCTGTGCAATTGTGCAAAACTACCTGTCATTCTCCATCAGAAAGAGCATCCAATCAAGCCAAAGCAACCCTTAAATTTCTTCTAAGGCGACTTCTGCAAACCAGATAGAAGAACAATTAGAAGCAAAATACTCGGTAACAGTTAAAGCTGAAATAGAAGAGTACTTGAACTCACGTTTCAAGATCAAGCTTGAGCCTTTGAATCTACATGATGCATGGCATAAAGTGAGAATAAAAAACTTGCTCATATGTGCAAAGCCAAAAAGAAAAGAATATAGGTTGAAAAATATGAAAGAGAAAGGAACCGTTTGTTGTCCACTGCATCATGTAGATTCTTGTCTTAGTGTTATTGGGCTTGCGCAACCGTTTGTGTTCCACTGCCACCAGGACTGTCGTCGTCGTGGTTTCCACCTGGGCTTCCCTATCCAGTCCAGTAAAGAGATAAGAAAAATTGGTCAGTTTGGGTGTAAAGGAAGCAAAGTATCACATAGGAAAAGTCTACTGTTGCCACAAGACTTCCTGGATTCAGAAAGCACAAAACAAGTTGGCAGCAAATTAATTATGGAGATCCTAGCAGCGTTTCTCAAGGCATGATGCATGACAGAGTCAGACAGAACTTAATGAATTTCACACAAAAAAAAGCTTAATACACGTAATATTAACAAAGTGATATAATTAAACACAGAAGGTTACAACATATAATATATCTATCCATAGTACTTGTATCCTTAAAAATTGTGGTTACATTGAACAGGTACAGATGCTAAAAGCTATTGTTCGAAGAGATATTAAATCTGTCCACAATACAAGAAATACCAAACAAATGTTATTAAATTGTACAAGGATAGATACTAACATTTACACTATCAATGATAAGCGAATCTTAGGGCAGGTATATCATCATTAACCCAACAGTTAATCCATTAACTTGTGTTTCTGTATTTTAAAGGAGAATACAACGGCCGGTTTTTTACACTTCTATGATGTATTTATTCCCTGTAATTCAACAAATTTTGAAGATAGGATGGTGCAAAACAACAAATGAACTTATCTGGATTTTTTTTGCAGCGAGTAAACTTAATTCTGCATCGTGTCCATCACACAAACAATCGAAAGGCCCAAACCAGTAGGTGAACACTAATTCTTTCATTAATCTGCAGCCTAAACAAACAAAGAAACAAACCAGAACATGATTAAAATAAAAAAATAGGTCATTAAACTAAATTGTGATCTCACGAGAGCAAAAGAAAACTTAACTTAATTGGGGATGAGGGTCTTCTTAGATGAAGAGGTACAGCAGTCCAACCGAGGTACATGCTATTGCATTCAGATATTAAATGACAATAGCATATTAGGTGCCAAATCGGCTCCCACAGTTTACATTACAATTATTTTACCGCAAAAACAAAATAATCGCAATAATGTCCAACCTAAAAGAGTAGATATGCGCTGAAGCTTTCGTTCACCCCTATGTTTCAAAAAAACCTGGAAACAAGCAAAACACGTCTGAAGCACATACTAAAGAAATTAATAATTTCAAATGACAAATAATTCTTAACTTCCATTTTCGAAGCCGCGTAAAAAGATGAAGTAGACATCAGCTGGATGTACCCACACAAAAAGCAAAAGAATCCTAGCATCTAAAACATGGCTATCAAATTGGGATGACACTCTGGTTGACCACAAGAAAATCTACCACAGGACCAGGCTTGACAATCATAGTAGTTGATGCATCTGCCAATCATAGTAGCGTGCTTAACAACAATCACTATTTAACAACTGAATTACTATATACATCTAGCATGTAAAACAGAAACAAGTGTACCTATGTTTAGAGATAGACCACTCTGGGTGGTGCGGAAGCTTGCTAGAGTGAAACCCCCGACATCCCAAGACACCACCTCCCAAATCAATGAAACTGTTTGGGTTTGTTGTGGAAGAACGACTGACGAACCAAGAGACAACCCCTGCAATAGAAAGAAATCAAAACTATCATTCAAAACAGATGTAAGTAATATTTTTTATATATTAGGCATAGATAACTATTAGCTGTTAGGGTGTATTTGAACTTCTGATTCTACAACCAAAAGAGTCACAGGTAACTATCAGCTATTAGGATATCTGTTTACATTTTTTTTTCATTTTTCTTCTTTTTTTAAAAAAAAAATGCTCATACCACAACCAAGTCAATGAGAACTACCAGCTTTTACGATATCTGATTATTATTTTTTGAGTTGTATGAAACTGCAAAAAAAACCCGTTTGTGAGAGAAATAGTCTGAAGTGCCCTTGACATTGACACTATTATGATTGGTAAGCAAATTTATTTTCTGTCCACTCATTGATTGGTAGGGACCTAGAAGGGATCCTCTTGGGCTTGCTGGGCTGAGTCTGTCCATTCACTGGTGGGGACCTAGAAGGGGACCCCTTGTCAGATCTGGCCTTAACCGGCTGCACGTCAGACGGAATAGGTGGTGGTGGCGGGAGATCATCTCCATGCGGATCAATTAAGTCGCTAGTTAATTAATTACCACACCTGTAATTTAAAAAAAAACAAAAGGGATCTGTATGCAGTGCAAGGAACATATAGACTTTCATATAGTTGGACCCTGATATAAAAATACAACAGGTCTACTGGTCACAACAACAAAAATAAAGATTCATCAGACTTGGAGCAACTTATGGTGCTGTGCCAACAACTAAAACTACCAAAAAATGCGCATAACTGAACCGTCAAAACTAAAGATTGGTAAACGAAAAACAATAACATATTTGAACTGACAATCGCATTCATGAGAGAAAATAAACAGTACTCAGATACTTGGGAAGATCAATAACAATCGAGACTAGTTTAAACAATTGTAAATTGGCAATAGCACATATTTGGGCAATTAATTTAGCATGTGAAATCCCTAATAAAATAAGTGCACCCAAGAACGTTTAACACAAAGCATGCCAATCAATCAAGGTAACTTAGAACTGTACTTCTTTGGACATATACCAAATCCAAACATAATGAATAAAATTAGGTTACAACTGCTCCATACTTTAAGAAATTGCATTATATCACCAAAAGGCAGCATATCTGACTTCATTTAACACCACTTAAAATGTGAAGACGCATAACGAAGAATATTAAGGTGAGATGAAAAACTACCTGTGCCATTGTGTAAGACTACCTGTCATTCTCCATCAGAAAGAGCATCCAACCAAGCCAAAGCAACCCTTAAATTTCTTCTAAGGCAACTTCTGCAAATCAGATAGAAGACAATTAGAAGCAAAATACTCGGTAACAGTTAAAGCTGAAATAGAAGAATACTTGAACTCACGTTTCAAGATCAAGCTTGAGCCTTTGAATCTACATGATGCATGGCATAAAGTGAGAATAAAAAACTTGCTCATATGTGCAAAGCCAAAAAGAAAAGAATATAGGTTGAAAAAATATGAAAGAGAAAGGAACCATTTGTTGTCCACTACATCATGCAGATTCTTGTCTTAGTGTTATTGGGCTTGAGCAACCGTTTGTGGTCCACTACCACCAGGACTGTCGTCGCCGTGGTTTTCACCTGGGCTTCCCTTCCAGTCCTGTAATGAGATAAGAAAACTTGGTCAGTTTGGGTGTAAAGGAAGCAAAGTATCATATAGGAAAAGTCTACTGTTGCCACATGACTTCCTGGATTCAGAAAGCACAAAACAAGTCGGCAGCAAATTAATTATGGAGATCCTAGCAGCTTTTCTTAAGGCATGATGCATGACAGAGTCAGACAGAACTTATTGAATTTCACACAAAAAAAAGCTTAATACACGTAAGATTAACAAAGTGATATAATTAAACACAGAAGGTTACAACATATAATATATCTATCCATAGTACTTGTATCCTTAAAAATTGTGGTTACATTGAACAGGTACAGATGCTAAAAGCTATTGTTCGAAGAGATAATAAATCTTTCCACAATACAAGAAATACCAAACCAATGCTATTAAATTGTCCAAGGACAGATACTAACATTTACACTAGCAATGATAAGCGAATCTTAGGACAAGTATATCATCATTAATCCAACAGTTAATGCATTAACTTGTGTTTATGTATTTTAAAGGAGAATACAATGGGCGTTTTTTTTACACTTCTATGTTGTATTTATTCCCTGTAATTTAACAAATTTTGAAGATAGGCTGGTGCAAAACAACAAATGAACTTATCTGGATTTTTTTTGCAGCGAGTAAACTGAATTCTGCATCCTGTCCATCACACAAACAATCGAAAGGCCCAAACCAGTAGGTGAACACTAATTCTTTCATTAATCTGCAGCCTAAACAAACAAAGAAACAAAGCAGTACATGATTAAAATAAAAAATAGGTCATTAAACTAAATTGTGATCTTACGAGAGCAGAAGAAAACTTAACTTAATTAGGGATGAGGGTCCTCTTAGATGAAGAGGTACAGCGGTCCAACCGAGGTAAAAATGCTACAGGCCTACTGGTCTCAACATCAAAAATAAAGGTTCATCAGACTTGGAGCAACTTATGGTGCTGTGTCATCAACTAAAACTACGAGAAAATGCGCATAACTGAACCGTCAAAACTAAAGATTGGTAAACAAAATCAATAACATATTTGAACTAACAATCACAATCATGAGAGAACATAAACAATACTCAGATACTTGGGAAGATCAATAACAATCAAGACTAGTTTAAACAATTGTAAATTAGCAATAGCACATATTTGGTCAATTAATTTAGCATGTGAAATCCCTAATCAACTAAGTGCACCGTTTAACCCAAAGCATGCCAATCAAGTAAGCTAGCTTAGAACTGTCTATCTTTGGACATATACCAAAACCAAACATAATGAATAAAATTATGTTACAACTGGTTCATAATTTAAGAAATTACATAATATTACCAAAACGCAGCACATCTTAGGGTAACAAAACAAGATGTTGCAGTCTATTATGGAAAGATATCCAAGGTTTGAAAAAGTTTTTTCATAATCATAAATGATATAAAGTGGGATGTACAAGACAGTAACCTGATTCTACCGCAATATCAACCGTGGTGTAGACAGTGGGAGACAAAACCTTCCAATCATCAGGTCACAGTGGCTCAACTTTTTGACACAAACAACAATTGCTGGGACATCAACAAACTGACAAACCTGTTCAGCACAAAACACTGTTAAGTTAATTACTGAACATGCTTCCAAGCCTAAGATAAATTCTTTAATTCCAGATACATTGATTTGGTTACAATCAAAACGTGGCTCAAATACTACAAAACAAGGATATCAGATCCTATTTAAACAGCTTAATATTCAGCAACAGTTACATTTTGATTGGACTAAATTATGGTCAAATAAATTCATTATATACCAAGAATTAAAGTATTTATCTGGAGAGCATTAAATGATGGGCTGATGACAAGTGAGAAGATCAAGAGATTCATTCCTACTGTGAATGACATTTGCACTATATGGGGCTCTGCTAAAGACACTGCTTTCCACTTCTTCTTGTCCACATGCAAGACCCACATGGTTTATGTCATCACTGTCTATAAAATTCGAGTTTTCTAAAAGTTAATCTAGAGTAACGACAATCAAAACATATATCATGATCTTTTTTTAAAAAATAATCATAACATATAGCATGACTATATAAAAAATCATAGTTGTATTTCAAAAGAGCTGTACGTACAATTGAAAATCTACCAGCATATTTTCCCACTGCTCTTTAATATCTTACTTCAACAGTACCCCCAAATATTTATTCTCAAATATGTGCTATCCTATGGGCAATTTGGAAAGCAAGATATGAATTTTGTTTCAGAGGGAGCATACCAGAACCATACAAAATTTTATCTACCCCTGTACAATATCTGACACCAAATACAGATCCAAAAAAGCCAAAGAACAAAGAAAAAAAACAGAAGAATCAGTGATTGTACCTGATTTTGTCAAATAATACTGATAGATGCTGCATGGGATGCTTCATCAAAACTGGCCTGGCTGCAATATGCTATGATAAAGATGATACACAAATATGGTCCATCACAGAAACTACATCGGGTTATGATTACAACAAAAAATATTCCTATCCATAGCACATGTATCCTTAACAATTATGATTATATTGAACAGGTCCACATGCTAATAATTATTGTGCAAATGGATAATAAATCTGTCCACTGTACAAGAATACTAAACCAAAATTATTACATTGGAGGTAAGAATGGAGTGGATAATAAATCTGTCCATACTTATAACTTTCTTACCTTTAGAGGTAAGAATGGAGCGAGAATATTACCATGATATTAATTCCAGAAGACATCAAGGTAAGGGACATATTAATGTCATGCACCAACCAATATGAACCGATACCAATAGTAATGGTCATAATCTACCTTAATACACTTATCTATCAAGAACTTATATAAACAACTGTAAAATACCTATGAGCTTTCTTGATCACCATGTTCGTCAGGTCCAAAAGTAAACCAGCCATAAATACTTTGAGAAGCTTGCTTATATTCCTTTCACAATCAAACAAGAAACCATTATTACTATCAGCACAATTAAAAAGGCTTTAAAAAGAACATAACAAAATACTTGCATGCAATCTAACAGCAATATCAAGATTTGAAGCACGCAAGGAACCCAAATCTTTTTCTTCTGCTTTTTATCGCCAATTTACTTTTTCAAATTTTACTTATTTTCAGCTTGTCTCTGGTATCAGTAACATAAAAAACCTAGTTAATTGAACGAGTAATTACCTTCAGTAACATCATTGCAGCACCAATACGATAGTGTGCTCTGAGCTATTCAGGCCTCAACATTAAGAAAAAAATTACCTTTTACCAGTCTATCTAATTGGGATGATTGACACTCTGGTTGACCACCACAAAATCTACCACAGAACCAGGCTTGACAATCATAGTAGTTGATACACCTGCCAATCATAATGGTGTGCTTAAAACAATTACTATTTAACAGCAAAGTTACCATATAAATCTAACATGTAAAACAGAACCATTGTACCTATGTTTAGAGATAGACCACTCTGGGTGGTACAAAAATTAGAGTCGAGCCCCCGACATGCCATGGCACCACCTCCCAAATCAATGAAATTGTTTGGGTTGTTGTGGAAGAACAACTAACGGACAAAGAGACAACACCTGCAATAGAAAGAAATCAACGAAACAGTCATTCAAAACAGATATAAGTAATGTTTTGTAAATACAAGACAACATAAGAACATTAATTATAAATACATGAGATGGTAAATAAGTCGACAATACACAAGAAATTACGCTTGAAATTTTCAAGTTCCAATTAATCATCTCATCAACTAATACAAGTTTTGTGATTTATCAGGTGAGCAGCAAGTGTAATGGTTTACAGAGAATGCATGCAGTTGTCACAAGTCAAAACAAAATCTAATACAGTGATTAACATATCTTGTAGACAAAGACAAGTACTTCTTAGAAACTGTAAAAGCACACATGCACTACAAAAGTAAAGGCAAGAGACAGATTTCTTCAACTTACACTATAGTCAAAAGTGCCCTTGACATTGACACCATAATGATTGGAGAGCAAATTGATTTTCTGTCCCCGGGTTGTGAGGCCAGGTCGGGCTGCAGGGATCCTCTTAGGCTTGCTGGGCTGGGCCTGTCCCTTCTTTGGTGGGGACCTAGAAGGGGACCCCTTGTCAAATCCGGACCTAACCGGCTCCACATCAGACGGAATAGGTGGAGGCGGCGGGAGATCCTCTCCATGCAGGCCCATTAAGTCGATAGTTAATTAATTACCACACCTGGAATTTAAAATAGAAAATACAGAGGGTATCAGTATGCAATGGAAGGAACATATAGACTTTGGTATAGTTGGAACCTGATATAAAAATGCTACAAGCCTACTGGTTACAACAACAAAAATAAAGGTTCATCAGACTTGGAGCAACTTATGGTGCCGTGCCATCAACTAAAACTACCAGAAAATGTGCATAATTGAACCGTCAAAACTAAACATTGGTATACCAAGAAGCAGTAAAGAAAAGATTGATGACTATCTGTGGTACCAGTAGTTCGTGCTGTCTACACAACCAAAACAACTACACAAGCCAAATAAGTAAAGAGAAAAAGAAAAAATAACAAAATACGAGAGAAAAAGAAAAATAACAAAAGCAGCATTTACCAGTAAAGAAAAAAAAGAGATCGAGTAGCAGAGGAACGACTTTTGGGTTAGGAATTAGATTTTCGGCGAGGATAATACAGAAGCACAAATAATGTCTCGATCGAACAAAATAGGGACTAAAATTCGAAAATATAACATCGAAAAAGGAGGAGATGCTGAAACCCTAAACCCTAAATAACTTGCAACTCCGGAGCAAAGTCGACAGCATTTTCTCAGAAGCGCAATAACTAACTCGATTTCGCTTAAAACTTTTCAAAAAATCGCTGATTAAACCGAAATATACGAAAACAGAAAAAAGTTGAGAAGAAAGAAAAAACTAACCCTAGACTTGACTAAAAAGGGGTCTAATCTAAGTAAAAACAGCAGAAATCTCTCAAAACTGCAAAAACGAACTCGATTTTGCTCAAAATCTTTCAAAATCGTCGAATAACTCGAAATATAGGAAAAATACAGAGAAAAATTGCGAGAAACTTACCCTAGAGGCCTGGACTAAACTAAAAAGGAACCTAAATTCAAGCATTTCTTTGCTTTTCCTCTCTCACTTCACCCTCTCTCTCTCTCTCTCTCGGCTTCTTTCTATCGAAGAGGAAATGGAAATGGAATGGGGAGTTGTTCTTGGTTTATTTATTTCTTTTTTTTTTAGAGAGAAAGTTCGTAGGCGATTTGGTTTATTAGGAAAGGAATGTTAACGGTCGGAATCGGATTAATTAAGGAGAAAGGTTACTTAACACTGAAGCACCCACTCGGCGGTCCGTGAGACTGCGTGGTGGGCCAGCGGAAAGAATAAATACTTCATTTACTTAACACTGAAGGGCCGATAGAAATAATAAATACTCCATTTTTGGCTGGAGACCAATCCAACGTAAGGTGCGCGCGCAACGCTGGCCGTCCGATTGGTTAGCTATTTCTAATGAATTTAATCCCTACCATCTGCATCCACTTATGTATCTGGTCAAGATTTTCTGTGTATTATGTGGATTTGCTCCCGTGTGCTTTTATCTACTGTGGCAGCGAGCATTTATGGGCTATTATTTTTGTCTCTCTATGCACTGCACGAATAGCTGCACAGAGAAGCTCATACAAAAAATAGTGCCTTTGTAAAGATGGACGGCGGGCCGGTAGGGGTTGCTCTTAAATAATGATAAAAAAATAAAAAGTGGCATTTTTATAAAATAATAATAGTATAAATCTAATTTTGGCCTGTAGGGTTGCTTTTAAATAATGACAAAAATGAAAAGTGGCATTTTTATTAAATAATAATCGCATAAATCTAATTTTAATTTTTTATACGACATAAATCTAATTAGTAATTCAACAATGATATTTTTCAAATTAACAGATCATCTATATGCCATAAAATAAAAAAAAAACTCTAAATGTTTACTATTGTTATCTTTGAATGAGATCTAAAATCAAGCTACGGTTTCATTACAAAGAAAATATCTCTTTTTTTCATTTGTTTTTTCGATCACCATAAAACTCTCCATGATACACTTTTTTTTCTTGGGAGTAGTGTTCTCCAATCGTGCATATCGTGTCGTGCCGTGTCAAACTCGATCGTGTTAGAGTCTCGTGTCGTGTCGTGTTGACACGAATTTTTCTTTTTTAATTGTGTCGTATCATGCTTAGTGGTGAGAAGAGGCAACACGACACATATTATGACACGACACGACAGACACGATTGTATCGTGTTGACACGTCGTGTTAGTCTTGTGAGATTATTTTATTATTTTGTTAAATTACAAATTTAGTAAAAATTAAAAGTGAGGAAAAGATTAATAAACATCATAATTTATATTTGATTAAATTAAATTTTTTTATAAAAAATAATAATTAGATTAGAATAATATTATGATTTAAATGACGGTAAATAATATGAGGTAGTATTATAAATTAAAATTAAATTATATTTTTTTCTTAAATAATCAACATTAATAATTTAATTTGTGTTGAGGTGTCGTGTTAATTAGTGTTCGTGTGGTATTGTGTGTCGAATCATGTCGAGTTGAATCGTATCAAACTTTCTAATGTCCCAACAAGACATGATTATGGCACGGCACAATAACACGATTAGGGGTGCATAACGTCTAAAACAACCATGAAAATGGGTCGTTGCTTTAACCATTTCATTTTGACACGAAACTGACTATATATTTGTGTTAACCGTTTTGTTTTGAACGAAACGATCAAAATCACGAAAATACCACAAAAATACACATGGACGAAACTGACTAAGTGTTGCGTTAACCGTTTCGTTTTTAAAACGCAACAAAACGAAAAAACGGTCGTCATTTTCATCCCTAAACACGATCGTGTCGTGCTAATTTTATATTCGTGTCATGTCATATCATTTTGGAAAACAGTACCTGAGAGAACCAGGTAATTTCTTCCCCATCCATAAAACAGCTCCGTAGCGAAATAACAAACCTATGAATATAATATTAGATGAACAAAAAAAATTCTTTCCTTAGATCCAACCGAATTCGAAGGTATAGGAAGAAACCCCTCAAAATATATATTTTTATTTTGGAAACGATGTGAACAAACCCCTAGTACAAATAGCATCACGTTCCTTATCATATTTTTTGACGACATCAAAATATGAGTGATAAGTACCATCATATATTTTTATCATCATCATCATCATTACTGAAGACGGAGGGACCGAGGACTGACTTTTTTGCAAAAGAAAGCTAAAAATGTTGGGCTAATTCAATTAAGTGTAGGGTTCTGCTTCTACCATTTTTGTTGCCACAAGTTACCACGACTTCATATTTTATCATTAATTAAAATTTTTTAAATTCAAATGCTGAATCCAAACCGTTATCTTGTTCAATTTAACAAGCGATGCGTTTCTATATAAATTTTATAAAATTTGAAGTCGGTTTGATAATCAATCAAATGACCAAATGATAAACGTATTAAAATTAAGCTGTCATAATTAACTAGATTCGTTCATTTGTTGACCACTTGATAGAGTATCAAACTAACTTCAATTTTTATGAAACTTATATAGCAACGCATCGCTCGTTAAATTGAACAAGATCAACGGTTTAGATTCAGTATTTAAATTTTAATTATTTTCAAATATTAATAAAATATAAAGTTGTGGCAACTTGTGACACCAAAAAATGATGACAGCGGAACTCTGCTCTTCTATTAATATCATGTTTCAGCCCCTGTCACAATTAACCTATCACCGTTGGTTAATTTTGATTAATTCTCTCAGCTGTTTAGTTGAATTAACTCCAAAAATATCACAATCATTATTTGTAACATTCCAAATGAGAGACGATACTTCATTTGGGCTATGTTAGGATGAATGACAAGAATAACACAATCATTGTTTGATAATGTGAAATGATTAAAATCATTTTCTCCTATTTTATACTAATGCTATTTTATACGTGTAAAATTCATCTAATTGAAAAGCATATTTTACATTTCTTTCGTAATGAAATTAAACAGAACAAATCATTAACTGGCAGCATTGAAGCGCAAGTGTCTGGAATTCGCTCGTTCGGTCAACAAACTTTTGGATCTGTATATTGAGCTGCATACAAGCATCAGCCGATTTTTTTATTAATAATAAATAAATAAATATTATAAAATAATAAACTTTTTTAGTAAATCGAAATAACATTATAAAACATTCAATTCCAAGCTGAGAATTCACTGTTCATTTATATTGAATCCCAGCCGTCTGATTTTTCCTCTCTGCAGATGGATCTCATCTCCTCCTTTCGTCTCCGCTATCTCTTTTCTCTCTGCTATACTTTGGTTTTTCTCTTTCGATTCCTTTGTGCCTCATTGTGTTCATCCTGTATGCGCTGTGTGTTTTGCGGCTGCCATGCGTTCGTCTGTTGTGTCTTTGCTTTTTCAGGCCGCAACGGATCCAGATCGCCTCTTTTGTCCAGTCAACCTCGCTTTCTCTGTACTTTGCGGTCACTCCGGGGTGTACGTCTGTCTGCGTTGTGGCTTATGGCTTCTCTAGAAGCCTCTCAATGGCACTGTTGTATGGCACTGTTGTTTTGCGAGGGTTTTTGTTGGGCTTGCTTCTTCTCCTGCTGCGCTGGGTTGTCTTCTTCGTTGCTTGGTGAGTGCTTTGTCGTTTGCTGTCCATTTTTTTTTACCTCCGAAAGGTTTTTGCTTTTTGCTCCGTTTTATGTTGTTTTGGTCTAGATTTTCCCTTTAATTATTTTAGTTCCTATAAATATTTTTTAGGCTGAAAAAAATTTGGGCGTAGGTTTAAATTCATAGGTTTTTTTCTGGATTTTTTCAGCATAAAAAATTAGAAGTGGAACCTGCCGATCGTGCCTTACTTGCTATCACTTTTGTGCCAGTGTTCTTCAAGCTATGTCCATTTCAGGTTAGTGCCTTCATTTTGGTGTTTTCAATTTTTACATTTTTTATTTTTCAGTTTTCTAAGTTTGATTTATGTTGACATCGTCTTCTTTATGGTTTAAAATTGATGTATGATTTGATAAGCTATGAACAGGGATGTTATTGAGTTCAAGCTATGGTTTTGCTGCTAGTAACAAACAAAAAAACTGAGATTAAGGTGATCAATTGCTTACGCCTAAAATTATAATACCAGGGGTAGTTTTTTTTTAGGTTTGCTTTGTGGCCTTTAAATTTATCGTATTAACCACTTATTATGCAACCATCATCGATTTCAGGATGGATTTCCTCAGGTTCCTGTGGCTTTCACTAGAGGCACACAAGATGTTGCTAATTTGCTTAATTGGGACAATGAAATATAATGAGACTTCTTAAAAAACTAATTTTTTTTAGAAATATACAAATTAAGCAAGGTATTTCGATAAAATTTAAGCACCCATAAGAAATTTGGATACCAAGATATTTGGATAAAATTTTTAAAAAATCAGCATGCCAGCGAGCGCTGTGCTTCAATTGGTTTTGCTTCTCTACCTATTGTTTGTACCAGCATGAGAATTGTGAGGTCTGACAGCATAGCAGTTTCACATGACAGTGTGGAAACAAGCTCAGTTTGGTATTTTTTTTTCTGCTTTGCAGGTCCATATACTTAGTTCCTGCTGTCTTTATACTCTTGCTGTTCTGAGCTTTGTGCATACCTGTTCCGTATTCTTTGGTTGTTTCATGTCTTCACCTACTCATTCTGTGGCCATTTTCTTACAAAACTTTTCTATCATGCTACGTCTTACACTACTTTAGTGATTGGTACCAACATGCATTGCGTTATGTTGTTGGGTCGGGACATCTTACATTACTTAGTATCATGTGGCAGCCCCAGCAACCCTGTCATTGGGCCTGTTATACCTATGCAGGCCTGTTTTTTCTTTTGTCATCTTTTGTAGCTTTCTTTTATTGTTCCGACATTTACTGAATCAGCATATGATATTTCGGTTTCTGCCTCTTTTTGTATTGGTTCTGATCATACTGATCTTCTCTTCAATTTGTTTTGCAGACTCGTTTTGCTTTCCGAGTGTATTCTGCTATCGCTCCTTCTCATTCCTTCATCGTAAGGTATGTTTGTTTGCTGCATCTGTGTACACATTGCAAAATGATACCTTTGCTATGCTTGTCGTACTTGCTTCATGCCGCGATTGTCGCAGTTGCACAGGTTATCCAGTCTTTGTTGAAAATATCAGGCTTCATTGTTTACGGGGGAGGTTGGCTCTGCATGTCAGTTTCTTTAGTCATTTTATAGTTCGTGGCATGATTACATGTTTCTATAGACAATGCTTCTCGCATCATGTGCTCTTAGGGTTGTGTAAATCGAACAGTTCTGTCGTATTGCTTATTTTTCCTGCTTGCTTTCTATCTTATGATGCCTTCTGCTCTCTTTCTTTTTTTGCCAGATTTTGTAGATCGTAGCTGTTCTTTATTCGTTGCTACATTCCGCAGCTAGCGTGTTTTATGTCCTCGGTCTTTAGCTTTCTATTACCTATTACAGACAAAAAAGGTCTCATTTTTTTGTCGAGGTAGCAGTGTCATATGGTGAATTTGGCTCCTATTTTCCTGCACATGTCGGTTCGTGCTCCCTTTATGACCAGTTTTGTTGGGTCATTTGTTTATATCCCTGATATCTTCTGTTCTTGATTGTTCAATTCCCCATGTCTGCTACAAAAGCAAAATTAATCTTTTGTGTTGTATCTCTGTGAAATCATGATAATCGGTTCAGAAATGTAAATAGAAAGAATCTATTTTCAATAATATTTGCCATGCTTTGTTCTCTCATCAAAATAATGCTAAAGCTTCTACTCAAATTTACAACTGCATGTGGACTTCTCATAGATTTATCTCTTTTTTTTCATCAGGTGGACAAAGGATCATAGGATTTAATAATTGTTTGAGAGGCCGATTCTGAAAGAAAATAAAACATCAAGAACCTCTTATATGTGCTCAGGCAAACAAGGTACCATTACAATTTTAAATATGGTAACTATATTCTTTGCGATCATTTCTCTAAAATTAGAATAGTATGTTATCCTAAAAAAATGCAATTTATCTTTTTTTTTTGTCATATCTCTATGAAATCATGATAATCAGTTTGCAGATGTAAATAGAAAGAATCTACTTTCACTAATATTTGTCATGCTTGGTTCCCTCATCAATTAAGCCATCTAATCACATCTAAAATGCTGTTGGGTGAATAAAAAATAGGGAAAATTAGCTGTATACCCCTCTAACCATAGCTAATTGGAAATATCTCCCTCTAATCTTCATAATTGGAAATATCCCCCTCCAAACATGATTATTATAGATATATACCCGTTTGATTAATTCGAAGCATTTTTTTATTATGAAATATTATTTTATGAAATTCGAGACAAAAATGCCCTCAATCTATATCATATATTCTTCTTCCTCTTTCAAATATCATCCTTCGTATAATAGGAAAATATGTATTCTCCTTAAAATAGCTGGAGAACACTTCCATCCACCGCTTGAGCATGCACACCAAGAAGCAATTGCTTCTGATCCCATCACACGATGTTATTTTTATTTTATATTGCTGTTAATTCATCATCCTGGTTAATTATTTTGTAGTGAAGAGGACATGTGGCTATTGGAAATAATGGTACTACTCTCTTTGAACATAGTACTGGTTTAATACAAATTGAAGTTCAAAGAAGTGCCTTGGGTTTGACATAAGAAGTTAGAGCCTGCTTCAAGCACTCTGAATTTATGACAAGGATCTGACAAGACCTCCGATTTCAAGTTTAATATCTTTCGTTATGAAGTGATTTAATATAATGTTAGTAATTTTCGGTTGCTAGAGATTAGCTTAAGACATTGTCATTGATTAGAAAGCATAACAATACTGTATTAAATCTGTAAAAAAGAAAATAGAATTTGCATCAGAGAGAGTGGTCCTCTATTACTCAAATTACAACAGCTTTTGTCATTGGATCAAATAAAATAAAACCAGCAACTTAATTAATTAAGTAGGATCTCCTGGGGATAAGATGCTAGGAACATATTGCATATCGACAAAATCCATATGTGAGTGAAGGAGACCAATTTGCAAGATGAATCAGCTCCCAACTTTTCTTCTCATATACCTGGTTGTATAATCAATATTTGTCAAAGTAGCAAAGAACATAGGCGCCTCTTAGGCAGTTAGGCCAGACGTTGAGATGTACAAACTACAGAGGAAGGAGAACACACAATCACGGTAGACACCATATATTTCTTTCCGATAATATAGAGTGAAAAATAGGAAGAAGATCAAACGTCAAGACTTGAGGATATTTTCGTCCATAATTTCAAAAAATGGTTCTCCACAATTAAAAAATCATTAAAACTCCTCAAAAGAGTATATATCTACAGAGATTGAGTTTGGAGGGGGATATTTCCAAATATGAAAATTAGAGGGGGATATTTCCAATTAGTTATGATTAGAGGGGTATATATCTGATTTTCCCTAAAAAATAATGCTAAAGCTTCTACTCAAATTACTGCTGCGTGTGGACTTCTCATAGATTTATCCTTTTTTTTTCAGTCTTTCCTTCAGTTTAGGAGTACCGAGCAATTAAAGTGAAAGTTTGGTTCAGTTTGTGTTAGCCTAAAGTTTGCAGTGTAAAATAATTACCATTAATATCTATCTATCTATATAGAATTATAGATAGATATTACGACAGGTTGGATCAGTTTCAATGTTCAACAAGTTCAACATGAATTCATTTTCTTTAATCAAAACTTGAAAATTGTTCAATATGTGCACTACTGTATCATGGTGTTACACTGTGTTGTATTGACAGAAGGTTCAATTTTGATATCGTATTTTTAACGAATATTGACAGAAAGTTCAGCTATTTTCTATTTGATGAAATGACTCTAGAAGGATCTATTATTTCAAAGTTTTATAATAGTATTATTTCTTAAGATAAAATATGAACCTTCATTAGTCACCTATAAAATGTTTCGATTTTGGCCAACAACATTCTCAACTATGCTACCGGCATATAATTTGAGCGTTATTATTGTACCAGTATGCCACCCAAGCACGTACAGTGTTATCGAAGCCTTAAGTGACTTAATTATCTGTTTTGTAGGAATTTTTGGAACGGCCAAATCATTCAAAGAAGCTTTTTCTATAGACATAACTCAATTACAAACTTTTACAAAACTAGATAATTCATACTATCAATCAAAAGTCAAAACACCTTCAAATTAACCGAAAAAACACGCTTAAATCAATATTCCAATCATCTTAAATTAATCATACATCGCGCGGAGCGCGATGCATTCACTAGTTTAATATTAGTAGTAAAGTCTGGGAGGATGGAGACGCCATTGGTACTGGCATCTCCTCCCTGTGACGATTCCAATTTTTTGTCGTATTAACTCCGACAACAAAGCATTGAAAACCAGTTTGTTGGTGTTTTTTTATAAAATTTTTGCATTGTAGTCCCCACAATTTTTATTTGTACAAAATAAATATTTCATGATTATAATTATATATATATATATAAATTAAATATGTATTATAAAAATATAAGAATATATGTATATTATATATGTAATATAATGCTTACATATATACATTATGTATATCAAAATTATTATAATTAAATGTAAAGTAGTCCAATAAAAGAATTTTTTGATGTCCATTTTTACATATAAATATATAAAATATTTTGAATACATAAATAAATATACATATTGACACAAACTAAGGTCCTATTTAATATTGTATATAAAACATACATATGTATATTTATTTATACATTAAAAATCTTTTATGTTTTTATATTTTTTATTGGACTATTTTGTAAAAATAATAATTCCAGGATAAACGGCGAAAAAACTAAAAATATTTTTATTGAATTTATTCGTCGATGACCCTAGCATTTTTAATTTTACAAAATAGTCCAATGAAAATTTTTAGAATTCATTATATGTACATTAATATGTATGTATATAAAAATTACAAATATATATATATATAGAATTTTGCTATGGTGAGTTGAAATCTCCATGCAGATCAAATTTTATATTTTTTCGAAATTTTTAAGTATTTTTTTGAAATTTTAGAAAATCATTAATCTAATTAGTTATGAACCGTTCAAAAACAGCAATTTTTAAAAATTCGAAATTAATACTTAAAAATTTTGAAAAAATATAAAATTCGGTCTGCATGGAGATTTCAATAGGAAAATCATATTAGACGGTTTGGATCTGTCATTTTGAATCAAATTTTGAAATTTTAAACGTGACTCACGGACGCTTTGGTGAGTTGCAACTCACCATAGCAAAACTCTATATATATAATTATAAAACAATATATGTATAAAATTTAATATAATGTATATTATGACATATAAAATACTTTATGATTATAAATTACATATAAAATAAATGTGTATAATAAAACCTACATATGTATATTTATTTATACATTAAAAATCTTTTATATTTTTATATTTTTTATTGAACTATTTTGTAAAATTAATAATTTCAGGATCATCGGTGAAAAAATAAAAAAATGTTTTATTGAATTTATTCGTCAATTACACTAACATTTTTAATTTTACAAAATAGTCCAATGAAAGTATTAAACATTAATTTAAATATTAAATATTTCTAAAACATACATATAAATGATATTAAATTAAATATTAAACAATTATATGAAATTATATATGAATGAAAGTATTTCATATGTCATAATATACAATATATTAAATTTTATACATATATTTTTTTTACAACTATATATATTTGTATATACATATACATATACATACACATATACATATTAATGTACATATAATGAATTTTAAAAATTTTCATTGGACTATTTTGTAAAATTAAAAATATTAGGGTCATCAAATAAATTCAATAAAAAAAATTTTAATTTTTTCGCCGATGACCATGAAATTAATATTTTTATAAAATAATCCAATAAAAATTACAAAATTATAATAAAATTTTAATGTATAAATAAATATACATATGTATTATGTATGTTTTATAATACATCTTTAGTTTATATGTAATTTATAATCATGTTAATTATATTTATATTTATATGTAATTTATATGTTTTATATACATATTTAATTTATATGTAATTTGCAATAATAAAAATTTGAGGACTAAAATGCAAAAATATGAATAAAAAACTAACAAACAAACGGTTTTGGTTTTCATTTTATTGATGTAATACAGGAAAAAAAGACGGCCCCATAATAAAACTAACAAACAAATACGGGAAAAAAAGATGGCCCCAAAATAAAAGAGGAGAATATTAAAAAATTTCTCTATTTACTAAATATATTTATATTTTATTATAATATTTATAGAAATTACTATGAATATTAAAAAATTTCTCAATTTACTAAATATATTTATTTTATTATAATATTTACTAATAAAAAAATTTTCGGAATGAAGAAAAATTAGAAAATCCAACGAATCATGAAAAATTAAAAACCTAATCAGGTAGTCAGTCCGGATGGAAGACATTCAAATGTAATCAGAACCTCAAATTGAGGCTATCATTTGAAGTATATACATTATAATCATCCTACCTTCAAGAAATTCAAATAAATATGTATGGTTCAAAAAATGCATTAGTTCACTTGAAGTGTTAAAGGGAAGGCTCAGAGAGCGGAAGACATTAATTTATTAGTGGATTTGTCTTCATACAAATTCCGATTAATTAAATCCCACATATCATCACTGACACCCTTTAAAAAAATAAAACAAGAAAAAACCTAACAAAAATGAATTAAAAAAATTGGTCTCAGAGAGAAGATTAGATCTATTCCACACAGCATAAGCTTCGGATATATGCTTGTCTGTAATTTGACATCATCGACCAAATTCGTACCAAAAAGATTATAAAAGCAGAGGAAAAAAATATCCAAAAATTATTTCAAAAGGATTAAAAAAAGAATAATGGATTGAACTCAGAACATAGAATGGTCGTCAAGGCAAAAATTCGCCATTACGACGAACGAGACCTATAGATTCTACAAATCATCATCTTTTCTCTCCACCTTAAACAAGAATCAAAACATAGATGGAAACAACATAGAGCAATTTTAGAAAATCAAGCACAAAATTGCGAATAGAAAGAAAACCTCTCAGTCGGCGCAACATATATAATGCCTTTCGAGATTGTTCTCTAGGGTTTGTTTTGCTTTGGAGGCGGTACGTATGATCAATACATCTCAGCCCTTCGTTCCTTCCCAAAACAACGGCTCTGATCTAGAAAGCCAGAATATTGGGCCACTTATGGGCTTTTTGAGGTTTTTTTATGAAATGTAATATTGGGCCCATGATGGGCTGCGAAAAGAAAATTGAAGAGAAATTCCTTGTGACCTACCAATTACCATGATCGGTGCTGTGGGACCCACAACAGACAAGTCACGATAACTATGAAGACTGATGAGTCAGAACCAAATCGATCAGATTCGTGGTTAGCAGATAAGCCCATTATTTTATTTTTATTGCCAAATCAAGTACTGATATGCTTTCTTTAGTGGTCCGAAGAATCGGTAGCCGTGAATTAGTGAATGTCTTATCTTTTCGTTTTCCACCCTTTCTTTTTTTTATTTTATTCTTCTATGGTGTATGCAGTATTGTGCCAAGGCAAAAACGTAATAAAGTATTCCTACTGGATTCTTTCGGGGAAAATAAAGAAAATCGGGTGGCGCGAAAGCAAAGCTTTTACACAAACGACTTGTAAACTTTCAAACATTTATTTTTTTTTTCAAATCCAACGTGTTTCCACGTGGTGATTGGATAGCGTAAAGGACGTTTTAACAAGTATCGCTTTTCCTTGTACGCCCCTGCAGACTTTATAATTTCCTTTTCTTATTTACAATGAAAATTTTTCATTCTTTTACCTTAATTTTAAATAAACT
This sequence comes from Rhynchospora pubera, assembly GCA_028095005.1. Lineage (NCBI taxonomy): Eukaryota > Viridiplantae > Streptophyta > Magnoliopsida > Poales > Cyperaceae > Rhynchospora > Rhynchospora pubera. The sequence goes on from CM051459.1 coordinate 364,796,270, forward strand.
TCATATTTAAATCACCAAGGCAATAGTCAGCGAGTTACACAGTTGTTTTAAATAGGCGGAAAAGATTACTTTTCTAATTATAATTTTATAAACTTGTTTTTGTATAGTTATAAATATTTTTCATATCGCAAATAATTTCTTTCTATTGTTTCTCAAATTTCTACAAATTTTCATGCTCTAGTCCAACTCCTCGTTTTGTTTAAATTTCCAAAATCACATCTTAAGTTAACAGCTATGAATGTTTGGTATCTAATTTTAAACTATAACAAGCAAATAATAAAAAAAATTATTCGTTACGAAAATAAAATATAACAGTTAATTAATGGTCTAACCCGTAATTTCGCAAGCCAGGCAACTTAAAATATATTTCTTTAATAATAAAAAATTATATTCTTTTAACTTATGTAACAAGGTAATTCATTGACTTTACTATCAAGGTTACAACCGTGGACTAGTTAATATATTTATTAATAGAAAAAAAAATTAAAACCTTGTGAATCTCAAATTACTGCGACCATATTTTGAAGGGAGTGGCTAGTGTCAAACATATAGGACACATACTCATGTCCAACGCGATAAAATTTTAATTTTTAAGATTGGAATGGCTGATCCAAACCGCTCAAATCGTTCTATGTTATAAAATCTTCATGGAGACCAAATTTTATATTTTTTCAATTTTTTTTACTATTTTTTTAGAATTTTTCAATATGCTCAATCTAAAAAGTTCTGAACCCTTCAATTTTGAAAATTCGAAAAAAATGGTTAGAAAATATGAAAAAATATAAAATTTTATTATCAAGGATATTTTAACATAGAGATCATATTGAGCGGTTTGGATCGACCGTTTGAAATTTTAATGTGCGACGTTTGGATCGTGTTTGACGTCCTATATGTTTGATTCTAGCATTACTCTATTTTGAAACTAACAAATTATAAAATACATTGTATTACCATATTTAGCAAGACAAGTATATAGTAGCCTAATTCTCTAAACTTTTGCAAACATGCCTTAAAAATAAAAATTATCTAATCTTGATATTTAACCATATTAATATATTCATCTGAACAATTTACCTATCCACAAGTGACGTCAAAAAAATTATAACAATTTATATTTTTCCTAGTTGATAAAAATGGATGGGAACACGTACAATTATATTATTTACTTCGGTGGCAGATTTATATTAACCTGTTGGTCGGTATAATGGGATATTTTTATAATTTTGTATAAGAGCACACATCACACACTTCAATTATTTCGTTCAGACCCTTGTTTAGGCAATATTGAATCTATTGAGGGGCAACGGCAGAAAATGCCAACTACTCCTCCATCGATGCATGTATAAATCACTCCTCAACCTCAACATTCAACTGTCTTTTGAACCCAACAACACCTACAATAGTTTGATTTCTCAATCTTTTGAGCTGAAACATTTATTAAAAACTGCATATACTTCTTTTCTCTCCCATTATAAGATATGGTTTTGTACTTTAAGGCTCGGCCAGAGGTAGGAGACTACACCATTTTTATGGGAATTGACAAGCATGAGAATGAGGAGCTCATCAAATATTGTTTCCCTGAAGACATCTGGTAATTGCATGTGTATTCTCTCTGGTTACCTTTTGATTTTATTACACTTTCCTGGCTTCTTCTGAGTAAGGTAGAAAGGATGTATCCAAGCTTCTAAATTTCTGTGAAATAACGGCGAAATAACAGAAATAACGGTATTCTGTGTCAAACCGCATGAACGTTACAGTCTTAATTGAGAAAATGACGTAACGCGTTATTTCAGTTATTTCGGCGATATAACGCGTTATTTCAGTTATTTCGGCGAAATAACAAGTTGTTATTGCTACTATTGTTAAATTGTGTATTCAATATTGAACTATTGTTAAATTGGCACAAGCTACTACTGCTACTCAATATTGGTACACTGCAGTATATTGAATTTGGTATGGCCGTATGCTATTTGTATGGAGTATTGGAGATGTATAAACATATAAATTGATAGTTATAGAATTGTTGTGTGTCAAATTTTGAAAAAACACTACACCATTATATCGCCGTTATAACATCGAAATAACACCGAAATAACATGGGGACCTGGACCGTCATACCGAAAAAACCGAAATTTAAAAGCTTGGATGTATCTAGTGACTAGTGAATTTTCTATTTTGGATTTCTATTTTTCCTTGAAAAAAAATTAGTTTGATTTCCCTTTTCTTATTTTGATCTCTAGAGACCTCCTAGCTTTGAGTCTATGACACCACACAAAAACATGATTGCCAGTTGAAAATCTTCATTTGTAACAATTGATGCAATCACGCAAGCAATTACATTGTCATGTTGATCTTGTTATGTTCTTTTCAAGAGAAATAATTTTGCTCAATGAGATCAATTCTGCTTGTTCCCGGCTTTTTCTACCAACAAATGTATGCCACATCACAACAAGTGCTAATGCTATTTGTGCAATCATGTCCAAGTTTTAACACCAATAAAGTTGACACTTATAAGTGACATGACATAACTGATGTGTATTGGTTATTATTAGAAACTTTTACCTTTAAATTTTGGATAAGGGGATAGATCGAATCAGTTCTAACCAACTTTTGGAGACAGCTTCCCCACTTGCAGTCCCCACTCTTCAATTATGAATCTCGAGTAATTAATTTATTGTCTGCTACCAGAAATTAATCATAATTTTAGGGCTGTTGGAGCAAATTGCATAAGATCTGTTGGCGAAACAGCTCTTTTAATTTAACGTAATATGTTTTTCTAATGCAAATTGCCTCTGAATTCATGCATGACATGAATTTAATGCCAGGTTTCATGTGGATAAGGTCTCCTCTGCTCATGTCTACCTTAGAATGAACAAAGGCCAAACAATTGATGACATAAGTGAAGGATTACTTGAGGATTGTGTCCAGCTTGTCAAGGCTAATTCCATTCAAGGTACATTTTGTCAAAGTTAATTGACATAAGTATCTCTTGTTTTATTTTCATTCTTTAGCTTTTTTTTCCCTATGTATGTATATAAGATAGCTTTGTACCTATTTAACTAGGGAATAAGATGAATAATATTGATATTATATACACTCCATGGACGAATCTGAAGAAATCCCTGTCGATGGATGTTGGCCAAGTAGGCTTTTTCAACTCTAAATTGGTTAGTCGTCACAATCTTTTTTTTTTCCCTTTTTTGAGAATATTTTGTAGTGCTATGGAGAAACAGATATATTGACAAGTAATTTACTTATATTTATGACTGCCAATTAATTGGTTATTGAAATGTAATAAAATTTAGGCACATCTTTTTATAGTTTAAATACGTTGTAAATCAAATTTGATACAATTTGAAAGTGTCGGTCACAGACGGTTAGCTTTTCAAGATAATAAGTAATTGAGTTTTAAATTGTAACAATTAATGCACAATATATTATTTATAAGGAACTTATATTATATTTTTTGCATTTTGATTATTTTTTATCAGTTATTATAAATAACAAATAAGTTTATTATTAAATTAATCAGTATTAGTATATTTATTTATGATAATGCTTAGTTTCATGGGTGGTGATTCATGGCGCATATTCTAATTAATTAATTACCTTTTCACGATTTTAATAGGTACGCACAGTGAGAGTCGAGAAGCGAATCAATGAAATAGTGAACAGGTTGAATAAGACCAAAGTTGAAAGGAAGACGGATCTGAAAGGTGAGTTGAAACGAACAAGAATATGTAAGAACCATCTGGTATCTATTCTCGAATAGAAATCGATGGTTTAGGCCATTTTTTTTTAAAATATAAATAATATAAAATTAAAAAAGGGACATGTAAATTGTATGTATAGTTATGCAAAAAATAAAAAAGAATTAGCATTTGAGAAAGATTTTAGTAGCAGCCTATGCTTTAATATTTTTCTTTGTTTAAGTTGGCCAAAATGCTGAATCCAAACGGTTGATCTTGTTAAATCTAATGAGCGATTCATTTTTATATAAATTTTATAAAATTTGGAATTGATTTGTTACTCGATAAAGTGGTCAACAAATGAACGAATCTGATTAACTATGACTGATTAATTCTAATACGTTCATAGTTTAATCACTTAATCAAGTATCAAATCAACTCAAATTTTTATAAAACTTATATGAAAATGCATCGCTCATTAGATTGAACAAGATCAATGGTTTTGATTCAACATTTCAATTTAAAAATTTTGAAATATTGATAAAATATGAAGTTGTGACAACTTGTGGTAACAAAAAATAGTGGCAATTTTTTATATAGTTAGTTGTTAGTTTCTAATTTTGTAATTCTAATAATTGTCACGTTTCTTTACAGCTGAAAGGGACGCCTTACATGCTACTGAAAAGGCCGAAAAGAAACAGCAAATGAGAGAAAAGGTTCCTATATAATTTCCTCTTTTTCTCCTACCAACCTATCTAAAAAAAAATATATTATTTTTCTCTCCAACTAAAACTGGCCATCTTCATCAATAGATATTAAATTTTCACATACTCACATAAGTACATAACAGCATAAACACAAATTTCATCTTAGAAAAACCCTTCTTCTAATTCATAACATTTATTAAAATAGAAAAGCATAACTACAAACATGAGCTCTGTAAGATCTATTTAAAAAAAATGTTGCATATATGTTTCTTCTTCCAGAAAAGGAGAGAAGAACTACAACGGCTAGAAAAAGAACGACTCGCCGATATAAGGAGCTACAAGGGTTTCATGGTGCCTGAAAAGATGACTTCTAATAGACAAATAGCATCCGCTAGTAATTCCTTCAAGGAACTTGAAGAAGATTTCATGTAAACCAGGCTGAAATTAAGAAATTATTACAAAAGCTTATTTATTTGTCCATTCATGTTTACTAAGTAGAGATGCATGTAATGTATATGAGAAAGCTTCAGTTAGCTTGTGAGACGTTTGGTTTGAAGACTTCCCATTGTAAATGGCCTATAGCTAGGCAGAATGAGGAGGAAGTAGCTGTAATGCTTGCCGCTTGAGAAAGTAATTATATTTTAGTTTCATATTAAACGATATATGTCTTGAGTAATGCTAGCTAGAATCCAACATAGGATGTCAAACACAATCCAAAGTCGAATATTAAAATTTCAAACGGACGATCCAAACTGCTCAATATGATCTCTATATTAAAAATATCCTTGAAAATCAAATTTTATATTTTTTTTTCAAATTTTCTAACTATTTTTTTTCAAATTTACAAAATTAGAGGCTTCATAACTTTTTAGATTGAGCATATTAAAAAATTCGAAAAAATAATAAAATAATTTTAAAAAAATATAAAATTTGGTCTCCATAAAAATTTTATAACGTAGAACAATTTGAACGATTTGGATTGGCCATACTTATCTAAAAAATTAAAATTTTATCGTGTTGAACAAGTGTAAGTGCCCTCTATATATTTGACACTAGCGGCTAGCCACTCTCATATTTCTTTACCAAAATTGCAATGAAGTGCTAATTGAATCATGCGCTTCGTATCCAAATGCTAATATTTGAGTCAAATTATAGTACATTTCTAGTTCCTTTCTTTTTGTTTTGAATCCATTGCGCTCTTTAATCTTCTCCTGTTTACATTTTTCATCTTCTTTAGAAACCAACCAAGGGAAGAATCTAGCTGTCGATGAATTCACATAGCCTATCCGGATCCTACAAAGATGGGAATTATTTTTCCCCACAAATTAAAGAGACAGACGGTTGTTGACTAGTAGCTAGCTCAACTGCCCGAAAACACAGTTAGATTGGATTCTTGCATCTTTTTTCCCATTAAAATCTCTCCGAGGTTATGCTATAAATTCAATTTTTAATATGCATTCAGTTTGATCATTCTATGACGCAAGCATGACATGTGGAATTGTGGATGCATATGCAGTTTTATTATTGTATTCCATTAGCAAGTCCTTTGATTTTTTTTTTCGTGCATAAGCCTCAAATTTGTTATTATTAAAGTTCAATACTGATCATCAAATATAAATTTTGGAATGGCATTACATTCAGTAATAACTTATGCTTAATTTATTAAAAATACAAAATTGTAGCTATGTTTTCTTTATTTTTTTTCGGGTGAAAATGTGTATTGAATTTGATATCATTTTATGATATTTCAAAATGTTGAATCTTACAAAGATTCTTCATCAGAAAATTTGAGAGACTAATTTGGTGGGATAACTTGCCAACATTTAAATTTTTGATCGGATTCAATCCAATCATTGAGTAAAATAAATGAGAACTAGCTTTTTATCTAACGACAAAGAATAATATATGTTGAGTGAAAAAGTTGTAGTTTCGAAATCAGCTGGATTCATTTATGGACATGTAATTTAAGAATAAGTTGGAAACTTAATCTCAATTTATCTTAAAAAAAAAGAAACACGTTAAATAGATGATCGTATATGAGGCGGGAGAAAAATGAGTGTACAATTCCTGAGAATATAAGTAGAGAACCATGTCTAATGGTTCTTCTACACACAATTATCTCTTTCCACAAAAAAAGGGGGAAAAAAATCAAAATTTTATCATTGATATTACCTCTACCAAAAGGTCTCGGAAGAAAATGGTTTATAACTTTGTCAAAAAAAAAAATATTAAAATAGTCTATATTACTTCAAAAACTCCCTTTGCATTTTTTGTTCTCTCAATTACGGACAAATAAGAATATAAGCGACTATATCTGTATGGTTTAAGGCTATATTACATCAATCATTTCCTATGGTGAAAATCCTACTAGCGGTCCTAAATATTTATCTTCATAAAACTGAGTTTACCAATTAATCAGAAAGATTTTCATAAATAAAGAAAATAATAAATAAGAATTTTTGCTAAATTGTAATTAATAAAACTTAAATATATATTTAGTTGACTGACTGTGGTTGACTCGTATACCTGTACAGGTCACGCCGGTTTAGAAATTCAAGCGTTCAAGCTATGACGGGTCACAATGTCACATGTACGTGGATCAGCCATGATCTCATTAGAGTAATAATAAATAATATAACAATAACTCTACCATTCTTATTTGAAAAGTAAACCTTGACGCGTCCAAATCCAAATAATAATGTCCAATAACTTTCATTGTTTGTTAAAGAATTTTGATAGGCAGTTTGGATGCGCTGAGACAGAAAATTAATTGATAGAGTTCAGCAGATTATTTGTAAAAATATTTAATATGAATTAAATTAAATATTAAATATAAAATTATAAATAGAGTTCAATAATAAATATAATTATAAAACTATTATCCTCTGTTCGATTGCTCACACTACTTAAATCCATCCTGCAGCTTCAAAAAAATATTACACTCCTATGAATGAATTCAGAGCAAAAATAATTGTGGGTTTGTGGTTGTTTATTACTGGATGAGGACATGAGGTCATGATTAGGTATACGGTTCTGAAAATTCAAACAGGGACAGTGGAAGTCCGTTATGTAATTTTAAATAGTTGTTCAACGGAAGAAACATTTCTTAATTAAATCAGACGTAGAAAACAAGGAACACGTTTTCCAGTAGAGCTACAACGACGTCTCGCTAACCATGATTTATTATTATATTTTTCGGGATAAGTCTTGCTAACCATGAATAAGTGGAGAAAAAAAAAGTAGAGCAAATAACAATTAACAAAGGGGATTGATAAAGATCATCTCCGATTTCTATTATTTTCATCATCATTAAACGTATTTTTTATTTTTAGATAATATGTAATTTCTATTTTCAGAAATAAGGATGATGGGGATGATTTCCTGGGCAGTTTAATGCGTTTTTGGATGAGGGGATGAGGAGAGGGAGGGCTGAACGACACAGAGGAGAGGGAGAGAGCGACACAGAAGGGAGGGAGTGACACAGACACAGAGAAAAAAAAACAATTGTTCTAGTTAATATATATAACTATTCTAATTATATGCATAACTGATCTAGTTAATATATATAACTGTTCTAATTAATAGTTAATATAACTAGAACAGTTAACTACTCTACTTAATATATATAAAAGTTCCACTTATATACATAACAGTCCTACTTAATATATATAAAAGTTCTACTTATATATATGACAGTTCTACTTAATATATATAAAGGTTCTAGTTAATATACGTAAAAGTTCTACTTATTTATATAAAGGTTATGAAAAATCTAGTTCGCTTCTTCCCTCCGATTCGCTCCCTCATTCTCTGATTCACTTCTTCCCTCCGATTCGCTCATTTTCTTTGGATTTTCTCATCTCTCTTCTATCATCTCCTGGACTTTATCATTCTATCTCTTCTATATCATTGCCTAAACTTTCGTATTTTCTAAAAATAGAAGGAATTAACGCATTCGTAGAGAAAATAATGGGATGGTAAAAGTGGAGAATGACAACGGACCTGTGTGCTGACCGGAGGTATCTTCGTTTCTTCATTTTTTTTTCTTACCGAGTCCAGTCAAAAAGCAACTCATTTACTGCAGTACTAAAGTAGCCAAAACTAGCCCCTCCCAAAAAAAAAGTAGACAAAATTATAACTTTTATTGTCTGCGGCAAACGTGTGGACGGTGATAGGGTCGATTTTCTATACAAATGTTACCCGCTACACTAATGGATGCAAACAATAAAACGCAGAAAAATTCTCCTGACATTTTCTTTGCAGAACTTTGGCAGTTTGTTTTTTTTTTTAATTTTCAACGGACCCCCTATTATATACAAAATGTTATCTCCATCCAAATCTGCTCAAAACAAATATCCTTCCAAAATTAGTTCAGCAGAAGCAGTAATAATAATAAATAAATAAATCAATAAATTAATTAAGTAACTAATAAATAATAATGATAATGATGATAATACAACAACAACTATAACAATAACGACGACAAGAATAATAATAAATACATGAACATTTAATAAAGAAGGAAATATATTAACAATTTGTCAATTTCTCATTTGACCGATGTAAAATGGAGTATTACTTAGCTCTTACTCAGCTTACCAAACACACTGAGAGTGAAATAATAATAATCTGTCTCCTGCTTCCTTGCAACTTGCATGTGGTCCGTCTACGGTCGTTTGCTTCGGCAGTAACCTTGCAAGACTAGTCAAACCCACAAGAGCATTGCAATTGTAGAAATCATTATTATTCAGAGGCATTGAGGCAAGTCCCATAAAAACAATTCAAATCAGATGATAATTAGTAACTTATTTAGAAGACTTCCATTTCTAACTTGTATTACAATTGTAGAAATTTGCCTTTTGAGCATGACATGCATATCAAACTTTGGACCAATCTTTAGTCTGATTAAAGATAATATATTTAGATGAATGTAAGAATAGGAAGATTTTTAATATCTAAAATAAGAATATTTAATTTCCTTTGTTTTAAAAATAAAAAAGATGAGTTAATATTTTCTGAAATTTCATCAACAACAAAACAGATCACTTTCCAAGAAACAATGGCCCGCCTAGCTAGCTTTCTTTATTGCACACAAGAAGGAAAACTATTGGACATGAAATTATCATTATTGTATTCTTCCTGTACCTGCTACGTTTCATCATTGAAACACTATATAATCTAGGCTACATTCAAAAGAAATTATTCAACTAACCTTTAAGGCTTTTAACAAATTTAAGTAAAATCATCTTGCCCTGATATTACTACAGTAATTAGCTCCAATTAAACCACATAAAGCTCAGTCTCCAGTTGTTTTTAGCTCAGTGTTCTTTTATTGGTCGTAAGGTAAATTATTAACCTTTTTCATATATTAAGTAGTAGGAGATGGGGTTTTCTTGTGCTCAATAAGGTTCACTTTCTGCAGAACCTGGTCCATATTTTTAAAAATTGGTGCTGAATAACTTCTAATGGTGCAATGTTCAGCCAGTTATTTAGCAAAGTTAATCTTAGGTCAGGTTCAAATCATGTGTTTTTAGTTGATCCTCGAAATGAAAGACAGAAAACAAGCAAAAGAAATCAAACTTAGATTGTATGAATTTCTGCTGAAACAAAGAAAACCATTTTATGTCAATTTTACAAATTCTCACATGCGAATGGAAAATTACTTAACATTTAGAAATATTAATTATTTTCATGACGACAAAAATTAGGAACTAAGGCTAGGGGTTGGGTCCTTCCTATCTTAGTATCTATCATTTTGTAAACTGAATTCTGGGCATGTGCATCCATTGACCGGAGAATTTGCTATACAAATTTTGATTGTTTTTGAAAATATTAATATTTTCTAAATGAGTTCTATTGTTGTTATTTTTCTTTTGATAGGTGAACCAAATTGCAAGCTCTAAAGGCAGAGAGGGGAATACATTAATCTCTCATTAAAAAAATTGTGAAATTTTCCAGGAAGATTACATGCTTTGGTATGTAATCCTTGTGTTTCCGTGCCTGGCATATTTCTTCAATTGGCTGCAGGATCCAGAAAAACAGCAAGAACAAGAAAATATTACCTTCAAGGAAGAGGAATGGTTCAACGAGTACAATACACGAGATTCATCAACAGAGTTACCAGATGCACCGAAGATATCAACTTCGAAGAGTATCGGAAACTGCTTCACTTGTTGTGCTCCAGCAGCTGCTAGGTGCAGTGGGTGCAAATCAGTTCCATATTGGTAAGAAAAACTTCCTGGTCAATCTCTGTTACAATAAAAGGAGAAGTTAAATACACTTTTATAACAACAATCAGTATCAACCAGGGTCATCTAGAACAGCTTTGTTAAAGTTTTTGACAGTATGTAAAAACCTGTCAGTTCTTGCCACCTAATTTAAGCATTGTATCATTGAACAACTTGTATATGCAGTTCTCGCAAATGTCAGCTAATACATTGGAAGAAGGGGCACAAGAAAAGCTGTCAGCAATTGTCAAGGCCATCTCCAATGATGCATTTTCTGGTCAATTTAAAGTCATCACCTAAGAGAAGTGACAGAAAAAATCATGGCATGCAGGAAAGTACAGGTACAGCTGATTACCAGTCCCTAATCCAAACTGAGAAGAATTCAGAAGAAAAAATCGACACTAAACTGAAACAAACACTAGTAAATGATGAAGATGGTGCCAATGCAAACAGTTCATCAGAGGTTTGTCTCACTCGGTTTTAAAGTGTAATTTATACTTTCATGATTCTGATACCATAGCAATAAGGTTTTTATTATATAAATGTCACTGCAACATGAACTAATTTTGAGAATGATTGAAGTTTTTTTTTTTTTGTGTGTAATAGGATAATGTGATGAAGACAGAATTACCCTTGCAGCATGCATCAAGAACAGTGCCATTGATTCCTGCAACTAGGGCCGCCTCTAGGATTGCTCAAACTCAGCCTTCAAGTTCTCATAAAATTGTCACCTATGAGGCATGTCATTTTCTACAATTTATTATATTAATTGCAGAGCTAGTAAAACTAGCCTGGGATAATTATTGAGTGGATAAATCTTTTTCTTTCCGTTTAATTAATAAAACTAATAAAGGAATTGATTCATACATAATTTCTCTACATTTGTTGGTCTAAGAAGTTAGTACATGAAAAATAGACTTGTGTAATTACTAATTAAACATATATTAGTTCTATTGCAAGTCTAAAATTCATCAAACATTCAAATATTCCAATATTATATGAGATTAACTATGCTGTTGCATAAACTGATAAAAACCCAACCTTTGGAATTATGAAATCTTGTATATCATGTTTACTACAAAGAGAAAGCGGACAGAAAACATACTGAATAAATTACTGATCTGCAATTTTATAATATTACCATGAACTTTCAAGCATCTTCAGATTACATAATTTACTACGAATTTTCAATGTCTAATTGTCTATCTAGGATGATACTGGTAATGCTACAATACAAGAAACTCTGGAAAATCTGGAAGGCACAGTTTCCAAAATTACCCATCAAACCATTGATGAAAGCACCAAAGAACCAGGACAAAAAAATGAGCAGATAAACAGCCCTGAACAAATGGCCTCTTCAAATTCAAGTTGCGATATGAATATTGATTTCGAGGTCCGCATTCATCAAAATGAAATCAATATCGATCAAGCTGTAGGGAACATCTCTGAAAAAATCCTCTTGAGTGGAACCTCAGATTGCAATGAACCATTCTGTAGTTTAAAAAATTCTGTCCATGTGTTGGAAGAGCTGCCACCTAGCATGGTTGTAAAAGAGCATTTTTTAGAGGTGCAACAGCCACAACATGTTTCAAACCATATTGGAATCTATTCTCCTGTGCGTGCCGAAGAATCCAAGAGGCTACAACAAGAACTTCAGAAGCTTGAAAAGCTACGATATGAACTCCTCAATGAGAACAATACACTTAGAAATATACAGAATAATATGGCAAAAGAACTTGAAAATTTACGTCAACAGCTGGAGGAGCATGTCTTAAAGAACAATGATTCAGATAACTTCCTGGAGTTCTCCAATTTGGAGCTAAAGGAGGCAACTAATGACTTCGATATGAAGCTTAAGATTGGAGAAGGTGGATATGGTAGTGTGTACAAGGGAGTTCTTCACTGCACGACAGTTGCTATAAAGATTCTGCGTCCAGGAGGCACACAGGGGGAGAAAGAGTTCTATCAGGAGGTAACCATCTTTCATGGTACCTTTACATCTTCAATCTTAATTTTATTGGGATTTTAACAAGGAAGAGAGAAGAGACACACAGTGAGTTGAGAGGAAGTTTAATTCATTGATTAATCTCTCTTACAAGGTTTACATACAAAGTACATGACTTGGCCTAAAAGCAATATGGATCCAAACATAAAAATTTTTATTTTAAATCTGCCAAATGGGATATATTATCTTACAGAATAAGATAACTCTGTCAATTTTCAGGTTGAAATCCTAAGAAAAGTTAGGCACCCTAACATTGTCACACTCATAGGAGGATGCTCGGAGATGCGGGCTCTTGTTTATGAGTACATACCTAATGGCAGCCTAGAGTATTACCTCAGTGCTTTTAAAGGTAAAAAACCACTCTCTTGGAGAAGTCGAATCCAAATAGCCTCTAATATCTGCTCAGCCCTCATCTTTCTCCACTCGGCTAAACCTCATGGCATAGCCCATGGTGACCTCAAACCTGCGAACATCCTCCTCGATTCAAATTTTCAGGCCAAGCTCAGTGACTTCGGCATTTCTCGTCAATTAATGAAGACTGACTACACATCAACAGCTCATCATCTGACAGAGCATCCAAAGGGCACTGTTGCTTACATAGACCCTGAATACCTGTGCACCGGTGAGATGAATCCTCAATGTGATGTATACTCTTTCGGCGTGGTATTGCTACAACTAGTTACGGGGAAATCTGCCACTAATATAATAAAGTCGGTGCATGAGGCGGTGCACAGTAATGTTTTGAATAAGGAAGTTGATGCTTCAGCAAAATGGCCTTACGACAAGGCTATCAAAATGGCCAAGTTAGGCCTTTATTGCTGTAATGCTGCAAAGAAGCACAGGCCTAGCTTATCAACAGAAGTTTGGAGTGAAATTGAGTCTCTGATGGTCGTTGCTTCTAGTTAATTTAGTAAATCATAAAGCTTGAATTTCACATGGTCACATGGAAAGAATTCTTGTGAGCTTCACATGTTTTATGCATTTCATGACTTTTTAAATATTAGATCATCAACAATCATCTGTTTAGATGTTGTGAAAGTTTAGATCCTTTACCTATTACTGTCAGATTCTTTATCTATTGGGTAAGTAGTGATTTGAAACCCTGCCATTTTCATTAATGAAAGAACTACTAATCCCCTTATACTGGTACATCAACCTGTACCAGTATACATACCAAACATCTTGTTTTTCTACTGTTTAAACCAAAACTGAACACCAAACATTCCATGAAAACAATTGAAATAAAATTGGGCAAGATTTAATCCTTAATTTCTGGCAACTGATGAGACAATAACAAATAACTTGGTTTCTTGGTCAAGTGCACAAGAATAAACAAAGTAGCAGAAATTAAGAATGATATTTGACCATACCATTTTCTTTGAGCATCACCCAATGATGACATCCATTTGCAGTGCAGGATTAATCAAGCATCCACCCTTGATGTTCCTGCTCTCTTGTTTTTCTAGATATAACATCCAAACGGTCGATCCAAACCATTCAAGTTGATCACAATATTGAAATACCTTTGGAGACCAAATTTTATATTTTTTCAATTTTTTTCGCTATTTATTATGATATTTTCAAATTGGAGGGCTTGAAATACTCTAATCATAATGTTTTTAAAAGTATCATAATAAATAGCAAAAAAATCGAAAAATATAAAATTTTGTCTCTAAGGATATTTCAATATGGAGAACAACTTGAACGGTTTGGATTGACCTTTTAAATTTTGGATATTGAAAAATGACTCGATGACACGTTAGCCATTGGTGAAAAACTTTAGCAGATTAACTTTTTTATGTATTAGAATTATAATATTGATCGTTTCCACTCCATAAAGAATTATGACAATGTTAAAAATACGTTAAAATGACAAATGATATGATTCGGTAAAAAAAGTTGATATAAAAGATATGTTTTTTGGAAATTGATTACCCCAATTTGCAGTTTTGCAATCGCTTGAATACAGCGAACACATCGAACACATAAAAATAGACAATATGAATATATAAATGACCATAGTGAACACATACAAACAAATAAGTTTAAAAAAATATGTTGAATATGCATATAAAAATCTAAATAAGGGATGACAAAACTTATTTTTTTTATATATGTTCACTTTGATTATGTATATATTTTGTCTATTTTATATAATCACTTTGTTTAAACAATGACAAGCAATGTCAAAACTGTAGATGACCGTTATCATTTCTCTATATTTTTTGTCTCAAATAAAAAAAAATATTGATTAGCATATTAATAAATAATTAATATATTTCTTTGCAAAAGATAATGCAATCCAGCAACAATTTTATTTCCATTTAAAATCAATAGTAGTTAACTTATATGATGATTCACATTATTCCATTAAAAGATCAATAGTCCTAAACATACAATCGTTTGGCAACATCAAAGTTCAGTGGAATCAAGGATTAAAGTTAGTATTTTTGGGTTAGTGTTTGAGATTAAAGTTAGTAATTGTTGTTTGACATGATAGGTTGAAGTTATTGATCAAAATGAATGCATTCACTTATAACATTCATTTTAATCTAGAACTTTTAGAATTAAAAAATTTTAAATATTGGAATTTTGAAATTTTTGAAAAGTTGACATTTTAAAAAATTGAAAAATTAAAAATTTTAAAGTTGAAAATTTGAAATTTGAAATTATGAAATTTTGAATTTGAAAATTTGAATTTTGAAAATTGAATTTTTGAAATTTGAAAATTTAAAATTTGAAATTTGAAATTTTAAAATTTGAAATTTTAAAATTTAAATTTTGGAATTTTGAAATTTGAAATTTAAAACGAAATCCCATGGCTTTCCTTTTCAACCCGTTTCTGTATTGTGCTCAGCTCTGAAGCATTAGAATATGGAGGCATGAAATTGCTAAGTTAGAGAGATAGTGTTGTTCCGGTTGACTCCAAAGTTGTTTGACGATGCAAGACACATAAGTTAGCTTGTTAACCCAGAAGACAAACTAAACTTGAGAATGCCAAACGGGCCCAATATTTAATATTCATATATTATAAATTAACTTTACAAAGAGCCGCAACCACGTTTTTCATTAATTAATGGAATTTGTTCAACAAAATATGTTCAACTAAATGTGTAATCATAATAAATTTTACAAAACATATTTCACAAAGTTAATGTTTCCATTTTTTAGGCCATTACTCTGTCAAGTCTACCAAATTAAACAAGATATTTATGCAATAAAATATTATTAATTCCCAGAAGAAAGTGCCCCATCACCAAGCACCGATGTAACCATTCACAGAGAACTGATCATAACCGTCTGGTCAAAGATAAACAGTTTTTTTTTTTTTTTTTGAATATCCAAAAGATAAACAGTTGATATTACAATGGCAGGATTTTTTTTCTCCTTTAGGAATTAAAGACAAGCACGTTGCAAAGAAAAAACAAACAAACGGCTTACCTAGTCGCTCTCCCTTTGACAAGTCGAAAGGCATTTTCTGTATCAATTACAATTTAATGGTTGACTCGTCACAAAACAACTATTGTAGTCAACACTGACATTTTTTTAAGCAAATTAAACTGTTTCTCACATTATGCATTGTAACTTAATTCATTTACATGTTATAAAAGGTCTCAATTAAACAGAACAAAAAACAAAAGATAAAAAGCTCGGCTACCAATTGTTTCTAGCTAGCATCTTTCTCTTCCAAAGAGGTACTGAGGTAATTAAATTTTCTATTCTTTTTGTGTCTTTAAATAGTAGGAGCCCTTCCCCCCTTTTGTTGGCTGAGGAGTTCATGTTCTCAATAAATTGGTGAACTTGAGTGAAAGGTTTTTGAAAAACTTTCAGTTGAATAAGCTTCAAGATTAATGCCCATAAAAGATAATAAAATAAGAGGAACGAGCTTCAGATTAAAGAGCTGTATTGTTAACACTTAATAGGTTTGAAAAGCAAATTTCAGATGGTTTTAAACTCGGTTAGTCTACGGCGTACCGTGCTCACTTAACAATCATTACTTATATTAATAGTTTAATTCCTTTCAACGGGTCAAATTTAAGTGAGAATTTTGTAGCTAATTCTCAAAAGAAAACAATGATAAAATTACATCAAGCTGAGGTTGCATCGGTTTCTGTCCTCTTGAGTTCTGCTACTATAGATTATAGAATTTGAAAAGCGTTAGTGAATTTGCAAATTTTACTAAAAGAATGCTAAAGTTCTATTAAGGGGAAGAAGAATACTAAAAACCAGGTGTGTCGACAACTTCCTATTTTATTGTTATTGAGATAGAACATTGAAACAACATACCATAAAGGGTACAGGTATCATACAACTTTTGCTTTTATACTGATTTTCCTTTCTATGTGACTGGTTTTGTTCTATCTTTTTCTTTTCTTTATTAAAATCCGAACAAGTTTCGAGCTCACATGAGGTGAGGCAGAGGACTACATGAATCTTTCTTGAAAGGTTGTGTTATGGATGAGGTTTTTGAAGACATTTTGTGGTGTATAGCTGTTTTCTTTCTTGCATTTCTGCCAGCATATATTTTTGAACAACGCATCAAGAACCAGTCAGCTGCACCGGTACCAGAAGCACGCAGGGTATCAGCTTTGAGGGCTAGTCAGCTTCACCAAAACTGTGCCATCTGTTTCTCTCCTACTAATTCTAGGTGCAGTTGGTGCAAGGACGTTAACTACTGGTAAGAAAAATTTAATTGCTGAACCTGAAATGGCAAGTAACCAGAAAGAAATAATAACTTACTTTCATTAAGCTTTTTATTTTTTATGTTTGTTTATACTTTGTAATGCTTTATGGGTGTTGCGATTAATGGTTAGATATCTTAATACTTATTGTGCTAATGCAGTTTACTACAGTAAAAATATTAATATTGAGTATGTACAAGAAAATACTTGTCACAACTATCATCTATACTATCCAAAATTGCATAACTGATTGAGCAACGTTATAATACTGCAACATTCTTGCTCTGATAGCATCAACTTCTGAACGGTTTAATAAAACTTGTATGTTTAGTTCTCGCAAGTGTCAGATAATACACTGGAGGCAGGGGCACAATAAGAAATGTCAGAGTCAGACATCAAATTCATCTGGGGTAGCTGCAGCTGGACTTACACCACAGCAGATGCCTTATCTTCATGAAAGTAAATCCCAGAAAAATGTGGCATTGGATGAAACATCTGACAAGCAGCCAAGTACCCAATCAAATAAAAGATTTAATATAGAGAAAGGAGAGAAATGTAGATCACAAGAAGACAAATTTAGAAATGAAGACAGCAGAAATACGGACTCTTCTTTTTCTCCAATTTCAGAAGAGGTTCATTTTAATTTAATTTCTCTTTATTCTGATTCTCGAGCAACCAGTCCTTGTAATGTTCATGACCAGTCAACTGTTTTACTGTTTAAACATAACATTTTTTGTATGCAATCAGGCACCAGGCTTGCTAAAATGTCAAGATAACACTTCAATTGCTAAAAAAACTCGCTTAAACTATAACAGAGGCACACAAAGAAAAAAAAATAGAAACCAGCCAATCAATTCCTCCAAAATTTGGGGTCTTCAAATTCAGTGGATAACACAATTATTTATGAGATGGGCTAAAATCAGCCACGACTGACGGATCAACTACGATCAAATCTCAATTTTTGAGATTCTAACAGTCGATCCGAACTGTTCAATGTGTTCTCCATATTGAAATCTCATTGGAGACCAAATTTTATATTTTTCTGATTTTATTTACTATTTTTTGAGATTTTTAAAAATCATAGTTATTGAAGGGTCCATAATTGTTTAGATTAAGAATTTTGTAAAATATCAAACAAATACTAAAAAATTTCAGAAAAACATAAAATTTTGTCTCCAACGAGATTTAAATATGGAGAACACATTGAACGGTCCGGATCGACTGTTAGAATCTCGAAAATTGAGATTTGATCGTAGCTGACGGTTGCATCCATCAGTCGTGGCTGATTTTAGCCCATCTTAATTTATTGATAGGAAATTTATTTCAAAATGTAGTTCAACTACATGGGTTGGTTTATATTGCACGCTTGCAAATTCAATACCTAACAAGGCGTTGAGACAATTCAAAAACCTCATAAACACCTTTATAGTTTGTTGCAGTCAGTTTATGTATTACAAAATGAGCAAGAACATAAAGCTGTGAGAAGCATCTTCGATGAATGGAACCAACCAATAAAAAATCTGGTCAAGGCCACTGAGCTGGCAAAATATGCATTTGAGCAGGCCACCAAAGTCAGGGACAAGGCCAACATGACCTACCTTGACAATCCTACACCAGCCGCATCTTTTGAAATATGCAGAACTTGTTTTGCCCCTGCTAGTACTAGGTGTTCACAGTGCAAGTCAGTTTATTATTGGTAAGAAGTTTTTCGCAGTTGATGCAATTTTATTTAAAAGTAATACCTAATCATCAAGAGCAACAACTTTCGATTTGCTTTTAATGCTTGTAAAGGTTGAGATTAGTAAACTAAATTGTCTTATTTATTGACGTAATTTCTGTATGATATCAGCTTTTCTGATAATTTAAGTAGTTTTAATTTCATATGCATCTGTTACCAGTAATCAAGTGATACAAATTGGAAAATAGAACTTTTACAATTATATTCTTGTACTATTCAGAATGCATTTGGACAAGAAGGTGACTAATCACCATGATTTATATGATATTAAACTGGCTCACTAATTGGGTCTGCAATCTACACCAACTAAAGGCTTAATTACTTCTTGTGTGTACAGTTCTGGCAAATGTCAGATAATACACTGGAGAGAGGGGCATAGAGAAAAATGTCAACCATTGAGCCCATCTCCAAGTGCTTCAACAAGACCTAAATCACCTAATAAACCCCCTTATAGTGTAGCGCAGTCGATTTGCGTATTACAAAATCTGCAAGAACAGAAATCCGTGAGAAGCATCCCTGAGGAATGGAACCAGAAGATCAGAAATCTGGTCAAGGCCACTGAGATGGCAAAATATTCATTTGAGCAGGGTTCAAAGGTCAGGGTCAAGGCTCATATGGCCTGTCAAGACAAGCACACGTCACCTCTACCTGTGAAAGTAGCCAAAGTAAAGGTACCAGCAGAAACAGAGATGCTGGCTTAAGGGTCAATGTGTGCTTTTAAATGTTGGTATGAAATTCTTTCTTGTTTGAGAGGCAATTTCACTGTTGTGAAACTAAATAGAAGTTAAAATTGTCAAGAAGGTGAATTTTAATGTTTTTTTTATAGTGCTAGTAAGGGTTGATTAGTAAAGAAATTTTCTTAATTAGGTGACCGAATTTTCCTTACGGTTGTATCAGCTCTCCTCATAATTTGGTATTGCAATATATTGAAATTTCATATGCACCTTTACTTTTTATAACCTGGTGGTGGGAATTTGAAAAGAAAACTTTTACTATTTAGCATGTACTTTGCTCAAAATTTAAACATACCAACATGATTTATACAATAAACAGGACCACTTGTTCTCGAAAAGAAAAAAAAAAAACAGCCTTTTTAGTAGCTCTGTTCTTACGACCTTTGTTTCAGGATCGAGTACAAGAACCAACAGTGTAGAAAAAGGAATTTCAATGATATATGACAATTCAATTTTGCTTGCAGAGTTCTTCAACGATAGTCCCCAATCCCCATTTTAAAATGCAGGATTGCTCAAACATCACTCTCTTGTAATTTTTGGTGTTCTATATTTCAAGGCTTCCTATAAAAGTTAAAATTATCATTCTGAATACTACATGGAGTTATTATACAGTTATTCTCTTGATTTATGAGAGCTTCCGTTTTACTAATGTTTTTACCATTTTTATTTTATTACTTACTTTTTTTTAGACAAGAAAATAGGATAACAAAAAGGTAAAAAAACAAAGAAGAAGATGAGAGTATATCAACAGAGATATGTGGATTAAAGTGAGTGTGGAAATATATAGGCATTTTTTTTTTCTTTTAACAACTAATTTCTTTCTTGCGTTGAGAGTCATTGATATATGATAATATTGCTTATTTTTAAAAAAAAAATAGTTTAAAAATTCTTTGAATTGAGACTTTGGGTTTTTTGCACTTTTGCTAGGGCCTTCCTCTTTTATCCTTCCAAAAGTATTTTTCCTTCAAAAGCACAAAAGAGTTGATTGTGATATTGTATTATCCTTCTAAAAGGCTTCCGGTTTTTTGCAACTGGAATGTGATATTGTACTTTCTCTAATAAAGGTCGCAAGTTAAAACTAGAATTAAGGTTTGGAAACATTTTGAAATTAGCAAACATGACTCCTACTTTTTATTTAAAAATATTAAATTATAATTGTTCAATGCTTTACTACATTCTACTGGCGGAAACAAAGTCTAAATTCAGCCCTGATTAGAACCGTCGATCAAAACTGAATAGTACAGATAGAATTGCAGCATTTTTTTTTTTTTTTTGGAGTTAGGAATGACGAGCACCTTCCAACAAACAAATAATGGCAAGCAGTAAGCACCTTCCAGGCACGGAGAGACTGCCTGCTCCCTTTCACTGTTCCACAAGTGGAGGATCAAAATATTGTTTTCTCCGTACCTAATATGCTAATACAACTTTATTTTTATTGACGCGCTTGGCTAAGACGAGTAAGGAGTCAAATGCTGATGTCTTTTTCTAACAAATTTACTTTTTTTTTTCATTATAGCATATTAGAGGCAAGAGTAACGAGTCAAATGCTGATGTCTTTTTTCCTAACAAATTAACTATTTTTTTTCATTATAGCATATATTAGTTACAAGTTTAAAAAGATTTCGATTAAACCATACAGGCACATATAGTGGCTCGACCTCAATAATGGCTCAATTGCAGGTCTGATTATAACCGTCTGATCAAAGATAAACGCTCCATATATATTACAATTGCAGGATTTGTCTCTTAAGGGAGAAACAAGCACCTTGCAAGAAATTAACAAACAAACTGCACCCACCTATTTTCTATTGTGCTGGGGGGGGGGGGGGGGTCGCTCTCCTTGCCAAGTGGAAAGGCACTATTAGAGATTAAAATATTAATCTATCATTACTGTACCTGACACTTAATGGTCGACTCGTCAAGCTAAGACAATTATTGCAGTCAACCTTGCTTTTTATAAAAAAAAATTAAAATATTTATCAAACCATGCATTGTTCGTAGCTTAAATTACTTACAAGTCTTAAAAGGGTTCAATTAAACAGCAAAGGCATAAAAATGCTCGGCCACCAATTGAAACTAGCTTTCTTTTCTTCCAACTAAGCACTGAGGTCATTTTTCTATTTGTATATATATAAATAGGAGATTTTTTTTTCCTTTCTCTTCTGTTGCTCGTATAGTTTTTGTTCTTGAGAAATATTTCTCTTGAATTAAGTGTCTTTTTTTTTTGTTGGTGTGGTGATTGCCACCTGGCCCTAAAAAAAAATAGAATTAAGTGTCTTTTATATATTTTTCCAGGTGAATTAAACTTCAAACGAGAGATATATTTTGTTATTAATACTATAGTTTGAAGAGATAACTTTGGAAGGGTTTTAAGCTCGGTAAGTTTAATTATAAGCTTTACTGTACTCATTTAAGTGGCAACTTCCTATTTATTGTTATTTAGACAGAAAGGGGAGACCACGCACCATATTAATGGGAAAAGGTGTTTTACGACTTTTGCTTGTTTAAACTGTTTTTCCTTTCTACGTGATTTGTTTTTTTTTTTTGAAGATAATGTGACTGTTTTTGTTGTTTTATTTTTCTTTTCTTTATTGAAGTGGACAAGTTTCAAGCTCTTGAGTCCAGGAAGAGGACAAAAAAAAAAAAAAAAATGGGTATCTTCTTCGAAGGTGCTAGCGATGATTTTGAGTTAGTTTTGAGCTTTGTTGCTCTATGTTGTATTTTGGGCATTTGTGCGCTATTCATGGAGCCACATCCCAGACGGAGGCCTATAAACATGGTCCACGTGGAAGGATGTCCTCTCTACATACCAGCTGCACCAGCAGTACCAGAGGATACAGCTGCACAAGAAGCACACAGGGTATCAGCTCTGGGGACCAATCAGTTTCATAAAAATTGCTGTGTCATATGTTTATTTCCTCTCGATTCTAGGTGCAGTGCGCCGGATGTTAACTTTTGGTAAGAAAATTATTAATTGCTATATGATAATTTGGTTAATTAAGTAAGCCACTCTTATTGAGAACTTACTGTCATTAAGCTTTTTATTATTTGTTTGTACTCTAAAATGCTCATAAGGGTGATCTAGTTTGTAAACATTACCTTTTCTAATTAATTGTTAGATATATATCTTAATTTATGTCTGTGCACTACTGATGCTAGATATTGAAAAGAACAAAAGAAAATAAAAAAAAATAAAGAGGGAAAAAATCACCTGAACTTTTTCGTAATATTGATATATATATATATATATATATATATATATATATATATATATATATAGAGAGAGAGAGAGAGAGAGAGAGAGAGAGTTTTGCTATGGTGAGTTGCAATTCACCAAAGAGTCCGTGAGTCGCGCTCAAAATTCTGAAATTTAGTTCAAAATGATCTATCCAAGCCGTCTAATATGATCTCTCTATTGAAATCTCCATGCAGACCAAATTTATATTTTTTTTTGAAAATTTTAAGTATTTATTTCGGATTTTTAAAAACTGTTGTTTTTCAACGGTTCAGAATTAATTAGATTAATGATTTTCTAAAATTTCAAAAAAAATACTTCAATATTTCGAAAAAATATAAAATTTGGTCTGCATGAAGATTTCAATAGGGAGATCATATTAAATGATTTGAATCGGTCATTTTGAACTAAATTACGGAATTTTGAGCGCGACTCACGGAACCTTTGGTGAGTTGCAACTCACCATAGCAAAACTCTTTCTCTCTCTCTCTCTCTCTATATATATATATAGAGAGAGAGAGAGAGAAAGCCTTCAATCAAAGCGCTTTGACCGGAGTCTCAGTTAAACCCCTTAAGATCTCAATTTTGAAAGTTCAAACGACCGATCCGAACCGTAAAATATGATCTCCATATTGAAATCTCCTTGCCCACCAAAATTTTTATTTTTTTGAATTTTTTAAGTATTTTTTCGTATTTTCAAAAATCGTTAATCTAATTTGTTCTGAACCCTACAAAAATTGATGATTTTAAAAATCCGAGAAAAATACTTAAAAAATTAAAAAAAAATGAAAATTTTGGTCGGCAAGGAGATTTCAATATGGAGATCATATTTGACGGTTCGGATCGGTCGTTTGGACTTTCAAAATTGAGAACCGACGGGGTTTAACTGAGACTCCGGTCAAAGCGCTTTGATTGAATCCATTCTCTCTCTCTCTCTCTCTCTCTCTCTCTCTCTCTATATATATATATATATATAGAGTTTTGCTATGGTGAGTTGCAACTCACCAAAGCGTCCGTGAGTCGCGCTCAAAATTCCGAAATTAAGTTCAAAACGACCGATCCAAACCGTCTAATACGATCTCCCTATTAAATTCTCCATTCAGACCAAATTTTACATTTTTTTCGAATTTTTTAAGTATTTATTTCGGATTTTTAAAAACTGCTGTTTTTTAACGATCCAGAACTAATTAGATTAATGATTTTTCAAAATTTCAAAAAAATACTTAAAAATTTCGAAAAAATATAAAATTTGGTCTGCATGGAGATTTCAATAGGAAGATTGTATTAGACGGTTTGGATCGGTCGTTTTGAAGTTAATTTCGGAATTTTAAGCGCGACTCACGGACGCTTTGGTGAGTTGCAACTCACCATAGCAAAACTATATATATATATATATATATATATATATATATAGAGGATTGCTAAAATGCTATGCATAGCACGGATTGCATTCGTGTTACGGATTCGTTCTTGAATTTCAGGCTTCAAACAACCGATCCAAACCGTTCATTATCTTCTTCATATTGAAATCTCATTAGAAACCAAATTTTACATTTTTTTTAATTTATTTACTATTTTTCTCAGATATTTTAAAATACTTAATCTAATAAATTCTGGACCCTTTAATAACAGTGATTTTAAAAAATCTGAGAAAAATAGTAAAAAAACTTAAAAAAATGTAAAATTTGGTTTCTAATAAGATTTCAACATGTAGAAGATAATGAACGGTTTGGATCGGTTGTTTGAAATATGAAATTCAAGAACGAATCCGTAGCACAAAGACCATCCGTGCTATGCATAACATTTTAGCAATCCTCTATATATATATATATATATATCAGAAAATACGTGTGGGAAAAAACACGGCAACCTAAACAGTCCAAACTTACCTCTCTGAGCATCATCATAATACAGCGACATTTTTGTGTCTTACATCAACAACTTAATCATGGTTTAATTGGACAACTTCCATGTTCAGTTCTCCCAGGTGTGAGGAGATATACCGGTGGCAGGAGGACTACATGTTATGTGAGAATTTGAATTCATCTGGGGTTGCTGCAGCTGAACTTACACCTCAGCAGATGCCTAATCTTCATGGAAGTAATGCCTCACAAATTGTGGCATTGAATGAAACATATGACGAGCAGCCGAGTAACCAAACGGATGAAAGATTTAATACAAAGGAAGGGAGAATCAATATAACACCTCAAGACAAATTTGGAGACGAAGACAATACAAATGCTGACTCCTCGTTTCCTTCGGTTTCAAAAGAGGTTATTCATTCAGCTTAAATTACATACTTTTTTTTTTAAATACATGTATCTTGCAGATGCTCGACTTTTAAAACTGTGAGATATTGTCTAATGTAATATATACAAGAACATGTGGAAAGACGGTTATAAACAATTTTACTGCTAAAAGTACACATACTATAACTTGGCATTTTTAATTTCTAATAAGGAATATATTAGTAGTGCTGCATTTGTAGAAACCTTGAAAATTCTGGACACCAGGTTTTCAAAATTGTACAACAAACCGTGACAAAGACACAAAAGAAATAAGCGGACTATCATCCCACAAAAATGGTCACATCAAATTCAAATAGCCGAACACAATGTTTTCATGCCCGGCATGCATGTCTGAAGCACAACTAACCAAGTTGAGGCAGTGGTGGAGCCATGGGGCTAGAAAATTTGGGGCCGTTTGGATCGCTTAGGAATAGGAGGAATTTCCTATTCCTAGGCATAAAGTATTGGGAAGTGTGTAATTTTGTGAAGAGTTTGAATTGTTTATAATAAATTTATGCCTAAGAATAGAAAATCCCCAAATTCTCACTTGATCCAAATGGCCCCTTATTAACAGGACCATTGGAGTAATGAAAAATTAAAATAATTATATTATTACAATAACATATAAATCAATATATTATATCCCAAAAGATTATTTTTTAACTATGGGGTTCAAATTCAACAATGAAATTACATTCATAATTTTATGGGGCATATGTGTGATATTCCATAACAGCAAATCCACCTATGATTTGCAGCAATCTGTATGTAACACAATAAATTTCACTACTGGTCTCCATTATATTTGATAACTTTTTTGAATCTCATCAAGCGCTAATAGAAACTAAACAATAATCATGAACTTTAATTTGCAAAATTTTATTGTCCAAAACCATTATGGTATCATCAAGAATTAGGAAAAGACATAAAGGTGACTGATTCATTCTATACTATTTACTGGTTCAAAAGTGGACCTTAGCATGCATCATAATAGAAGCTTAATCTTGTCCAGGACTCTAAGATGGTGACACATGTATTAGAGGAGGTCTCCCAGGTCAATGTCAAGACCAGGCTGGCTTGCCATGATAAGCTTACACCAGATGTACCAGTGAAAGAAGCCACAACAGAGGCACCTGATTTGAGGGATAGTTTTGACATATGCACAATCTGTTCTGCCCCTGCTCATACTAGGTGTGCACAGTGCAAATCATTTCATTATTGGTAAGAGATTATTCCTTGGAAAAAACATTTGACAGTAACGTCTAATTACCAAGAAAAAAAGATTACGATTAGTAAATTAATTTAGTTAATTCAGTGGATAGGTTTAATTATTATCAACATCAGATCTTCTGATAATTTACAATATTTTAATTTCATATGCATCTTTACCAGTAACCAAGCGGTAATAATTGGACAAAAAAAAAAAAAAAATTTCTACCAATAGGTTCTGGTAGTATTCAGAATAAACTTAAAAACAGAATATGGCTAAATTGCCATAATTTATACGGTATTAAACTGGCATAAATAGATGGATCTGCAACCTATACCTACCAGAGGTTTAATTACTTCTTGTCTATGCAGTTCAACCAAATGCCAGATGATACACTGGACAGAGGGGCATAAGAATGAATGTCAGTCCTTCAGCCCGTCTATGACTGTTGCAACCAGACCTAAGTCTCCTGACCAGCAGATGCATAATATGACCAACTTCAACACACTGCCTTGCGAAAGTGGCACCAGTAAATGTGGCATACAGGAACGGACAGCTGACTACCAATCTGGTTTACGAACAAAGAATGCATTTATCAATAGTTCAGAAAACGTGACTGACAGTAAATTGAGAGAAACAAAATTGACAGATGAAGATGTTGTAGATGCAAACTCTTCATTATGTAACAATTCATCAGAGGTTCCATCAGATAATGAAGATGCAAACTGTATGGAGTTCTCTTATTTAAAATTACAGGAAGCAACTAATAACTTTGATGAGAAACATAAGATTGGAGAAGGTGGATGTGGTAGTGTATACAAGGGAGTTCTCCACTGTACAAGAGTTGCTATAAAGATTCTGCATAAACTAGGCAAACAGGGAAAGAGAGAGTTCTACCAAGAGGTAATTATTTCTGATGATTCATTATGTTTTGAAGCTTTTTTTCTGATCATGCTATTTTTGGACATTTTTGGTTTAGGTTATGCGGTCAATATTTTACAGGATATGTTATGTAAAACAAATGTTGTTCAGAAAGAAACATATGAGAACTCTGTTAATTTTTCAGGTTGATGTCCTGAGAAAAGTCCGGCATCCTAACATTGTCACACTCATAGGAGGATGCTCGCAGAACTGGGCACTTATTTATGAGTTTATACCAAATGGCAGCCTAGATAATTACCTCCTCACTTCTAGAGGTAGAAAATTACTATCCTGGGAAACACGGACACAGATAGCCTCTAACATTTGCTCAGCGCTAGTCTTTCTCCACTCGACTAAACCTCATGGCATAGCTCACGGTGATCTCAAACCTGCAAACATCCTTCTCGATTCAAACTATCTGGCAAAGCTTAGTGACTTTGGTATTTCTCGCCAATTAATGAATACTCAAGACACAATAACACCTCATCATCTGACAGAGATCCCAAGCGGCACATTGTATTACATAGACCCAGAATACCTGCGAACTGGCGAGATGAATCCCCAATGTGATGTGTATGCTTTTGGTGTAATCTTGCTACAGCTAATAACTGGGGAACCTGCCAATGGTATAATAAAGTCAGTGGAAGATGCATTGAAGGCGCGTAGATTTAAAAAGAAAATTGATGCTTCAGCAAAGTGGCCTATTGACAGAGCTACAAAAATGGCCCAATTAGGCCTCTCCTGTTGCGAACCAAACAGAAAGGATAGGCCTAATTTAGCAACTGTAGTATGGCGTGAGATCGAGTCTCTGAAGCCTGATGTTTCTAGATAATTGTCAACAGCTCAGGTAATTAGTATACATTTATAATGAAGCTTCGTTGCAATTCATGCTAATGTATCGATCTATATTAAATTTTGTTACATTGCTGACAATCATTCTGCTGTCCAAATTTAGTTGAGATTGGCATTTTCTTTTGTTATTACCACAAGACTTATAGTCACTTAGAAAACAATCCTAAACATACAAAAGCTAAATATGTCAGTGACAAAAGTAAGTCTTAACTACTATATATTATATATGGATGCCCTGAAGAAACTTGCGTTCATACTTCCAGCTGCCCCCTTTTAAAAATCTATTCTACTGTTCTCAGTGGCGGATCTAGCAAAAATATTTAAATGGGGCTGAGTGCGCTAATGAATCATTTGATCGAACGGGTTCTCTTCTTCTGTTCTTTAGCCCCACCTTTGAGTACTCCATTGGTTGAAAAAATTCATTGAGGCTAAAGAGGAGCTTCAGGGCTCGACGGCGGTAGGTGGGGCTCTAGCCCCACCCGCCCCACCACTGGATCCGCCCCTGACTGTTCTTCGTTTATAATTCTGAACTTCTTTCCCCCTAATTTTGATTAATTGATGAAACAACAATAACCTTATTTCATGATCAAGCACAAGAATCGACAATCTAGGATAAAAATTCATGATTGTCAATTCCATTTTACTTGCAGGTTTCTTGATGATGATCTCCACTTTGCAATGCAAGATTTCTCTAACATCTGGAATTTACATTATATTTTGCTGAGTGATCTTCCATTTATGAGCATTTGTATTTCTATGATGAATTCAACATATAACTATTAGATAGTGGTCCCTTGTGACACAGGATTGCTAAGAATGTGTCATATACATAGACTTCTTTTTTTTTTTTAATATCATGTCTTTTGATCTGTACATTGCCGTGATAAATGACTGTCTTGCTTATGAGTTATTTATTTGTTTTAATTCTATGAATTGTTAATTTTTTTTAATCATCTCTATAAGTTACGTTAAAAGATAAAAAGAGTAAAAGAAGGTAATTATGTTCATGTCCCAAAAATTCCTTTTTGCAAGAAAAAAAAATTCTAAATAGCTCCAAACACATAAATTGCAAGAAATAATTTTCTGGCGGATTTAATATAACAATATATCCACAAAACTCTTACAAGTGTAAACCGTTATTCATGAAGAGGCAGACATCAAAACCCCTGTTTTCCTCTAAAACAGTCTAACTTTTTTCCAAAATTATATTCCTCTAATCTGTCCTGTGAAAGCCCCTAATAGGCCCATGTTGTGTTGTGGAATCATCGATGATCGAGTCTGGGTCTCAGATCTTTTTGAGTGGGCTAATTTTTATGGGAAAACAGGAGGTAAATCTCAAGAAAAGAACCAAAAAAATAACTCTTGTTCAAAACAATCGTAATTCGTAAATCAAGGAAGAAATTAACCTCCACTCTCTAAATAGGGGAGGTGGTGTTAATGAACACCACATTCAAACAATTAGCACCAATAGTCGAGTCATCGGACTTGTTCTATGTGGAATCTCTCCCTAGTGACCTAGTCCCTTCGCCTCTCTTTGTTTCTCAGTGAAGAGTGAAGACGGCTAGTGATCCGGACATTTGTTGTGGAATTGCGGTGGCCCCTGAAGGTGGAATGGACTGGATCGAGCGCTTGGGTTGGAGGAGATTCCATCGAGAGAGAGAGAGAGAGACCGATTTTCAATGGGGGAAGTGGATTCGGTTGCATTGCACGAATACGGAACGGTCGTTGGGTCCGTTGAACCAATTTTGGTCCAATTGGCTCGGATTCACATCCTCTACAGTCAAGTACCTTGACTGGACGGTACAGCAAGCTAATTTTTTTTTATATTTAAAAATTTTAAAATTCAAATATTAAATCTAAACCGTTAATCTTGTTCAACTTTACGGGCGATGCATTTTTATACAAGTTTTATAAAATTTAGAGTCGATTTAATACTTGATTAAATTACCAAACTATGAACGTATTAGAATTAATCAGTGATAGTTAACCATATTTGTTCATTTGTTGACCACTTGATCTAGTATCAAATCAACTCCAAATTTTATAAAATTTATATTATATGAAAATGCATCGCCGGTAAAATTGAACAAGATCAACGGTTTATATTTAATATTTGACTTTTAAAATTTGTACAAAAGCCTTGGCTGGACGGTACAGTCCAAAACCTTTCCTGTAGAGGATGCGAGTCCCAATTGGCTCATGCTTTCAATTTTGTCTTTCTTTTTTCTTATTTAAAAGAGCAGATTTATAAGTTTTTTATGTCAATTAAACTAAAATCAAATTTTTTTTTAAACAACATCTTGCCCTAATGGTAAAAGACAATACATATCAAGTAAGAGATCACAGGTTCGAATCCAGTGAAGGGTCTTTTATAGATATTTAATTTAATTTAAAAATAAGTTAGAAGGGTTGATTTCTAATTTATCTTAAAAAAATCAAATGTTTTTTTAGATGTAAAAAAAAGAATTAAAAGCATGAATATAATGTTTTTTCAACCCTTCACTGTCTGGAATTGCTTAAATTGTTATTTTGTACAATGCTATCTTATGTCACCAATTGCAAAGGCGTGGGAGGTCGAGGTGTGTGGTGCAAGCTAAAAATTAAAATTTGAGGATTTCATGTCCGTTAACATTAAAATGTTCAATGAATGGCTCGAAGCATTTCTTAGCTAAGGAGACGTAATCTGCATCTTCACTGAGTAGTTTTGCGAAAGGCATTCAAGTCGGCACCTGATGAATCCGGATAATTTATCTCAATTTCAGGCGGGGTTAGTATTATATGTTTCTCAAATGTACATATGTTTCTCAAATCAATTATGATTAATGATTTCAATTCATCTGATTTTTAATGTTACGAAAGACATTTTACTGAAAGTGTGGCCAAAAGCATTTCATCTCAGGTACAAACTATACATTGACATGCAAACTATCACATTACAAGACCAAATTTGTAGCCAGGAAAATTAAAATACAGTGAATGACAACACACCATCGAATGTAAATTAACCACAACGTTAACAATATTTCATATCAAACACAAAACAATGCAGGTGATAGCTTTCACCGAAGAACATCCATCATTAAATCACACAAGTGACGTCTTATACGTTTAAATGCACCCATTTTGATCATTTAATGCCTTAAAACAGGGCAACTCAGACCGGTGTTAGTTGATGCAGATGTACTTGCTGTAGTTTCTGTTGCAGCAACTTTTGGGCCTTTAATTAGACCTGATAAAAGCTCGCCAGGATCATAGAAGATCTCTATATCTTCTGCTCTCAGCTTATCATCAACCTGCACAAAATTAAAGGATAATTCAGCAAAACAGATCCTTTAATTTGAGTACTTAATTAATTCTTATTCTTATTTTTTTCTCTGAAAAAAATATTTTGGAAGCAATATGACCTAATTACCTTAACAATAGCAACACCAAACATTTCGACTACTTGGCCAGTCGGCGCATGCCCCTTGAACGAACCTTCCATATGCCCCCAGTGCCTGAACTTGAATGTTATCACTGGTGGGCCCGAGTACACAGCCATGACCTCCCAAGCAAACCCACGAGGAAATGCCGACCGAAACACGTCATGTGATGACTCGAAGGTCTCATCACTGGACTTATATGCCAACATGTCGTCAGGCAGTGAGCTACCGAGCAAGACGTTGTAGGATCCTATCTCAAGCGTCTCCTTAGCTGAGAATGGCTTCCTACCGTTGACTGAAAAGGTGAACTTGTCAGGATTGATCGACTTGAAGTCCTCGAGCCGTGTCTTGTGTGAAACCTCCATTTCCCACGTCTTTATTGCGTTTTGTACAATCTCTTCCAATGATCCCTTAGGCCAGTCCTATAAATATGCCAACAGAAAAGATATATAATTACATTCTTTTTCTTGTTTCTTAATTCGATATCAGCTAAAAAGGTCTCACTTACTGTTCCAAGCCCAGGAGTATTACAAATTCACGTCATATATGCGTGAAATAGATAAAACATTACAACTTGATAAGTAATAACATGACATCTTTAAAAGGCGATGGATTCTAGCTAGCGTGTGCTTGTACCTTGGTTCTTTCTTGTTCAAAGAGCTCATTAACAAGCTCATAAGAAGGCGGCGCACCATGCCTCCACTCGGTGTTAATCTCTGCCTCTCCGGCCAAGTGACCCCTATACTTATCACCCTCCATATATTGACCTTTGAATTTTGATACAGGATAGATTTCAAGATATGTGCAAGATTGACAAATTGTTGCCCCTTGTTATAGGGGGTGGATTACTGGATTTGACCGAACAAGTTGGGGTACGCCCTTTCAAAGTTTCAATTCAATATTTTTTGAGGAAAAAATGGAGATCGGCGTCCCCATCTTAATTACTTAGGTGACTCAGACAATTATCTTAATTATATATCTAGTAAACTTTAACTAGTCTATATAGGCGTCTAGTGGTAGCAACGAACTTGTACCATTCCAAGCTTAAGAGAAAAAGGAAAGCGGAAATCATACAACTAGCATATATACAATAGCAGACAAGCCAATTAATTAGAGATAACAGATAAGGCCTCACTATCTTTTACTTGCAAGTAAACAAGCGAAGTTCCGTAATATAATATTATACAATCTATGTCCATTTGCTAGTGCACATTCATTGAAGATTCTGATTCTCTATTATATGTAAGTTCAGTGGAGAAGAAGGAAATTAAGCCTACCATGAGGTCATCACTCATCAGCAATAATTAACTTTTCAACATCATGTTATTTCTTTGGTAAAACCAAATAACAGATGACACGCGTCCTTTCAATTTTCATGAGATAAAACATAATCGCCATATTGATTAATGAATGCGACCACTTCGTGGAAGATGATCCGGACAACAGGAAATTTGTCTACACAATATTTTTTGACAAAACCCCCCTTATTAATTCTGATTTTATTATATTTAACTATACTTTTTAAATTTTATTGTATTTTCTTTCCATCTATATTGCAAAAAGAAAACGTCACTTTTATTGTTCATTTGAAAACAAAAAAAAACTTAGGCTTGCTACATGATCATTATTTTCTTTGGGTCTGAATACTCTCTATTTGAATTGAATTTTACGGAAATAAACAAAATTCAATTATGCTTAAAGTTGTCAAGTTTTTGATATATAGAATATATGATTTAATCAAAACCAACTTCTGTGCAAATAAACATTAATCAAAATAATTAATATAAACTAAAAAAGTGTTTAATACAAGAAAACTATAAATCGGATAAGAGAACCAGATATATAGTTTACAATTGAGCAAAAAAAATTAAAAAAGGGGCAAAGATAGGATAAAGTTTATTCTAAAAGGAAAAATGTTGTACAGAGATTCAGAGAAGGGTAGTAGAGTCATTTTTAAAAAAAAAAAAATGGTGTTGCTCGGAGCCTCGGATGATCTTCGGCGCTGTCCGGATCACCTCCCCCACTTCGTACACTATTTTTTTCCTCTCGAAATCATGAGTTCTAGATATGAATCAATGAAGGGAAAACCGACCTTTCCTAAAAGTTAAGCTCGTCCGTACAAATAGTAAAAATTGTTTTAACAAAACTGGTTCTTCAACTGGGCCGCGGTTGTTTTCTGGCGTACATTCCCAAAAAGGCCTTAGTGACAGGTATCGACCGTTTTAGGATTATAATTTATAAATCAGCGTTCCACATTCCCTCGAAAAAATTTGAAATATTATTAAAATATTATTAAATTTCAAAAATATTTCTTAAACAATCGAAATTATATAAATAGGCTAGCCATATTGTTCTTTGAAAGAACGATATTAGCCTTAAGCCCTGAACGCATTTTTGAGGTAAAATATGATTATTTTTTATATTTTTAAATAAATTTCAATGTATTTTATTGATGAAAAAGCTATTATATATTTATTTTTAACCCATTTCATTTGTATTTTGATTATTTTGTATTTCTTATAAGTAGTTTAATTATTTTCTATAGCTGAAAATTGGTCACTTTTAATATAAATATTTAAAAAAAAAATAAGTCATTTTCTATTTAATACAAGTTAATAATGAAATTCATTCAATGTATTAGACAAAAAAAAAATGTATAGTTACCGATATTAGCTATTTCTCCGATTTGACATGATTTTTCATTTTGGGCAAAATTGGGCTCATACTCTTCAAATCTTTCTTATTTGGATATTTACCCCTCAAATCATTGAAATTGTTCCTATACCCCTCAATTTTTGATCAAACTAGATATATACCCACCTCAACAATTTTAATTAATTTATGAATATAAGAAACTTATTTTTAGATTTTATGACAAAATTGCCCTGCCCAATAAATTGCACATTTCTTGCATTTGGATCACGTTTAATAATAAGACAAAAACTAAGGAACCATTGAATTACGTCACACCTAAGCTTTCTTGTTTCACTTAAGCACCAGAAAATGCTTTGTAAATGTGACATACGACTGTTTTGGCCCATGACCAGACCATGTTTCGGCCGTGTAGAGCGTGGGCAGCAGCGATGCCTGTCACGCAATGTTGTTGGTTGGCCACAAACCTGCCTTGCATGTGTTGTGCATCATCTAAGGCAGCATGAAAATATGTTAATTGTGGGTGAAAATGACTTGTAGTGGTGACCCAAAGCAGGGCTGTTGGATAGGCCAAAGTGTATTGTAGTGACTGCCGGTTGAAAACCGTAAGTTGGAACAGTGTTTAGGCCACTTCTCCAAGCGTGTGTTGGGTACTTAGCAACCTGGGCAGCAAGTATTGGAGGTGTTCAGTGGTTAGCACCAATGGAGGTGACCAAATGAACAGACCAAATTGCTTTTGACCAGCCCCTAGAATAGGGACACCTAGCAGCTTAGTCACTAGGGAGGAAAAGGGGCTGTTTGACACTTGTTCTCCCCTTCCTAAAGGTGTCTCTCCCCAGCCATAAGCCCCTCATTTGGGTAAAATTCGTACTGCTATGTCCAGCCCCAAAAACTGACCCAAATAGTAAAGTTTGAGAGTCTCTAGTGCATGAAATAGCTAGCCTGGACCATAACGGTATAGCTGGGACAGCCGGGAGCGATGTATGGTGCATGATTGACCATGTAAACCACTCAAACCAGGCCAAGGAAGTGGTAGGGGCTGCTGCCAAGTATGATTCATGGCTGCCACACCCGAACCAGACCCGCAGCGGTGTAAAGCGTGGGACTCGTGCGGTGAGACAACGACAATGACAGCGCCATAGAGATGGTCGGCTGTGTAAAGGTTAAGGTGCGGGTTTCCGTATGAACTTGTTAAGTTTCAGTTTATGATTTTAACTGCATAAGTGCATGTTGAACTTGACTTGGCATGGCATGGTAATTGTATGTGCTGAATTTATATGCATGGTAACTCTAATTTTTATAGTATGGCAGCTATGTAAATTGTTATGGAAATGCATGGCATGTGACTGTCATGTTGAATGGTTAATCTATTGGTAAGTGATGGAATGGCTTATGGTATGGATTGGAAGTACTAAATGTGCGATGAATGGCATTTGCATCTTTGGTAGTCGGAGTCGCGACCGACTGTCCAAGGGCCGTGAGGTAAGCGCTTATGTTTCGGGACTCAATTATTGAGGGGGTAAATGTCCTCGGCATTTGTACTATTTGACTGGATCGTATTGGATTGGATTGGATTGGAAATGGAATCGCCCGGCGTGGGATTCCAATGGAATTGTTGGATTTGGGTTGATGATAAACCAGCCTAGATTGTGCATGGTTAGGTGTCCAAAACATGGCTGGCTTTTGTATGACTTATGTTATTTGATTGCCTAATCTTAATCGGCTGGCCTATGCATTGCATGATGTTTTAAATGATTTCATGGCTGATGCTTATGTTTAATGAAAAGGTTATTTTCTAAAGTTGAACGTGTGTGTTTTTAGTTGCCGCAATGTGAAACTTAGGAGTTCATGTGGCTGGAACTAAAAACCGCACTGAGATAAATTATGTTTATCTCACCGCTCCACTGTTTTGTGGGTTTCAGGTACGGCAAGGATCGGAGTAAGGAATCGTGCGATGGGAAGTAAATCAGCGGCAGTGCTTGGGTTGGGAAATTTGTGTGTAATTGACCACTTGATTATATTGAATTGCAAATGTGATTCCTGGGATTTTTATGCACTGATTGTATTATGCTGTTGACATGCATATCATGGTTTGGACTGTCTTGTGTACATGCGCGGCGCGCTGTGCATGGCAGGCTGTGGCACCGACTTGGCTGCGGGGTGTCACAGCAAAAGCGCGTAATAAAAAAATGTACAAAGGAAATTTTGCGAAATGGTGAAATAAAACATGGAAGTTTACTTATACATGAATAAAGCATTTCAATTATTTGAGAATGACCGCTTCTTTTGTTTCACTGCTATCCCTTTATGTTTTTTATTGATTTCACGTAATCTTCTTCGCTTCTCACGGATAACACAAATTATAATTAAAATATTGATTTTATTGGATGTGTCAACAGAATTATACTGGTACCATGTGAAACCATCTCTGATTTCATATACATGAAAGAAGTGGAATTGAAATTAATTAGCTTAGTACAAAATTATCCTAAGCTTCGTACCCAACCAAATTATCACAAATGAAACCGATATCAATCTAGGCCTTTGGTGATTCGATTAAACAAAATTCTTAAGTAATTAATAAATTCAACCCTGGGTTGTCTTTTCCTCACTTCCCAATGCCAAAGAACCGTTCCATATATATGCAAAATCCATCCTCGTAGCAAGTTGACTCAGAAGTCAAAAACCTTTCTCCTCTCATTCTCACAGTCACCGCAACCTTGCTCAGAGAGAGAAGTATTTCTTATATCTCTTGGAGATAAAACAGAGGGAAGATGAAAGGTCCCTTGGCAGGAGAGGAGTTTGAGCAGGGGCACTTTTGTCTTAAAATATAAAAATTAATTTTTAATATTTTAAAATAAATCAAAATTGTTGAGATGGATATATATATCTAGTTTGATCAAGAATTGAGGGGTATATGAATAATTTTGATGATTTGAGGGGTAAATATCTAATTAAGAAAGATTTGAGAGGTATAGGCCCAATTTTGAACAATTTTTTAATGTGCGAGTACAAAACTAGCAGATAAACCTACATTAAAGGGTTGTCGGGTCAGATTCCATTTGAACATAATATTGAATAAAAATTGCTAGGTACAGTACTCTTGAATAGGCCTGTCAATGTTGACACGTTTAAACGTTTTAACGTTTCACGTAGTCCAGTGAAACGTTAAACGGAGCTCAAAATTCTTATATTTGGACAAGTGAAACGTAAGTGAAAATGGACCAACTCATTCCGTTTAAACGTTTTAATGTTTTCTTAATGAATTTTGAGTTGTTTAAACAGGTGAAACATTAAACGGAAGCAAAAAAAAAATGCTGATGTTTACTCTGTGAAAAGTTAAACATACATTACAAAAGTCATTTCTGTTTCATTGACGTAACATTTTAATAATAATAAAGTATTAAACGTAAGAGATGATTTATGTGGATGTTGTTAACATTTGACAGGTTACTGTTGAAGATATCACATATCTCAGAGATAGCCTCATCATCGATCAAAAACATCAACAGACAACAGCCAGCGCATCAATCAGAATAGGCAACAAATCCAAATGAGAATGTTAGGAAAAGATTAGGCAAATATGTTTGTTTACATATTAACCTCTGTAATTAGCTGTTTAGGAAAGGACACAACGTTCAAACAGAGACAGATCTATATACTCGTAACTCGTGTAATTAAGTTGTAGCCCATGTGTACCAACTTGTTCGATCGGTCAAATCCGCCCACTATAAAAGAAACATTTGTCACGCTAGCTAGCAGCCTAGCACACATCTTCCATAGCTATCCAGTATCAAATTAATTCTAACCTAGGCTCATCATGGAGATTGGAGGGTGATAAGTATAGGTCTCACTTGACCGGAGATGAAGAGATTAACACTGAATGGAGGCATGGTGCTCCTACTTTTGAGGTTGTCAATAAGCTTTTTTGAGCAAGAACGAACCCAGGTACATTCATACTAGCTAGAAGAACTCATCACCTGCTAATACAAGTAGAGCTGTCAACGGAAGCAGAAAACACGTTATTTCGTGATGTGAAACAGAAACGTAACGAATAACGAATTAACATTTCATTTCGTTGATCAATACGGAACGGTAACGGCTGGAGCTTTCAATAACGTGTAAGATTACGACGGTAAACAGAATGCTCTGTTCCGTTTTTGTTATTTTGTTTTCTCGTATAATATTCTATAGGTGTAGAATAATTTGAATAACAGAGAAAATTATGGGTTGGGAAGACCTACCTCTCTGCCTGATATCACACTAGTCCTTTGCGCCGCTCATATCCTCTTTTTTCCCTCTTTCTCTCGCACGCTCCTGACCTCCGCCGCTCCGCTCTCTGCCTCTCTCTCCTAGTTTTCATTGCTCTCAAAGCCTCAATCAATCTCACAA
Source organism: Rhynchospora pubera (assembly GCA_028095005.1). NCBI lineage: Eukaryota > Viridiplantae > Streptophyta > Magnoliopsida > Poales > Cyperaceae > Rhynchospora > Rhynchospora pubera. The sequence continues at coordinate 364,835,024 of CM051459.1, forward strand.
GTCACAAATCACATCCGTTCCCTCTCTCTCTCCCTTGAGAAGAGCAGTCATGATTTCATCCGTTGTAATTTCCTATACCCTAGACAGATCCGCCGCTAGTTTTCTAGACAGATCCGCCACTAGTTTCCAGATTGTGTTGCCCCTAGAGTTGTATTGTATATATGAGGAAGGAAACAGCAGAACAAAAGAAAGGAAAAAAAGGAATAGAGGCGGAGAAGAAGAGAGTTAGCAGATTGCTTAGTCTGAAGGTAATTTCTTCATTTTATTCAATAGTCAATATTTTCTTCTAGTTTATGAGTTCTCTCTTTTATTCTGCTGCATCTTCTAATTAAAATGGTTATATTGTATATATGAGGAAGCAGCAAGAACATAAAAATGGAAAAAAAGAATAGAGGCAAAAAAGCAGCAAGATCAAAAGAAGGTAATTTTTTCATTTTACTCAATTTCATTTTTCCTTACTTTTAATTTTTTTTCATTTTCTTCTTCTCTGGCTCTCTTCAATATCGTTTGAGAACTTTGTAGAAAATTGCTTAAAAGTATTAAATAACAATGCGACCTAGGTGTGTGCCTTTTTGGTTTGTGTGTTGGATAGGCGAAATATATAAGCAGATTCTCAGAGCTAGACTTTATATATGTAAAAATTATTCATTAGAAAAGAGTGTGATTGTACCAGTGCATTGTGCAAACACTTATTATAACTTTAGGAATGAGTTAGTAAATACAAAAGTTGTGAGCGTATGTATATGAAAATTGCTCATCTCTCTCTTTCCATTGTGGAGAATGTTTCTCTGTATCTCTCCTGGTGTGAGTTTTGTCTTTTATTTACTGTCCATGCTTGCAAAAATAGAAAAGTTATGTTATTTCTGCAGTTTTTATGTAATGTTGTGTACTGCTACCTAAATGGTTTTGTTTTTATGTGATGACATTAGTATTAGAGATTTGACTTATATTTGCATGCTTAAAAGAATAGACTAGAGAAGTAAAGTCATAATATTGACCTTAATATCATTATTGGCTTGTTACTGGTACACTCTTACTTGAAGTAATAGTACTGGTAATTAGATTGAGATTTGGTTATTTCCATTGCATGTCAGTATCTTATGTGTCCATTACATGTCAGCTTGCAACACTTGAAATCAAATGTTATGCTAGTCAGATTGAAATCAAATGTTATACTTGATTGAAAGCAAGTGTCAGATTGAAATCAAATGTTATACTAGTCAGATTGAAATCAAATGTTATTTCCATTACATACTAGGACACTTCAGCCTTTGCTATTATTGTTAAAAATATGATTTTAAAAATATTAATCGATTTTTTCTATCTATATTAGCAGATAACATGGTTTCATCAGACAAAGAAAGTGATCCATCGGAGCCCGATATTTCTAGTGATGAGTATGTTTTATAACTTGCCTATTTTGATTGTTTTAGCACTTGTGTATATTTCTAATGAACTGTGTCTCTTGAATTTAGCTAACTTGATATTTATGAAATGAATTAGCTAACTTGATACGTAAGTTAGAACATGATTATTGAAAATTGAACTATGATTACACTTGATTATAGTTGCTTAATAATTGAATTGTTATACTTGATTGTTAAATAGAACAGTACAATGAAACAGTGACACTTGAGGAAATTGCAAGGATAGAAAAAATCGATTAATATTATTAAAATCATATTTTTGTGACACTTGATTTTGTGACCCCTGAGGAAAAAAATATTGAAAAGAAATTTTGTGACACTTAATATTATTAAAATCAGCTTCTATCCTTGCAATATTATTAGCCTCAATTTTTGTGACACTTGATTATTGAAAATTGAACTTTTATTGCACTTGATTATAGTTGCTTAATAATTGAACTGTTATTGTTAAATAGAACAATACAGTGACACAGTGACACTTGCTTAATAATTGAACTGTTATTACACTTGATTATAGTTGCTTAATAAATCAAATGTTATACTTGATTATACTTGTACTGACATAGTGACACTTGTTTGTTCTAGTATGGGTGCTGGGTTGCACCTAGAGACCCCTGAGGAAATTGCAAGGATAGAAGCTGAGGCTGATGGCCCTAAAGAAGATGGTGAACAAGCACCAACTGGTGCTGGTGAAGAGGATGCACAAAAACCTAAAAAGAGGAAAACAAGAAAAACTTATGGTGACATTTGGAAATTTTTCAAAAGGGGACGTACTCAAGAAGATGGCAGTTATTCTGCCACTTGCAATTTCTGTGGTAAGAAGTATTTGCAAGGCCAACAAAGAGGAACAAGCTCAATGAGAAATCACATTAATAAAGCTTGCAAAAAATTTCCAAAAAACAAGCCTGATCTTATGCAAAAGATGTTGCAAGCTGCCAAAACAGAAGGTATAACACCATAACTTCTTTGCTGATTTATTAATTATTTTCAAATAAATTTCTATACATGCTAATTTAATATTTACGTTGTTAAAACAGTAGGGCCAATGTTGGTTCCGTGGGTGTTTGATCAAGTGAAGTGTAGGAAGATTTTAGCGAAGATGGTGATTTCACATGAATATCCCTTCAATTGTGTAAATCACTTTTTTTTTAGAATGTTTCTTAATGCCTTGCAACCACAATTCAAAATTCCATCTAGAAACACCCTTAGGTCAGACTGCCTTAGCATTTATGAAGAGGAACAAGTTAGTCTTTATCAAGAATTGGGGCAAATGGGCTGTAGGTTCAGTTTTACTAGTGATTTGTGGAGTAACAAGGGTAGAGATAGAGGGTTCATGGCAATTACATGTCATTACATTGATGATAATTGGATTTTGAGAAAAAAAATTATCACCTTTGTTCCATTGCCTAGTCCACATATTGGTAAACATATAGCCCAATCGTTTTATGATAAGATAGTCATGTGGAACTTAGATAAAAGAGCATTCTGTCTTGTTCTCGATAATGCCTCTTCCAATGACGCTTGCATCAAGGAACTTTTTGCCTCAACATCCATCAAAGATGACCTACCAGTTCAAGGCAAACTCTTCCATCAGAGATGTGGTTGCCACATATTAAATTTGATTGTCCAAGTTGGACTTGATACTTTGGATGATGAGATAAATGGTGTACGCAATACAATGAAATACATTCGTCACTCGCAAGCAAGGATGGAAAAATTCAAGCTGGCTTGCTCTCAGGTAGTCTGCTTATCTTCATATGCAACTTATTCACATAATCACATGTTTTAAGTTCAGAAACTTTCTAATTTTTGCACTTTGATTTGTTTCAGGTTAATGTACCCTACAAACAACCAGCTTGGGATGTCCCCACCAGATGGAACTCTACTTTTTTTATGCTGGAGCTTGCCTTGGAGCTCAAACAAGCGATTTGTAGATATGCTAGTCTTGATAAGAGGTACAGTATTAAAATATCTGATTTTCAATGGGAGGCAGTGCAGGCTTTAGTTGCTGAGTTGAAGGTCTTTTATGGTGCCACATTGAAGTTGAGTGGCACCAAGTATCCTACCTTGAATCTTTTCTTCACCGAGTTTTGTGAAGTTCTCCTAACCATTAAAAAGATGGCTACCAGTCCATACCCATTTATTGTCCAGATGGGGACTGACATGCTTAATAAATTTGATAAGTATTGGATAATTGGAAATTCTTTATTGGCAATAGCTACTGTACTTGATCCTAGATGCAAGATTGCGGTTGTTGAGTACTACATGAAAGAATTATGTCCTGAAACTTGTGATTTATTTATTAACAATTTGAGAAATTGCATGAAAGAAATGTTTGATGAGTATGTGGAAGCAAATGCTGATGGTGCATCTAACCAAAACCAAGATAGGCTGTCAAAGGGGTAGACCTACTTGCCTAAGTATCAATTTTACTCTTTATACAAATATTTTTGTTATTTATTTATTTTTAACTTGAAAATTTATCTTAACAGCCAGAAAACAGGTGCATCCACTACCAATATTATTAGCAATACAAGGGCTGGACTAAAAGATTTTATAAAAGAAAAGAAGAACTCTGATGGACCAAAATCAGAGTTAGATGAATATTTAGGTGATGCCTTAATCTCATTATTGAAATTCCTACAATTTTCAGTTATATTTATTCTATTTTTAATGAATATAGGTAGTGATCTTGATCAAGCAAGCGTGGATGAGGAGTTCGACATCTTAACTTGGTGGAAAATGAAAGTTCCTAAGTATCCGGTACTATCTCGATTAGCTCGCGACATCTTGGCTGTCCCAATATCAACCGTAGCATCTGAATCTGCCTTTAGAACAAGCGGTAGAGTGCTTAGCCCCGTTAGAAACTCTCTCTCTGATGAGAGCATTGAAGCTCTACTATGTGCTCAAGATTGGTTGCGGGCTTCAATTACTGGTATGAATGACCTCATCATCCTTTATTATTTAGTTTCTTTAATCTTTATAAAAGAATAGCTAATTTTCCATGGTCAATCTCTTTACAGTGTTGAAATATCAACGTGTCTCTTGCTAATGAATACAAAGTTCTGTATAAACTATTAGAAAAAAATAAAAAGTGAAAGCAGCACTAATATACTTGAGAGCATCGTCAACAAAATCCATCTTTGTGCCTATAACATACATGAGAGCTTTAGGATTAATTAATATCTTCACACCTTTGTCTTCTACCAGCTCATCAAACTTCCCTTTTTCATATGCATTTTTTACTCAATTTGAGTGCTTGAGAAAATTATTTGAAATACCATTGCAAAAGACACAGAATTTTAAGGCACAAATAAAAGGAGCAAATTACACAATTGACCTTTAGAGTTCAACTATTCTGATTCAGTTCCCATAGGTACAAAGTTTAAAATACAGTTCTTATCATCCTAATTTTAGTATTTGGCATCAGTATTTACTTTTCAAAAGGTGATACAGAGCTTGCAAAAAATAGCTAATTTACATGTTTCATTGATTATGTATTTATGTTTTTCAGAGAATGGTGAACATTTTGGTGAAACTCTATGGACCAATGAAGGCTGTGGCTATGAAGGATGATGAGGTCAGTAAGGAACATTTTGGTGAAACTCTATGGACCAATGAACATTTTGTGTTTGTTGCTAGGTTACAATTTAGGATTCAATTGATGTTTTGTTGAAATTAGTACTATGCATGTGTTTGTGTTTGTTGCTGGGTTTAGAATTTGAAATTTAGGTACTAGTGTTAGTTGATTTGGAAGTTAGGTACTAGTGTTTGTGTTTGTTGCTGGGTTTAGAATTGATGTTTTGTTGCATTCTTGGTATGTGTTTGTTGCTGGTACTAGTTGGAACTTCAATTGTGTTTGTTACTAGTTGAAACTTCAATTAATATTTTGTTCTATTGCTGGGTTCAATTGCTGGTACTAATAGAAAATTAAGGTTCAATTGATATGCATTTTTTATATATATTTGTTACTGGTACTAGTTGGAACGTGAAATGTGTTTGTTACTAGTTGGAAATTCAATTAAACGTTAAATAGTCTGTTTGGAACTTGATATATGCTAAGATACAAGACCTTATATATAGTTTATAGTTTGTTTATAAACGTTAAATCGTTTGAACTGTTTATTTAAACATAACGCTAAATGCACAAACTTTTTGAGCCGTATAATATACGGTGTGGTTAACAAAACATAAATCTGTATTGTTTTAATTAACAAAACGCTAACAGTCACAGCCATTTCTGTGACCGTTGGCCACGTTTGACACCCCTAAATACAAGTCATGTTATCACGTTGTATATTTTTACCTATTTTCACTTATATGAGTTAATTGTAATATTTGTACCTGGACACTGAGAAAAAAGGCATTAATATCTATCTATTCTCTTGTCATGCATGTTTAGGGCTGTCAAACGTCTCAAAAAACCACGGCAGAGCCCTGTTTCATTTCCATTTCATTAACAAAAACGATACAAACATCTATTCCGTTAACCTTTCTGTTTTTTAAACGGTACAAAATTCTGTTTCGTTAACCGTTCCACTTTAGATTTTACACATAAAACGGTTTGAAATAAAATTAAAATGGTTGAAAAGGTACAATCTCTTGTTTCATTTTTTGTTTCGTTATTGAAACAGTTTGAAATTAGACTGCCACTAACCGTTTCGTTTTTGCTTAACGTTATAGCATAACAAATATACAGCCGCCGTTGACAGCCCTGTGCATGTTGATAGGAATGGCCTAAGGGATCCTTGGAGGAGAAAGTGCAAAACACAGTAAAGACATGGGAATTGGGAAATGGAGGTTTCACACAAGACACAGCTCGGGGACTTCAAGTCGATCAATCCCGATAAGTTCACTTTTTCCGTCAATGGTAGGAAGCCTTGCTCAGCTAATAAGGAAACGCTTGAGATAGGCTCTTACAACGTCTTACTTGGTAGCTCACTACCTGATGACATGTTGGCACATACAAGACCAGTGATGAGACGTCCGAGTCATCACACGATGTAATGTTTCGGTCGGCGTTCCCTCGTGGGTTTGCTTGGGAGGTGATTGCAGTGTACTCAGGCCCACCAGTGATAACGTTCAAGCTCAGGCACTGGGAATATATATATCATATATGGAAGGTCCTTTCAAGGGGCACACGCCTACAGGTGTAGTAGTCGAAATGTTCGGTGTTGCTATTGTTAAGATAACAACTTAACTTAGTTCTATTGCATCCGAAACATCATCCAGGGAAAAGAAAACAAAGGAAATAAAAGGAAGAACTTAATTAGGTGCATACAAGGATTTTTATTTTTTATTTTTTTATTTTATTTATTATTTATATATTATTATTATTTTTTTTTGGTGCAAGTGGATGATAAGATGAGAGCAGAAGATAGGGTGTGTTTGGATAGGCCGGGAATAGAAAATAAGAATAAGAAATTTCGGTTTGCGTGTTTATTCTTATTCTTGCGCAAAACAAACGGTATAAGAATAAGAAATTTGGGTCCTTATTCCTATACTAACAAAACTATAGTATAAGAATAAAGAATAATGATAAGCAAGTAAACCGAAATTTCTTATTCATATTCCCTATTCATAACTTATTCCGTTGCATCCAAACACGCCCATAGAGATCTACTATGATCCTAGCGAGCACTTAGCAGGTCTAATTTAAGGCCCTAAAGTTGATGCAACCGAAACTATTTCTACATCTCACATGCAACAGTTTGAGTTGCGCTGTCTTAAAGCATTAAGTGATCAAAGTACTAGTATTTGAAAAGGGAAAATTTTCTGAAAATGTTACTAATTAAGATTAATAATGCTGCATTTTAGCCAGAGCTATTATAAGTTGCATGCATGGGTTTGTGTTGGTATGGAATATCGCTGTTGTTTTATATTCGGCTAGTGTGTTGCCATTTGCTGTGTTTTAATTTTGATCCTGTGTCATGTAGACATGTAGTAGTATTTATTTTACATCAACGCAGTTGTTTTAGTTTGGTCCAATAATGTGTGGTAGATCAATGCTTTTGTGTGTACTTGCTATCAAGTGTTTAATGTTATCTCAATCGTTCACCTTTGTGAATTTTCTTTGAAAGAGAATTTAATTACCACGCTATTACAATTACATCAAAGATAATCGTAATAATTCAATACTGGATATATATATATATATATATAGAGAGAGAATGGCTATACTACTATCGGTATGTAAACTGCTCTTGTAGGCTAGTTTTTAGGACCGTCAGATTTCATTCGGATTTGTGCGCAGATTATATCCGACGGATGGGATCAAGGCGCTGAGAGCTCCGTCTTCTTTAATTTTTTCGTTACTTCTGTTCAATTCCTCTCCGTCTCCTTTCCACTTCCGCGTTATCCTCTCCTTCGCGTTACATTTTTCCGTCGCTCTCTCAGTTAAACCCTCCGTCTCTCTTAAAAAATTCATCGCCTAAAAAAAAAGGAGCGTATTCATCGCCTCCTCCCAGATATGAAAAAGGATCGCCTGATCCAAGAGAAGCTCTGGACTGATCCAAGAAAAACTTCACAAAGCTCTCGAAATCCTAGTTGGTAGCCCCTGGACGGCTTGCAACTCCCTTCGCATCACTTTCGTTTCCTCTCTCTCCCCTATCGTCGTCGAAACCCTAGTAGCCACCTGGACTTCGTTGGCTTATTTACTAATAGATGCATTTTCTACGCACTGGTAAAAACTCTAGTACCAGTAACTAATTATTACTTATCCTATATATTATTGTATTATCCTTATCTATGAAACTCCCCAAAACGTTGAACATAAAAAAGACAACAAATTAACCAGACCAAAATTTTGAAACAGTAACGTATAATCTTTTGTATATACAATAAAATTACACATTTGCAAAGAAAGACCTAAAGAACTGAATTATTGTGCATAAACAAACAAAAATTAAAAAGTTGTGCTAGGATTAAGCATGCATGCCCTATAAGTTGCAACACTAAAACAAAGCAATTATGTACAAATTATCTTGTCATTTCCAGCATTTGAATGTACAATAGTCATTTTTACAAAATCACCCAAAAATAAACTAATTGCCAACTCTTCTCCTTCATCCTCTTCTTCATCAGCTCGCTCTATGACTTCTTCCTTCTTCCAATTTCCTTTATCTTCTATTTTCTAATGCAAGCTAAAAAAATAAAAATGGTTAGTATAAGAACATCAATTATTAATTAGTATAAAAATAAAAGGTAAATTACAAAATTTATGGGTTCATCATTTGATCATAATGTGATGTAAAATGTGATGTAAAATCAATTTTTTCTTTTTTTCAATAATTTCAAATTAATCATCATTCTACACCTAAGACCAGTAATTTCAAATTAATCATCATTCTACACCTAAGACCAGTGATAATGGTACTGCACAATGTTTCCTAAAACCAGTGAATTAAACAACATATTGCACCATTCATCCTTTTTACAAAATAATATCTACAAAATAAAACAGCCTATTCATGCTTTCAAATTCTCAATATGAGCATCAACATCCCGATCAGTACCTAGCCTCGATCAAAACCCAATACTCAGAGCATCTCGATTAGTACCAGCACGTGTTAGAGGTGAGAGAGCAACTCAATTAGTGTACACAAAGCAAGTTCGCATTCTTGCTGCTATTTAATAGGGCCAGCACATCCAAGGTATCATTATAAAATTGCCATTCCACAGTTACAGCACAACATTTACCAGTAAGAACCTGTTGCAACTCTAAACAGCTTATGTATATATGACATTGGGTAATTCCAAGGGCAAGCACCTCCTGGTTTTTACTGGTTGGTCCGTATCAGCGTTGTTAAATTGCCATATATTCCAAAACAATTAGTAAAATCTACTGGTTGGACAATCAAAGCTGTAATCTTTTAAAATAAGCTTCTGCAAAAAAAATTTCAGACAACAATAAGTGTCTCATAGCCGTACAATTTTCCATGATTGAACTAACACAATAGATTAGGTTCAGAAAATTAGAGGGGAAGAGGCTTACTAGGTAGTGTAGAGAGGAGGAATGGAAGGAATAACACAGCGATGGAGCGAACTGATTACGGAGAAGGTGAAATCGATATGCCGTTGGCACCAATCTAGGGTTTGCTTGGGTTTCGAGGCGTCTCTCCCAGGGAACGAGCTCCTGGGTTAGTGGCATGGGGAGAATGATGTTCAGTCGCGTGTATTGCCAGATTGCGAAGACAGCCGTGAGAAAAGGAGGCGAGGTGCTAGGTGGAGGCGATTTCGAAGGAGAAAGAAGGAGAGACGGGAGAAGAATCGATTTATCAGGGAACGGAAGTGGAAAGGAGACGGAGAGGAATTGAACAGAAGTAACGAAAAAATTAAAGAAGACGGAGCTCTCAGCGCCTTGATCCCATCCGTCGGATATAATCTGCGCACAAATCCGAATGAAATCTGACGGTCCTAAAAACTAGCCTACAAGAACAGTTTACATACCGATAGTAGTATAGCCATTCTCTCTCTCTCTCTATATATATATATATATATATATATATATATATATATAGAGAAAACCTATTGTGCATACTAATGTATTGGGGCTTCAATGCATACTAATTCAGAGCATTGGATCTGCTTCAAGATCTGTGCCGATCTAAGTCGCTGGATTGAAAATTTAATTTTGGTTAACTTGTGCCTCTCTCTTATTTTGTTCCGCTTTCTCTCTCGACTAAATAATCTCTCATTCTCTCTCTCTCTCAAACGATAAATGAAGATCTCTCACTTCTCACCTCTCTCGACAAATCGGTGACCTCTCACATCTCACCTGTCTGGCCTCTCTATCTCGACTCTCTCTCTTGAATCCGTCACATTCACACCTCCGTCACATTTCCCGCTGAAGCAGGAGGCAGAGCCGTCACATTGCCGTCTCGGTCGCCGCTGAACCAGGAGGCGGAGCCGTCACATTGCCGTCTCTGTCGCCGCTGAATCAGGAGGCGGAGCCTTCACTTGCCGTCTTTGTCGCCTCTCTCTCGTAACCGCTGCTTCGAAAGTACGATCCCTTTTTCACTTTCTCTCGTAACCCTAGATTCACATTTTTTTCTTCAAAACAGTTTTGGCTCATAGGTTGCAAAATTAGGCCGAAATTGAGATTATTTACTACTGGATTAGTTGGTTAATTGCTTAATTGCTACTTGTATTAGTTGGTTAATTGCTACTTCAAAACAGTTTTGGCTCATGGGTTGCAAAATTAGTTGGTTAATTTTAAAGGCTCTATTCAAGTCCCAGTATGTCTATTAATATGCATTTGCCTGTGTGTTGTCTAGTGATAAGTTTTTCTCACCTTCTTGCATATTTTTTTATATTTATTCATAAGTAACTGTTGTATGCAAAGTATTTGTTTAAATGCCGCTGTATAATGAGTTTCAATTCTGATGGGTAATAATTGTTTACAATTGAGGTTCGAAGATTGTCTGGTCATGGTTCTCAAAATTTCCAGCTTGTTGAGTGTTGTGCTTATTTGGTCATGAACCAAGCAAAATATGAGTTTAAAATATCAGAAACGGTAACCAGTATTAGTTGATATTAACTCTCGAGCCTTGTTCATGCTATCTCGCAAAGTTAATATTCTACTCAAAACCCTAGTTTTTGTTCTTAATTTTTTGCAATTGGGTTCAATTGGATTCAATTTCACTGGAAAAACTGAAAATTTGGTTAATTGACTTGTGATGTAGGAATGAGTAGTCAAAGCAAGTGGAATGAGCGATCAAACCCACCTTGTGTGCGATGTGATAACTGCACAGTAGTCAAGTTGTCCACCATTACGAAAAATCCCGATCGAGAATTTTTCTCATGTACTAATCAAGTTTGACAACAATTCAATGGATGGTGCACTCCTTCTGAAAATTTAAATGTTTGATGCTTGTATTTTAATTTTCAGTGATGACAGTACTATGTTTAGGAAGGAGTTAGTTAATTTTTTTCTTTGTGGTTCAACTAGAATAGAGGTTTGTTCTATCCAGGCCAAACTCTTTGAGTTAGTACTCTTGCTTTTTTCTTGTCTGTTCTGAATAAATGTTTGATGCTTACAAGACAACATGCAATTCGGTACATGTTTGATGAAAACTCGTTTAAGAAGTTTCTATGAAAACTTCTCTGTTGAGTTGCAGTATACGCATGGTAATATGCATCAAATTGCTACTCGTTTAATATGCATCTACATGGTACATGTGATAAGCGACTACACGCGGCATTCAATGACATGTAGTACACGCATCCTATTTATAAGCAAGACCTGACATAGGGTGACAGTGCTTCCAAAAAAAAAATTATCAATGAATCTGTAAATGAACATTGCTAGCATATTATCAATGACATCCAGTAAAACAAACATGGTGCATTGCTAGCATGACATCCAGTAAATGAATAAACATGGTACATATTATCAAATAACACATCCAGTAAAACAAAGCATTAATACTAACAAATAACATAGCATGTCAACTCTATAACATTTTCTATACCATATTGTCAATTTTAGTAAGCTCTATAGCATTTTCTATACCATTTGCTAAATCACCCCAAAAAATATTCTAATCACAAAAAGATAAACTGTTGCTAGTTGTTAGTTCTACATTTGTCAATTCACAAAATAATACTTAGTCACTATATCCACTATCATCTTCTTCTCCACTGAAATCTTCTCCACTATCTTCTTTTCCATTGAAATCCTCTCCATAAGACTCACTGCTACCATCTCCATGACCATTTTTCTTCCCCTTTCCTTCATCTTCTTTTTTCTAATACAAAGAAGAAACAATTCAATGATTAGTATAGTACCATAATTATTAAAGTAAATTCCATAAAAAAATTCCATAACAATTAGAAATTTCAATATACCTTGGGACATGTTCTAATATTATGCTTAGCCACTTTTTTACAGTACCTACACATTCTCCCTTTGATTGGAGCTTTCTCTGCAGCAATCTTCCATCTATCAGGTCTTTTCTTTCTTCCTTTACAGTTTGAAATTGGAGGATCATGAAGCACTTTAGTTGCCTGGTTCATGACTTCATCATCTATAAAGTGATCCCAATTTTTCCCTTGCCTTCCTCATTACATGCCATTGACAACACCTATGAACAACATCAGGAAAGACTATCTCGATGGCATTCCTCATTGCTGGATCTTGATCAGTAATGATAACCCTTGGGTGCTTCCCATACATTGCTTTCAACCATGTATCAAATAACCAAACAAAGTTGTTAGTGTTCTCTGATCTAAGCAATGCCATACCAAAGAAAATTGACTGTCGGTGGTGATTTACTCCAATAAAAGGAGCCAAAGGCATGCTGTATTTGTTTGTGTTGTATGTGGTGTCAAAGGTGACGACATCACCAAATTCTAAATAAGCCCTTCTAGACCTCCCTTCTGCCCAAAATATGTGTCTCACAAACCCGTCTTCGTCAGCATCTACGGCATAAAAAAACTCGGAATCAACTTCCTTCTTCTTCTGAAAATGCAGCAAAGTGCTATCAATATCCACTCCAAGATACTTCTTATTTTCAGCACCAATCACATTGCTAACATCCTTTGTCCTAAATAGTACATTCTGCCTTCCACCTTTCAGAATAGACAAATATTGAGCTATTTTAGAAGGCCCAACATTCTGATCATTGAGATCCCGGATTGTTTGCCTGTCCTCCATTGTTAGACATCTTTGAGACCGTAGACCTCTTTTTTTGGATGGTGAATCCAAGACCATCAAATGGTTGTGTTCATCATTAAACCTGGAAACCCGCCAAATGCCTCCATCTACTAACTTCACTCTCATGTATGCCTTGCAATCTGTTCTTGTAAATGACCTCTTCTTCTCTGGTGTTTTAGGCTTACTTGAACTACCCACCGGCTTCCCTTCACTCTTTTGTCTATCAGATAAGCCCTGTTTAGAGCAAACAAATTGTGCCCCAGAAACCCCCTTCCTTGATGAACCTTTATGATTCTTACGGATGCTGAATCCTCTTATCAAGGCAAATAGATTGTAGAAATCATATGCCTCCTCAGGTGATTTGAACTCCTTGCCAACATATATATCAATACTTTCTTCTTCATTGTTCTCTTCCTCAAACACCATATCCACATCAATATAAGGATCATTGATCTGTCACAATTTGTTAACAAGGACTGTTAACAAGAAGAGTAAAGATAATTTAAGTAATGAGGGACTGTTAACAATTTGTCACAACAACAAAAAAAAATCTACATAAACAGATTAGATAATTACCTTGGCCCGTGTACAGCCAATATCATCATTTTCATTTGCTGCTATCTGCTCATTCTCATTCTCATTCATGCTGAAAAGTACAAATAAGGGACTGTTATACAACACAATATAAGAGAACTGTTACAGTGCATAAGGTACTGGTACCTATAAGTTCATCAAAACAAAGCAATCGCATGAGAGTCTACTGTTGGACTAGTGTCAGACCAAATTTCAATATGCATTCATCCATGAGACTGTGACCCAGGTTATATACCATATTATATTAGATACTAAAATGATAAAAGTAATGACAAAAACAAAAAGGTAAACTCTCAAACAGGACTCCTTGGACGACACCAAATACTGATATCAGTAATGTAATCAAAAGATGTCACCTTTCATGAAATTAAACAGCCAACAGTATGCAATATCTAGTTAGTTGAAAGAAACATTAATTCATTTTCCAAATACATAATTGGTGTGTCTCGACCTAATTTTATCACCTAATTTTATCAAGTTATTTTGCAACCCGTTAACCCAATTGAACTAAAAATTGACCTAACCCAATTGAACTAAAAATTGACCTAACCCATGAGCCAAACTGTTCTAAAGGGGAAAAAACAATCAGAAACAAAAAAACAAAGTGAAAGAGGAAGTGAATAAATTCAGCGTTGTTGAAAAATTAGGATTTTGGTTTAAAAATTGACGAGAGAGAGTGAGAGAGGCACGAGTATCTTTCGAACTCCAAAGAGGCGATGGTTGCCTCGACTTGCTTGAGAGAGAGAGAGAGAGAGGCACGAAGGGAACGATTCAGTCGACGGATCTAGGTTTTCGTCCGTGAGAGAGAGAGAGAGAGAGAGAGAGAGAGAGGTCTGTTTAGAGAAAAGGAACGATTCAATCCATAGAGAAGGAGCGGAGCAGAATAAGGAGAAGGCGTATCTTTATTTTTCAATCCAGCGACTTAGATCGGCACAGATCTTGAAGCAGATCCAACGCTTTGAATTAGTATGCATTGAAGCCCCAATACATTAGTATGCACAATAGGTTTTCTCTATATATATATATATATATATATGCACTTCTTTTTCTTTTTAAAAGAGTTGTTTACTAGAGATGAATCAATGAACGGAAAGTGCAGAGCCGGTACTATGTGAGGAGAAAACTTTTCCGAAAAATGATGTTGCACAGTATAACACTTACTTGCTACATTTAGAACAATTTCAATAATGTGAGTGACTCGCGAATTCATATGCGGTTAATTACATCCACTTATTGGGGAAATGTATGAACAATTAATTATTCTAACTAAATGGTTCGTCAATCGTCAAAAGTCTAAACTGTCAATCAAGGTATTGGTTGACCAATATAGGTTGATGGTGACTGTTCAAGGTATGGGACTAGTATGGGTAGACTTGATGGTGACTGTTCAAGGTATGGGTTGACCAATATAGATTCGTTGCCTGTGGAATTTAATAGGTTGTCCAAAACAATTTCTGGGATCAACCACTATATACTAGTATACGGAAATTCATCTTAGTATACTACTTTCGTCATTACAACAGCTTGGCGTTTAGCGTAGATTCATCTGTTGGGCTCGTTAACCCTTTCCCTTCTTCTTTTTCTCTTCTTCGGAAAATGAGATGGGCCTTTTGGCCCAGACGTGTCTCGGAAAGTAACGTCTCTGTTTCGATAATTACAAAAAAAACTCGTTTGTGTCTTCAATTAGATATTTTATATTTAGATGTTGCACTAAGATAATGATGTATCATGTGTGGAATGTTAGGTTTCTATCTATGAAATCGTTATATTATATAAACTTACATTTAGACTTTTGCTATCGATTTAGGCACTAGGTGGTTTGGATATTGAAGTGAAAATTTCAGTGGTCAAAAAAAAAAAAAGTCCAGCATTTTGTGGATTTGTTGACAATAATATCTTCTCGGACTAAATTTCAATATAATTAAAAATTTAAAACCTTTTCTTCAAAAAAAATTAAAAATTTAAAACCCAGTCCGACAACTGTGAATTGAGGCGTATGAATGATTTTAATTGTCCGATTAAATGAAGCGATTGCGATTCAATTTTGACTCGAATCTACTCAGAGACGCAACAGCAGCCAACTTTTTTTTTTCGACCACCAAAGCCGAAAGTAAAATTATATCCTTTTTGAAACTTAATTAATAGCTCACATGAAGTTGGTTTTGAATTCGAGACTGATAAGAATTATCTTCAACATTCATCATCTGCTTCATTTTTTTAATTACGCATTTTCTTTTTTAATATTTTAGAATACTTTTCTAGCGTAACTTAATGAGGGCGCTAGACGGGGACAACGATAGAATCTCTATGAGGATGGTAAACAATTCCAATTATATTAAAAGAACAGTTAAGAATTCTATATTTTTGTCTCACTCTATGCGTTAATTGGTTTTGGTTTCTTTTTCTGTAGAGCGAATGTCTTCAATGAAAAATTCCATTACGCACATAATTTGTGTACACCATGGAGTTTCCATAACACATGTAAGAATTATTAACAAGAGTTTAATTGAGCATTGACATATTGACATATATTCGTTTACATTTTGAAACTATATTTACATGAAAAAAAATATTTGTTTGTGCAATTTTTATTCCAATAGAAATTTATTTGTATCTTTAATTGTAGGAAGTATCATGTGCTTATTTCATATACCAGTTTTTCAGTAAATATAAAACTACTCCTTTATCAACTACATATTTAAAGAATATTATATAAGCTTCAATTAAATAAAATGAACACCTGAAGGGCAACTGATTGATTAAAAAAATTAATAGCACTAAATTGATATAAAAAAAAAGTAAAATTGAAGCATACATCGGAAACAAGGTCGTACATACCTTATAAAAATAATTTAAAAGTATAAGAAAAAGGAAAAAAAGAGTAATTTAGAGACAGAAGATGAAACAACAGAGAGTAAAAAAGGTAAACAATAGAAGTGAGAGAGCAGCAGTTATAGAAATATTATTTTTATATTTTATCGGAATAGATCAAGCATAATAAAATGGTTTTTAGATCGTGAAGATTTCCAGTAGAATCACATCCGTTAATCAATATGTAATCATTGTTTAATGTTTATCAAACGGTTGAAAATGTGTGGCATTAGTAGAAGATAAAAAAGTATGGCTGTGGACAGTGGAACCCCTCTCTTGATTAATTATGCCTCATTAGTCATTAACGTTCTAATGTGTAAATATACTTTACATTGACATCTTGCTTGTACTAGCATGCCAAAGATACATAATAGTTCCGTTTGGATTACTCAGGAATAAGAGAAATAGTCTATTGGAAAGTGTGTAACTTTGTGAAAAGTTTGAATTGTTTATAATAAATTTACGTCTAGGAAGAAGCTATTCCTTTTATTCCCATACGATCCAAACGGGGCCAATAATAGTTTTTGTGACTAATATTAGCCAATGCATGCCCATGACTAAGGCTGTCAACGGTACGCCATTTACCGTTATGTCGTTTCGTTTAACCGAAATGGAACGGTTTGGGGCATAGAAAATTATACCGTTTTTTAAGTGGCACTATTGATGACACAGTTGGTTATACCGTTTCGACCATTTCAACCTCATTTCAAACTGTTTTATGTGTAATATATGGTTGATGGCACATAAATTTGTTTTATTTAATAAATGAAACGGTAAGTTACAGTGGCATGATAATGATTTGGTGTCATTTCGTGTCCCTTACCATATTTTGATAGCCCTACCCATGACTTGCACGGTCTCTCTCTGCATCACATGTGATGTGCACGAAATCTAAAGCCTGGAAAAAAATAAAGGGGCCGTTTGGATCGCTTAGGAATAAGAGGAATACCTTCTTCCTAGGTGGAAATTTATTCCTAACCATCCAAATTCTTCACAAAGTTACACACTTCTCAATATTTTTCGCCTAAGAATAGACTATTCCTCTTATTCCTAAGCTATCCAAACGACCCAAAAAACACTAAAAAAAAATCAGAGGTTAAGAATGATCAAACCACGCTAAAATCGGTGTTTGAAATTCCGATTTTGCGTGATCTCGTTTTTTAAAATTCTGATTTTAATTTTTTTAAATCGACATTTCAAACAACGACACAGAAAAAATTAATCGTTTTATTTCTTTTTAGTTTTTACTGATATCCGCATGCTTAAGAACTAGAAACAAGACCCTTATTTCTAATTCTCAAAAATTCGAACAAGGGAATTTTAGGCCCGAATCAAAATGGTTTTTTCACGGGATTTCAATTCAATTCAATTGATTTTATAAGATTTCGTAGGATCTAATTACATAGGAATTTTAACCAAATGAAACCAAATCCGTTCATGATAAAAAAATGCAGAGGAATTTTCCATAGGAATTTTTCCATAGGAATTTTCCATAGGAATTTTAACCAAATGAAACCAAATCCGTTCATGATTTTAAAAGATTTCGTAGGATCTAATTACATAGGAATTTTCCAACGAAATGAAATGAAATGAAATCCCATGTTAAAAAAATGAGATTTTGATCCGGGCCTTAGTTCTTCCAAATTCATGGAATTGTGAACAAAGAACTAGAACAAGAGCTGTCTCAGTTTTTGTTCTAGTTCATGACTTTGCCAAACACACCCTCAGGTACGATATTAGCCTTTCAAAGTCCGACGTTGCAATAAATTTTTTTTAAATTCAGATTATTTTAATAATTAATGCGAAATTTCTGATTATTTTAATTTTTACGGATTCGTAACTTCGTCCACACCACATGTCCACATCACATGAGATGAGATGAGATTCTTTCCATTTCCATTTCCAACTTTATAAAATATTAATAATCTTAAACTTATGTCTAACATTGCAATTCTTATTTTAAATGCCACCCTCATACTAAATAAATATATTCATAAAATTTTTAGGAAAATTATATAAGTACATACCAAAACTGAGAACACAAAAAATATAATTAATAAAGTAAATCCTCACATAAAAGACATTTACATATCAATTTAAGGAATAAAAAGGTTTTTTAAAAATTAGAAAAATATTAAAATTAACTGAAAAAAATAATCATTATGTACAAAATATTATCCATCAAATAATGAAACCCGTACAAAAGTAGAAAGAAGTAGAAAACCTAGTATACAAAAGCACAAAAACTAATCAAAATTTGTTCGATTTTTGAAAAAAAAATTGGAAAATTGATATCAAGCAAGCGGGAAATGAAAATCGCCAACTAAGTAACTGCATAAAAAAAAATGTGCTCCTCCCAGTTGTGTCTTGTATATTGTATTGTATATGATAGTGAAGTCCCATGAATAGATTATGAGGCACACGTGGCAAAAGGAGAGAACGCAGCTGACTAGCTGAGGTCCTGAGGCCCCTTGGCGGCCAAGCAATCCCCCGCTGCTTAGTGCGTCCGCAACATCACAAAAGTAGACTTTTAGGACTAATTTATAAAATTTATAAGGGTCCACATGTAATAACGCCAGTGTTATTAGTTATTACCCGGTATAATTTGAGAGTCCTTTGCGCAAAATTCGCACAAAACGTAAGGAAAGTAACGACAAAGGCGCACACAGGCATCAAAAGAGGCAAGTATCTGCTCCTACCATTTATTTGCTCCGATCCTATTTCCATCTTTACATTTCCATTTTTCTCTGGTTTATAATCATATTCATACCACACCTGAATTGCCTAAACCCCGTCCCAATTCTAGCTCCATTATCTAATTTTCTCCTTTTCTCCTTCTTATGCGATCTCTTATCCAGCTATTTCCTGTTATTTTCGAGCTAATTTGGGGAGATTCATGTCCTGCGCTCTGATCAAGGTGGGTGCTTCTTCTTCGTCGCCTGAATTTGTGCAACGAATGCTGAAGACCAACAAATTCGTTTTGGGTCTCCTCGGATCATCTCGGTAAGGGTTTATGTGAGGTTTTTCTTTTCTTTTTAATTTCAAATGCCGTGAATTTTTACCTATTTTTGTTACTACCCCTTAAATTCATAACAACTTTATCAAGGGTTATACAATTTCTACCCTATTATCTTCTCTATTTCGTATGATATTCAGTTTGTACGTTGTCGGTTCTCTTGATTTTGGGTACTTGTTACTTCCTTCTTTGTTTTTATTTTGTATGTACATAGGCATATTCTCCTAACTGATAATTTTCTTAGTATTTGTTTTGATGGATAGATTATTCATTACATTCTTATTAAATAGTTTTAGTTCGATTGTTCTCTTTTAATTTTCTTAAACTCTAGTTCCAGTTACTCTTACTAAAATTAATATGCGTGTCCTGTCTGCCTTGATTCGATTTATTTGTTCGTTTGATGACTTGTTATTTGTAGAATATCTGTTTGAGTTATACTTGAGGCATTGGCATTGACTTAATTGTGCTAATAGTTGATAGTAATTGGAGTAATTGTAGGATCTCTTATCTTTTTGTCTTAATTAGATTTTAGATATTATTTAGTTCCTTTTTGTCTTAATTATAGGATCTCTTCTCTTTTTTTAGGTGTAATTGATGGTCAAGTCTTCTCTTAATCAAATTATATTTTTAAGGGAAATGCCATCTGTTACTGTTACCATAGGATAATATGTCATATTTATTTTGACTTGATAATTGTGTCATATATGCACAGCCTATATCTTCTTATATTTGCTCAAAACATTGTGAGACCAATTAATTGTTAACTATTTGTGGTTATGTCAATTTCTTTTTATTTGCAGTTGCTGGTCCCACTAAATTTATTTGAAAACTTTGGGCTATTTTTGGGGATCCTTGGGGAGGAGTTCCTTCCTTCTTGTCATTTTGATTTGTATGAATGCACAATAATTTTACCTAAGATAGAAAATACATGTCATTTCTATCTCCATTTTCCTTTCCATAGACAAACCCAAAATAGGCGACAGTTTTTGTTTAGCACAATTTCATTTCAATTATTCATCCAACAGGCTATTATTTCATTTTTCCTTATGTATTCATCCACTAGTGATTTATTCCAATTAAATTGATTCCTTTCAATCAAATTTGTAATAAACATCTTTTTGGTACACATTACTAGACTTTACAGAACCAAGTGCTGCTTCTTCATTACGTGATCCCACTGCTAGTCTGCAACTGACTCCAAAAATAAGAAATTTACAGAAGTAGTAGAGTAGGAAGAAAAAAGGATGCAAAT
This sequence comes from Rhynchospora pubera, assembly GCA_028095005.1. Classification (NCBI taxonomy): domain Eukaryota; kingdom Viridiplantae; phylum Streptophyta; class Magnoliopsida; order Poales; family Cyperaceae; genus Rhynchospora; species Rhynchospora pubera. The sequence goes on from CM051459.1 coordinate 364,855,840, forward strand.
AAGAAAGGAAATAAATGGGGTGAAGAATAGAGTAGTTCGCATCCACTTTGTCGATCCCAATGCAACTGATTCTGATACCGACTCTGGTGCCGATTCCTTTTGCAGAGACCAGCAGAAGAGGGTCACAAAAATGGTTGTGATTCCCCATTCAATCCCCAGGCAAAAGAAGATACAAAACCCTAAACTTCAAAACTCTCCCCAGCAGCGCCAACCTTCGAGCAAGTACCGTGGGGTTCGCAAAAGGGAATCTGGCAACTGGGCCGCTGAGATTAGGGACCCGATACGCAAGGTCCGTGTCTGGCTCGGTACCTTCCCCTCGGAGGATGACGCACACAAGGCGTACCAGGCTGCATACCTTCGCTTTGAGAAGGAAAAAATGCAGATTGCTGAAGGAAGCCCTAAACAATACCAGACTGCTGCTATACTGCACCAGACAGCTCCAAGACAGTGCCAATTGTGTCAGACATCCAGTCAACAGTGTCAGTCGTGTCAGAAGTTTGCCCGACCTAACCAAGCGGTCACGCAACAATGTAAGTTCTGTCAGGTGGGTAACCAGATCTGTCGATATTGTCAAATGGCTGCTGCTAAAGCAAATGATGCAGTGGCTATTCTAGACAAGAAGGGAAAAGAGAAGGAGGAGGAGAAAGTGGCCACAGGATTTCCTCACATGATTAAAAGGAGGAAAAGGACGGAAACTGTACTTGGTCCTCCCATACATTACTCTCAGTCTGGTATCTCACAAGAGAATGCCAGTACTTTAAAGCCCAAAATGGACATGATTTATGAGGCTGACAATTCAAAGTCATCTGTCACGGCAGCTTCTCCTGTCAGAGTTGGATCCACCTCGTCAGTACATGACCCCAGTGCCAAGCCAGGACTGTTGGAGGAATTGTCTTCTCTGCTCTTCAAGGAAATGGAGGCAACACCAGATGATGATTTTAGTGCAGAAGATCTGATTCAGCTTGATGACCTGCCTATATGGACTGCAAATTTGGATTGTGGTGATTTCTCGTTCTTATATTCTTGAAATTAGTAAACGTATTTATCCTTTGTGAAGGTTATGATGAAATGATAAGAGTTTGCCAGTTTCTGGTTTGGTGGTACTGATATCCAATTTTTGTTCCAACTGATAAACATTGGCTACTTTTCTTGTAGAGAATGCTTTAATGTTACTTCCTAGGGACCTAATGCCAATCCCTCTTTTGGAATTGTTGTTCTCATCTTCTCTCATGTGTATGTCTAAATTAAGCTCTAAATCTCAAAAGGAAAAAAAATAAAAGCGTTAATTGTTAACAAGGGGGGCTATTAGCTGGATGTCAGTGAGCTCTTATGCAATCTTATTTTCAGTTTTTACGTCTTGGAGGATTGATTGCAATTTCAAAATCCAGATTAGTAAGGAAGTATGTAAAATATTTTATTAAAAGAAGATTTTTTAAAAACATGCTAAATTGGTATTGAAATAGTAATTGTTATATTCGGCACATTTTTTCTGTTTCATTTGGAATTTTGGATTGTATTGAATTGTTCATGGTATCTCATTTTCTCGTGCGTGCGCCCGTAACTAGCACCGCATCCTTCGATTTCTACTCCTTATAACGCTTTGATCCCGTTTATAAAGTCCGTTTATGACTCAGCAATTGTTTTTTTTTTATAATTTATCTAAATTTAAGCCTGATAAGAAAACAATTAAAATCAAGCTGCTGTAAGTTTTGAGTTAAAAATAGAAAAGGAATATATTGGCAAACTACTGAATTCCTATTTTGTTAGTAATTTTCTAGTGTTTTTTTTTCAGTTGTAAGACAAGTCTCCTTTTAGAGAATTCATGGACTGAAAACTTAAAATTCCTATTTTGTTAGTAATTTAGAATTACAGCAATATAAAATCAGACAAGTCTCCTTTTAGAGAATTCCAATATACTAATGGCAAACCATAAAATCGGACTGAAAACAATTAAATAGAATTCCTATTTTGTTAGTAATTTTCTAGTGTTTTTTTTTTTCTCCTTTTAGAGAAGATACTACTGAAACTCTAGTCTCTTATTTCAGGTCAAGCATCTGATGGAGCTCACTATAGCACATCGTAGAGGAACAAGCTGAGCAACAACAAACCATAGGACCACTTCTGCGACTCGCAAAAATTGAATTCCATTATTTCAAAAATTGAAAATCGAAATAAATTTTCAATAACAATAGTTTCAAGCGAACATTATATTTTTCTGATAATGTAAAATTGGAAATGAAAATAAATTCTGAAAAAGAAAACTTGCATGAAATTACTCAAAATACTCAAATCTCAACTTGTACTCTCCTTTTTTTTTTCTTTTTTTTTGGCCCTTACTTCTCAACTTCTTTTTTATTTCTCTTATGTGAGTGGGGATTTGTTGTTGGTTTGAGAAAATGGGGATTTCTCTGAAGAGCAAAAGAGGAAACCTCATAACTGCACCTTTCTCTTCATCTGGCAATTTATCTAGGTGAGCCTTTGGGGCTGCCGAATTAATAGAATTTGCTAGTACCAATGTTTAACATTTGAATGCTAAAAAACTTCTTGTATGATTATATTATATGAAATCAATAAAGGTGACAATTTGAATTAAGCTCTCATTCCATTCAACTTGACAAAGAGTGCTCTCATTCCATTCAACTTAGCGCAACACCAACCGGCTACCTTCGACTGCACTCTGTCCAATCTCCCTTTGAGAGCTTAAGTCGGGTTGCCTTTTAACTCTGCACAAACCAACAAGGCTTGACTTCCAGCCTTTGATTGATAAAGTACAGAGCAAGCTAGAGAGTTGGAAAGGCTCATTAATGTCAAGGGCAGGAAGAATTGTACTGGCTTCCTCTGTTCTCTCCTCTAATCCAGTTTTCTACATGTCGGTTTTCAAATTGCCGACATGGGTAATCAATGCTATTGATCGAATTAGACGAAATTTAATCTGGGGTACAAATAGAAATGCCGCTACTGGCTTGGGACAGAATGTGTTCTCCTAAATCAGTTGGAGGTTTCGGTTTAATTACAAATCTCAAACTGCATAACTTACACCTTCTACTGAGATGGTGGTGGAGAGCATACCAGGAACCAATCTCACATTGGACAACCATAGTGAGACTATTGTAAGGAAAGAGAAATTGCAATATACCACCAATTGGGTGGAAGAAAGAGGGATCATTTTTTTTTGGAAGGATTTAATGTCTATCAGATTCTATTTCCAAATTTCTACACTGTCGAGAGTACACTCAGGCAAACAAACTTTGTTTTGGTATGATAACTGGGGGGAAGCAAACTTGTTCTTTTTTGGTACGGTAGGAAGCTCCAAAAAATAGATATTGTAATTTGGCGGATGCCTTGCAGTTGCCACGTTTACATAGGATGCTTCATGCTCCCTTGAATCTGTTACAGGATCAGTTGCTCAGCAATATACCACTATACCACCCTTGAGGCAACAAAATGGCAAGGATGGGATTGTTTGGCGATGGACTGGAAATGGTATCTGCACGGCCTCATCGGTTTACAATAACCCCTTCGATCAGATGCTTTCTGGTTTTATTGGCGCATGGAATGCTGCTGACACAAGACCAGTTGCGTAAAAGGAATATACCGCTTCAACAGGGATGTGTTCTGTCACTTCTGTGTGAAGAAAGTATTTGTGAAACTTCTAAGCACCTGTTCTTCAATTGCCTGGCATCTGTGACACTATGGAGAAAATTACAACTAGCTACACAGATCCCTGCAATTAAACAGGATGTCTCATGCATGCAAAACTTGATACATTTGTTTGGGATGGCAACGCAAAATAATTTCCAGTTGACAATCATTGCGACTGCCTGCTGGGCGATTTGGCTTGAACGGAACATTCTATTAGAGAGGAAAGCCGTTCAATTGGAGCAATTCAACAATGGATTATTGGTGAGGCAACAATTTTCATGGAGTACCGCTAGGAGATTAACAGAGATCACAGTCTGGGTAGCTTCACAGGATGCCTGCTGTGCTTGTTTTTTTGTTTTTTTTGTTTTTTTTGTTTTCGTTTCAACTTTGTTGTTTTGAGTTTTGTTTTACTAGATAGTCTCTATCTAGTTTATCTAAAAAACAATTTGACTTAAGCTCAGTCATTTCAGGTTCAAATAATACTAAATTCAAATTTAGTTTAATCATGCACCCACTTGTAAAGGTTCCATCTCGTCTGCTTTAGGGCATCTAATTGTACAGATTAAATTTGCTTTATATCGAATTGCATTGATAAGAAAGTTCATTGAATTAAGCTAAATATACTACATCATGTATAGCTGTGTAGTATAAAAGAAATGTATCAACTTTTTTTTTTATCCCAAACGACATGAAGTGCGTGTGCGTGTAAAATTATTGTTTTAAACAGTATTAACAACGTGATTACGTGAGAAAGAAATTGTGAATAAATTCTGAAAATAATAATTTTACTAATCATATATTTATTTGCAACCCAGATATAAACCTAACAGCCATGTTTAGCAAGAGCTTAAGTTGTGTTATAAGCTAAGAATTTTCCACTAGTTAAGCCACCTTACTAATTTTCCACAACAATATTAATGAAACGGTCGTTGAAAATGAGTTTGAATTAGTCAAACATAAGAAACTACTAGAATTCAGATTGAAATCTCTCCCCCCCCCCCTCTCTCTCTCTCTCTCTCTCTCTCGTTCCTTTCTCTCCTTTCAAATTACCAAATTTATCAAATTTACTCAAAATTTAGCTGAATTCGGATCAGTGTTGTGACATTACTCCTCCAAAATTAAGCCGTGTTTGGTATAAAATTTAAGAATTAGTAAGGAATAAGAAATCAATTTTTATTAATATTTGAGTTGTTAATTGTAAAAAAAATCAAAATATTTATTGAAATTTCATTAGTCAGAAATTGTATATTGCAACAATGATGCAATGTTATTAAAAATTTGATCAATCAGTAAAGATTTCCTTAATGATCTGATAATTTGAAAATTTAAAGATAAAAATGTTAGTCTACTGGTGAGCAATACCATTTTGGATTACTTTTTTCCCCCCCTTTCATTGTTTGATGCTTGCAATTTTGAATTCATTAGAAGAAGACAAAATTTGCATATTGGCGAAACAAACCTCTGTGCATGCTTGCTAGATTTCAAGACCATTTAGAAATGTATAAATCAAGTGTAACTTAAACAAATCAAGAAATGCATAAATCAAGTGTAACTTAAAACAAATCAAGGGAGGATGCAAGTGACAATTTGTGCTATTATCTTGCTCCTCTAACAAGTAACAAGCCATATTTAACTTTTGCCATTTAGTCCTTGTTTTTTTCTGAAACTTCCATTATGACAATAGTGTGCTATGTGTTTTCGTACATCAATTTTAAACAGAAAGTCAACACATATTCTTAACTAAAGGAGAGGTTTTTGAATGCTAATGAATCAAAAGAAGCAAGGAAGAGAGATGCAGAAGCTAAACGAATGTGGAATTTCATTGAAAATGGCTTCATTAAATTGGGGCATAATCACCCGCAAACAATAATCCAAAGAGCAATAAAAGATTGGTGGAAATGACATTAGTTTCTTCTAAAGCATTTCGTCGAGCATTTTTATTGCAAACTCGTAGTATTAGATTGCACAATTAATTGAGTATACTAAACATACATAAGTTGCAAACATGAAAGAAGGTAATAATTTTACATCGGAGTAGTGCAGAATTGAAGACAGTGTACTATTGGTCATAGGAAGCGTGTGGGGCAGAAGTGCAGCCGGGATGAAAGGGGTCATCTGAGCCGCAACAATGCCAGTATTGGTAGACCTTGCCAGAATCTGGCGTGCTCATTGTGCCCCCAGTGTAAACACTTTCAAACTTCCTCTTTGTTTCCCCTCCGAAATGGGCAGTGTGGAATGAACAGGCGGAGGGGTGATTGAGAGCCGGATCAAACTGCGACTTGCAGTTCTTGCACGTGCGGAGGAGGTGGTGACTATGACTATGACTATGAGTATGCTCTCTGTGGCATCGGACTCGGCTAAGGCGCTGGGAAAGCGATACTGTAATAACGGCCCTGTGAGTGTGACTGGGAATCAGGAGGGGGAGGGAAAACGAAGCCAACCGCTCCATCCCTGAGCCTCTCTCTCTCTCCCACCAATGGTCAAAGGAAAATTGGGATTGATAAAATGGGACGGCTGATGATAAATTGATAATGCAATTCTATACTGGGCCAGACTTGGGTTTTTGTTGGACCATTCGTTATTATTGGGCCTTCTTTCTTCATTCAAATTCACGCGTCATCCAATTCGTAACCTGAAAAAAATAAAAAACACTGGTCTCACACTCTCACTTGAGCTCACAAACGAACACGAATGTAATTAAATCCATAACCTTTTTGGCATTTTTCTCATTAATGCTGACAGCCGTGGAAAGAACGCTCAACACCAGCCCCGCCGAAAAATACAAATAAAGACAACACCTAAAATTTTCTTCAAAATATGAGAAAAAGAAAATAAACGCAACAAAATTTGTTCGGGACGTAACAAGGTTGACCGGACCAGACATGACCAGGTCGGACTCGTGGGAAACTGATGCAGAGTGGATGAGGTCCTAATAATAACCTGACCAGACAAACGGACCGAATATCAAATAAACTAAACAGCATTCCGTATCCGAATCCGAGATTCACCTTCTTCAAAAAAGAATCCGAGAGATTCACACATAATAAATGATAAAATCGCCGTTGCCTCCAAGCTTTCAAACAGCTGAAACACCAATGAATGGAGGGAAACCGCAAATAACAAAAATCACACTCCATCTCACAACTCACACCATCCAACGGCTCAGACAAATCCCAACATCCATCACACGGCCCACAACCCTCTCTCCTCTCTCCTCTCTCTCCCCTGCAAAAGCAACAAAACCTCGTAAAGCCCACCACCTTTTCAGTCCCTCGATTCTCGTCTCCACAACCACTCACAGTCACAGGATTCAAACTCTCTCTCTCTTTCTCACTCAGTCTCTCTCACTCATGTCTTCTTCCAAGAAAACCTCGTTCCCACTCCTCACTGTCTCTCTTCTCCTCCTCCTCCCTTTCTCCCACCCGCTAAGCCCAACCCGACCCGGTTCCTCTCTCGACCCGCGCCAGCTCACTGCACTCGAATCCCTCGGCTTTCCCTCCACTAGCGACGCCTGCGCCGTCCCTTCTCCACGCGACAACGCCACGTCATGCGACGCCGCCGCTCCTTTTCGCCACCTCATTTCTCTTCGCCTTGCCAACTGCTCCACTGACCTCGACCTCCCTTACACCGCTCTCCAGTCTCTTTCAACTCTCAAATCCATCTCCTTTCTCAACTGCCCCATTCCTCCTCCTCGGCGCCTCCCGCCTCAGCTTGCCTCATCTTTACACTCCTTCTCTTGCATTTCTTCTCTACGGCGTGTGCCCGGTGCGTTGCTCTCGCCTCTGCGCAACCTCACTGAGTTGTATTTGACCGGTGTGCCCGTGATGGCGAGCGCGCCAATTATGATCATATCTAATATGGTCGACCTAACGAGACTCACCATTTCTAGTGCTAACATGTCGGGACCGATACCGCACCATTGGCATTGTCTCGATCTTGTCCATCTCGATTTTTCATTCAACCGGCTCAAGGGAGTTATTCCTGGCACTATTAGCATGTTGGGTTCTCTACAGACCTTGAATTTGAGCTCCAATTTTCTAACTGGATACATTCCGGATTCAATCGGTGACATGGTGTCGCTTAAGAATGTTTCTCTATCGAACAATTCGTTTTTTGGGTCCATACCGAGCTCGCTTTCGGACCTAATCGACTTGGTTCAACTTGACCTTAGCTCGAATCAGTTTAATGGGAGTATACCAACATTCTTTTCTGGTTTGAAGAAGCTCAGAGTGCTCAATCTAGAAAACAACAACTTTCAAGGGGTTATACCGTTTAATTCTTCCTTCATATCTAAACTAGAAGTTTTCAAAGTGGGAGGGAATAGCAATCTTTGTTATAATCATACAATGCTATCTTCTAAGCTTAAACTGGGGATTGCACCGTGCAATAGATATGGGTTGCCAATGTCGCCACCTGGCGACCATTTGCGATCGGACGGGTCAGATGACATGGATGACTATGGTGAGTCTGACAGCGGCCACGACGGGAATGGGGACCACCATGGGCCCAGCAAGGTTGTGCTTGGTGTTGCCATTGGGCTTTCATGTCTTGTGTTTCTGGTTATCTTCCTTGTTTGCTTGTCTAAGGTGTGTGGATGAAGACATGAAGTGGAGTTCATTTTTGTTTTGTATGCTTAGAAGCTAGCTGGAGAAATGTTGGTATTTACTATTTAGAAAGAAGGATTCTTTTTTGTTCCCTTTTTTTTGGGTACAATTGTCGAGTTACTTTGACATTTAATATTATTTTGATAATGAAAAATTATTCATGTGAGGAGGAATATTGTTTCCATTCAAATATGCTGGTTATGTTGTTATATTCAGAGCAACCCTGCTAATAAAGAAATAATTAGATTATGTCATGTCATAACGTACATAATCATCATTCATTACGCCGTGCATTAATTATTTTATTGAAATAACGCCTATCATTTATTACACATGATGGTAGATGCATTTGCTTCCAAGGAATCATGAATGATACCTTCTGTTTTGTTTGAACCCACATTGATTCTTCTTCCTGTTGGAGTGAATGCCTTCATTACAGAGCTACTTAATTAACGAGGCAGCTAACTTCAATAAGGCCACAGATAAAGTTTTAATTAAATGGTACTTGCTATTGCAAAAATGATGGCTTTTAGAATATCTTTTCTCCTTAATCTCATTTTGACCAGTCTAGACGCTTAACTTTGTCATTTTCCCATATAAGCCCAATATATCATATTTTAAACACAAAAAGTTGCGGCTACTGAGACATTGATCATGCCACGGACCACTAATTAATAAAGTAAACTTTAGTCCTTTGCTTAGTACAATGTCTTAGAACAGCATCATATATTAGGCCCATATAGTGTTGTCATGGCCCATACATATTTTACTCTCAGGAAATTTGTTTTTTGTTTGCTGACAATCCTGTCTGTTTACTTTCAGGGAAAAAAAATAGTAAAATAAAAACAAAAAGAGACAACTCTCTTGTGAAGAGAGTTGGCATTTCTTCAAGGTTTTGGATGCATGCATTGAGCAGTTGAGCACTGACATGCAGGATTGGCTTGTTATTGTGTATCTTAGAGTGAGGTTCTGAGGCATGCATATGGATAAAGCTACTGGTACACTGGCACATTTCAGATTTGTGGTCCTTCCGATTATCTACGAATCCATAAATTTCTTCATTTTCAAAGCCTCCCTGCTTTGCCTTTTGTAAGTTGCCAGACATTAATTATAAGAGATAATTAGTTTCATGCCACTGTGAATTTTGATAATCAGGAAAATGCCATCCTTAAATTGCTAATTATATTTATGCCATTGTAGAATTGCTAGAATTAGTTTTATACCACTATTTCTCTAAAAACATACTAAATTCTAAAAATGCCATTACCAAAACTGTCAATAATTTTTTTTAATGACTAAATTACCCCATTAAAAACAAACCTAAAAAAAACGCAGACAACGCTCGGAAAAAAAAATACGCTAATCAAAGGACACTCCTCAATTATAGAAGAAAATGTTCATAATCCGTCTCCAATTAGCAGTATAGTTGAAGGTCCATAATTATTTATTTAAAAAAAATTGCAAATAAATCTTAAAAACTTAATTTTTTTTATTTGAAAATTAGAATTATACCAATGTTAGATGACTAATAAGATCTATGCCATTATTTTTATGCACCGGTGGCATAGAATAATTTTATTATTTTGCAATGGTATAAAACTAACCGTTAATGATTTATAATGGCATAAAACCAATTATATCTTTTGTGATGGCATATTACTAATTTTTAAGTTTTATAGTGTCATATGTAAAAGGGTAAAATTGTCATATAATTATCCGATGGCAAAAAACTAATTTTTATTATTTTACAGTGGCAAAATAATAATTTGTCGTTTAGTGATGGCATATCTCTAATTTTAAATATTTGTAATGGCATAAATCTAAATCACCCTAATTATAATTGCACTCGAAAGTGGGTCTGGTCAAATCAATATATCCAGTAAAGCAAAATATGGGATCATTCATGGAATGATGGAAACGTGTTTCTTTCTAGATGTCAAAAGCACAAATTTACATCTACCGCAATGATTTCATACAATGTTATAATAGAGCCTTCCATTGAATTTGACACTATTGGAGTCAAAATTAAGTTTGTTACTAATCATGTGAAAATTTATTAATTCAATAAATTGTTATGTTCATAATGACATCCAATTTACACTTTAAATTCTTAGAACCGTCTATAACACGATAGGATCCACCACTGTATAGTACACTTCACATCTGTGTTTGGATGGTGGGAAGTGGGAAGAAGGAATAAGGAATAAGGAATTTTTTTCAATAAATTTATTCCTAACCATTCAAACTCTTCACAAAAGTTACACACTTCCCAATAAATTTATCCCTTCCCAATAAATTTCCTCCCTTCTTCCTTCTTCCTACCTTATTCTCAACACATCGGAGCCATAATGATAAAATGGGAATCGGAAAAAAGAAGACTACCACGTTAATATAAACAATGAAATAAATCAATTAAAAGATTGTTCGACAAATATATAATAAAAGATCCAAACTTCTCGGAGTTGTCAAGTAACTTGCGTACTAGTTAGATAGCCAAACTCGTATTAGGACAGGATCAGGTCACTGCGAAAAGGTATTATATACAGGCGCCACAGAAGAACTAGATACCCAAGTTTCTATGGAATCAGGGAATGTAAATGTCGGGTATGAAAGCAATTAAAGAGTTCTCATGTTTCACATTTGCACAAGCCTCTGGCCCCTCCCTTAATTAAAGATGCCTTTTACTAGAAAGCTATCAGTTGATCGATTATAATTTTTGGCGGGCGCATCCAATGGCAGCAAAATCATTGTTACAGCAGAGGGTAGCATATTACAGAGCCGATTTTTTTTTTTATAACTTTTCCTAGAATTGGGGAGACTATTAGTATATGTTAGTGTCGATTTCAAATCAGCATTTCAAAGAATCTTAGTTGTAAATTAATATCAATTTTTCATAATTTCCTTCAAAAGAAATTCACTATGTAGTACATTACACGGTTGCAAACTTAAAAAAAAAAAAATCTTTTCCTTTACACCTTTCTGGACATCCAATGCATAACATTTCTCAAAATAGCTGTGACAAAAAAAGGTAAATTGAAAATAAGAAGCCTAACAATCAAAATCAAGGCATCCCTTTGATTCCTGACCCTCCGTATTACTAATGAACGGATCAATCTTAACCCACAGCAATGAAAAAACAGAAGCCAACAATACCGACCAGAGAATAACAATGGTCGGTGTGCGGTTCTGCCTCCCCATGAGACCCTTCAAGAATGGGTACAGATGCATAATGACCCACATGGAGAAGAACACCTTCCCGAATAGTGGCCCCCAAGCCTCATACCCGCTGTTAAGTGCATCAGAGAAACCGGCAACGACTCCTACCAAATTCAGAACCAGTATGGTTGTGGGTGGAATCAACACAGTCGTCCATTTGAAGACATAGAGCTCGCCAAACTCACCGTCATCGGCAGCCTTGGCAGTGACAGTAAAGTTGGTGTCGAGACCAGCAATCATTTTCAGAATGCCTTGGAAGACAGCGAAGAGATGCGCTGACACACCACCAATGACCCAAAACTGCTCGTTTCTCCACCAGTCTTCGATTCCAATACCACTCCAGCGCAGCTCGAGCACACTTGTCACTATGATTGAGAGAAAGAGGCCCAAGAAATACACACTTGCTATGTTGGATAGCTGAGACAACAAAAGAACTATCTCAATCAAAACTATAACACAGGGGTGTGCCACAGATTAGCAGGTGATGATTCTTTTTTTTTATTTTACTTTTTTTTTTTTTATGGTGGTGGTGGTTGGTTTTGTGTGCTTGTGCGTGTATGTGTGTGTTCATCGTTGTTAACTGACAACTTGGATCTGATTGCAATATCCATAATAAGGTGGGATATTTTTCTGACCATACTTCGAATAAGAGGGATTTAAAACGGTTTAGTAAATAAACTAAAGAAGAAGAAATATCATATTACCGTAGGAATGATGAACTTCCCAGTCAGTAAGCAGATAGCAGGAAGTGAGCAGTATGCAATGAGAGGAAGAGAGGTAAATGGGTACACAATAGTATTAATATAAGCCAATCTCTGAAGCCACTTGAGACGGCCACCTCCATATCCATACCAAAGAGGGCAGTGGCGACTGAGGAAAATCTCAACTGAACCGAGAGCCCAACGAAGCACCTGATGCAACCTGTCAGAAAGATTGATAGGTGCCGAACCCTTGAAAGCTGGTCTTGTTGGCATACAATAAATCGATCGCCACCCACGGCAGTGCATCTTAAATCCTGACAAGATATCTTCAGTGACTGATCCATATATCCAGCCAATCTGGATGATAAGAGAGCATAAAGAAAACAGTTAGTCCATTGTGTAAAGAGCTTTTTGTTGGTCTAGAATAGGAGAGCTGAAAAGAGAATCACCTCTTTGCCCCATTCAGTTTTCTCCTCATATCCACAACTAAAAACGTGAATAGCTTCTTTAATAAGAGTTGATGGATTTGCAGACTCAGGCACGCCACCATTGTCCATTAGTGTAGACTCAATAAAAACTGACGACAAACCGAACGTCTTCTCAAAGCTCATTTTCGAGATCAGCATTGACCTCTCATACTCATCATAATCTAAGTTAACCCAACAATCTCAGTTTAGTAATTCTGCCCAACGAAGCTAAACAAAATGCTTTGCTAGTATTCGACAAAAACTTACTGCTAATTTCATGCAGATTAAATATCGCAGCATTTAAATCTTCACGTCTTGACTCCCTGTAGATCTCATTCTCACTTTTCTTTTCTTCCTTGGGTCCTGAACAGCAACAACAACAACCACAACACCACGAACAAAACGAGCTCTTTGGAAGAGCTGGCAGAGATGGGGGGCCATAACCATAGAGTGCTTGCCTATTGAACATACAACCTGTTCCCACATAAACCGGCCCTTGGATGCCATCAAGCCCTTTCATGTTAACCTAGGTATGGCAATTTAATTACAGGAAGGTTAATGCAAAGTTAATCAAGCATAAAGAAGAATATCTTAATCAGGTTGGCAATCAACAGCCTTCATTTTATGAAAAATTTGCAGAACAAGCCCCGTTGTCATTATAGAGTGCATTGTTGCATAATCCCTTTAAATTAAAAAAATTCTTCCCCTGCTTGTAATATGATTTTTTTTTGAAGTTGAATCTATAAGAAAGTTCATGCAAGCAATTAAAGTTGTAGGTTTCGAAGACATTGAAAATCAGTAATGAAGAGATTGGTCAGGATACCAAGAAATCTAAGGGCTGCAAGTCTTAAACTCACTTTGCTTGTCATGTCTGGCTCTTTCTTATTTGAAGAATAAAACATAGTGATGGTTTACAACAAAAAAATTTTCACGCAAATGACAAAACTGTAGTTGGAAAAAAATTTTAAAATTTGAGAAACACAGGCAGATTTTTAATACTTACATCAAAGAATACAATGTTCCTATTAGCATATCGATCACTTTTATCAATGCCGTCGAATCTCTGAGGAAATTGCACATAGCACACATCTTTACCAACATCAGGATCCATCAGAAAGCACATCCCCTCACGAACAGCCTTACTGTTGTTTACGTAGTGATCACAGTCAAGATTGAGTATGAATGGAGCATTTGTCAGAATGGCTGAAACTCGAACCTGCAAAGATTGGTGATGATTTCGGATGTAGAAAGTCAAGTAACTGAAGGAAATTTCACAATTTTGATTACAATTTGTGGCAAATATTTACCAGAGCATTCATGGCACCAGCCTTTTTGTGGTGCGGATATCCTGGTCTTTTCTCTCTTGAGACATAGACTAGCCGAGGAAGCTCATTCCCATCTATATCATGGGAGCCAGTTTGACCAAGAAAAACCTAGGAATAACAAAATAAAATAGAATCAGAGTTCTTGTCACAAACCTCTTAATTCCTACTTTTGTGATGTATAAATTTTAAGTGGAGCATATTGAAATGGTTGCAACAAACAAGGATTATTAACCCAAGTAGGTGACAGCAATTACTACTAATGGACTGAGAAGAGGTGAATGTCGGACATTTAGTGAAATGATAGTAACACTTTAAATTTCATGGACAAAAGTTGAATATATATAACCTGAATCATGCCAGGGTGGTCACGAGTATTATTTCCAGGCCATGGGGTCCCATCTTGCATGATCCATCCTTCCTCTGGTGTTTTCTGGGCCTTGGCTACTAATGCATTTATTCTTACCTTGTACTCCTCATAATCTCTCTGAAATAAACAAAGGGACACAAGTTAAATACTGCTAGTCAACGTACCTTCAGAATAAAAGAAAAGGCTCCCTCAATTATTTGATTTTACCTTCATGGCTCTCCTTTCTTTGACAAAGGAAGGCTGCACTTTGTCCTTCAAGTAATCAATCTTCTGAGAGAAATAGAATTCTGGAGCACGGGGTTCAATGGAGAATTTTTTACAGAATGGGACCCATTTCGTGGCGAACTCAGCAGTCTCTGCTAGCGCCTCAAAAGTGAGCATAGCAGCACCATCATCAGAGACGTAGCAGGAAACCTTATCAACAGGGTAATCAACAGACAGGATTGATAAGACCGTGTTAGCTGTTATAAGAGGAGGCTCCTTCAGAGGGTCCACTGTACTGACGAAGAAATCCACAGCAGCAAGGGCACTGCCATCACCATCTCTTTCATATCTAAAGTGGGAGAAATTTTTTTTTAGAAATTGTTCCATAGCTTTTGAACATTTTTTCTGCTTCATTTTTAACTTCATCAATGATTTCCCTTAAATTTAATCTCAAATGAACAAATACTTTATTTAAAGTATATTTTAAAGAGACGAAGAGTAATTTCAAAATTTGACCATAAGGAAGATCAAGCTGAATTTGTGAAAAGAATACTTATGGAAAAAACTCTTTCGTTTGGTGACTATATACCTAGCAGCCAATCTGTCAATATATGCTTCTCTATTGATAGGACACCATTTGGGAAACTGATCAAGCACCCAGGAGAAGGCGAACCATATCTCACAAATAATCGATGTCAACCACAAGCCGTATGCACTATCAACTGGATTGGTAATACGGTAATGGAAGAAAAGCCCGAGAATTATAAGCCGCAATATAATTATGGCCCTGTATGGAGTTAGCTTATTCTTTGAGATGGGGATAACTCTGGAAAGTGGCTCCCATGTATCTGTTAACCTGGAAAATAATTGCAAAATGTTCAAACAGTGGGTAATTGCAATTGCAAACATATCATTTTTTTTTTCTAGTGATTTTGTTTTTTACTACTTTCCTGTTGCATTTGATGAACGTAATTTCTTTTCCAATATTTTTTGGACATCAACAGCCGTTAACAGTGGCTATCAAAACTATATAGCCAAACCCAAAATTTTCAAAAGGAATAATGATGTTCCACATTAAGTGAGTATTCTTTAATCAAATATTTGAGTACATAGCCAAAACTAAAATATATAGAAATTTCGTACTCTTTTTCATCAAACTGTTGCTGCTCAACTGGGATCTCTGCCTTTTCAGCCTTTTTTGGAGCTTTCTTTGTACTTTTTTTCTTCTCTTTCCAGCTCTGTACTCTGTCCTTCCAAACTGGATTGCCAGATTCGCTCAAGATTTCTATAATAAAAAAATAACAAGAATAATAAAATCAATTCAGCTATCCCATATAAGAAAAGAAAGTAAAATTTGAAAAAAAAAACAAATAAAACAAAATACCACTGCCCACTGCAGAGAAGCTACTTGTGCTTCTGGCATGAAATCTGTTTCCCTGTAAGAAAGTTTGCACAAAAGTGTTCAACCATAAAACTATTGTAAATTTTAAATACAATAAAAATTAAATATGCTCCATCTATTTAAGAAATTGGACCTGGTGCATGCTGGTGTGGTCTTCAATTGGTGCAGTTTCGCCCACATCATCAGGGTCTTCGTGGACCTTGTCTGTAGTTTAATTTGTATCAATGTGCAGGAACAAGTACCATAGTGATTTCATAACAAGGATGTATGTATTGGAAAATAAAAACAATATTTACTAATAGTTACAAAATAATATGAATATGCCGTCAGTACTGCCAACGCTAAGCATGATTTCTTTTGAATAATTATATGCACAGAGCATCCAGTTAATAGTTTCTGGTACTATCTAGATTATCTTTGAGTATGGATTCGATAAACAAAGTTAGACTTAATGACATGTCAGAATCTTGTGATTTAAAATATTTAAAAGTATCAAAGAGAACTTTCTGAAAGCACTTAATCTACCAGTCGATTTAGATCCAAGAATGAAAACATATTAAAAACACACTAACATATTTTTTTCCTGAAGCTTTAGTGACAGTTGGTGTTCATATCCCAAAATTTCCAGCAGTACAGTAAGTGCATATGTTAGAGAGGGAAGCTCTTCCTATAATCTTACCTATTTTCGATTTGTCTTTCGACTATCACAAGCTTGTAGCTATTATTCAAAACTCACTTGTTTAGTTTACAATATCGATGCCTATTCAGAGCATTTTTTAGAAACAAGACCCGAAACAGTACTATTGTTCATAATACATCCCTTAAAATAAAACTGTTACATATGGAAACTGAAACACAAAAGTAGGGTCATCTTGGACAACTTAAATTTTTCTACGAGATATTCCAGACTTCAAAATCGTGAATAAATTTAAAAGAATCTTTAGCAAAGACTTACAGGCTTGTATTCATTCATTTACATAATATTTCTACAAAAGAACACCATACAGACCATTATTTGCATATGAACCTAATGACAATCCAGTAATTTACTCAAATTTCAGAAAATTTACATTCTTTGGAAGTTCCAATGCTTATATACTAGAATTCTACATCAAAATTTTCAACGTTATTGGAGTTCTAGAGGTACTAATACCCTTTTTATCAACAAATTTTGCTGGTTGACAATATAATTGTACTATGATAGCAGAGGTACTACCAAGCAACTATCAAATTGGAGAGAGATCATGATCGTACCCAACACATGGCGATAAGGCTCGTCGCAGCGAAGGCAAGAGGTTCTCCCATCTCTAATCTCATCCTCCAAACAAGCCTTGCACAGAGGGTAGCCACATCCATGGCAAGCCACAAACACCTCCTTCTCCTCTGCTCCCGACACAAACCCCACCGGCTCGCCGCAAGTGCTGCAGTAGGGTACACCCGACTCCATCATCTTCTCCCAACCCAAACCCAAAACCGAAATTGAATTGGAATCCGACCCAACTGATCCGAGAGGTGGAGGAGAGCATGGCTAAGGGAAGGGAATGAGAAACTTATGTAGAGATGAGAGAGAGAGAGAGAGAGAGAGAGAAGAGGTTGAGAGGTCGGCGTCGGAGGGTGGAAGGAAGGAAAGAAGTGAAGCAAAGGGAGTTTTCCAGGTGAGGTGCGACTCAGCTTTTTTTGGTTGTGAGGAGAGATTGCGGAGATTGGAAGCGAAATGGCACCGTGGTATTAGGTGGGAGTATAATGCAATGGTGAAAACTGAAAAGAAAAGAGTAGAAGACTCCTGTTTTAGTGTGTGTTTGTTTGTGTGCTTATTTGAAAAGTTATAGCGACAAGCTGCTTGCTATTCGGCGCGTGTTGAAAAAGCAGACCTCTGCTCTCTCAGTCAGTCACTCTCTGTTATTTCTCTGATTGCATAATGTGTGATAATTTCTGTGACGAGAAAAAAAAATTATAGCCATATTTTGTTTTATAATTTATAATACCAAATCATTTACCTAAAAAACACATTTTTAATTATTTTGGCAAACTTTTCAAATAAGTAAAATAAAATGTACATTTTAGGGTCACTAGGTGCATTCGGCAGTAGATAAATATGTATTTTCATTATAATTATATATATTTAGGATAGTTCAACAATTGTACAATTTTTAATAGGGAAATATGCATTTTATGACAAAGAATTAAAAATTAAATTTTGAAGTTCGAGACGGTTTATAAACTGTCTATGTAAGTTTTAACTTGGTCAAATTATACCACAATTTTTAGTAGTCAAATATAAATTAAAATGATTAACATGTATTATTCAATAACTAAATGTGCATTGCACAAGAGGACGTATACATATAATATTAGTGTGCATTATGAAACATGTAAAAAGTTTACAATTGATGTTTGGAAAGTGAGTTTATGGGTAGTTATCCAGCCCGTTTATGGCTTCGTTTGGATGCGTTGAGAATAAGGTAGGAAGAAGGAAGAAGGGAAAAAATTTATTGGGAAGGGATAAATTTATTGGGAAGTGTATAACTTTTGTGAAGAGTTTGGATAGTTAGAAATAAATTTATTGGTAAAAAGTGGTTATTCCTTATTCTTTATTCCGGAAAGAAGTCATCCAAACGGAGCCTATAATATATATAGGGGTCGTTTGGATGAGTCCCAAATTCCGGGAATAAGCAATTCCGGGCATAAATTTTAATATAAACAATCCAAACTCTTCACAAAGTTACACATTTTCCAATAAATTTATGTCTAGGAATAGCAAATTCTCCCAATTCCTAAGCGATCCAAACGCCCCCATAGTTTGTTCAGATTTTATGTTGAGGTAAAATAATTTGATTGTTATGTATACCTTTCAATCAATCTGTTTGATATTTACACAAAATACTGTTAGATGAGTGAAACGGGCGTCACAGCTAGTATTCCACATAACTTTTAGGTAAAAGGTCATCTTATTATGCAAATTATTTTGAAAATATCAAACATACATATCTGGCGCTCAATCGCCTAGCTTAGTTTTAAATTCTTCTCGTTGATACGCTACATTCCTCTTTTTCTTTGGAATTTTTTCAAAAGAAGTGCCTAACTAAAAATATTATTTAATGGCATTGAGAAGGTTTTGAACTTCTGCATCTGACCCAATGATATATAATTTTAACTACTCCAGCCAATTACAAAAATAAAAATTGCATCCTCTGTTGGGAGCAGATTGAGATTGTCTTCTTTATCCATTTTTTGACCCTTTTGATTCCGTAGCGAGTAATGCATACTGCAATCAATCTACAATTAGAAATCACAGTTTTATAATGAGCACGAATTTTTTTTAAAAAAAAATAGTCAAGTCCTTTTCTCTGGGTGCGTTTGGATAGGTGTGGGAAGAAGGGAAGAAGGGAAGAAGTAGAAAAAAATATTGGGAAGTGTGTAACTTTGTAAAGAATTTGGATTGTTTATAATTTTTTTCTTCTTCTTCCTTCTTCTTCTTCTTTCTTCCAATGATCCAAACGCACCATCTCAGAGGATTTGGAAATGTTTTCATCCTCTTATATTTGAGTACAATTGAAATGTTAGAAACCTTTAAATATAGTAATGGATAATGGAGCTGCCAGACCTTCAAAAAAACCTTCACGAAAAAGAAACCAAACATCCAAGTAATTGAAAATTTAGATTGAGTTAGTCCTCTTAATCCATTGTTTGTCCTTGTTGTATCCGTAGCAAGAATGCATACTGCAATCAATATAGAAATCAGACTTTTTTTTATCATGAAAACAATACGACCTAACAGTTTCCTCCGTTTCTGAGGAGGAATTTGCAAGCTAAAATTGAAAAGATTTTGGTTCTTTATTGTCCCAATTGACTACTCTGGCCAATCAAAAATAAAAATTGCATGGTCAGTTTGGGGTAAATTGAATGTGTCCTCTTAACTTTTTAAATCCGTAACACGGGTCCATACTGCAATATATATAGAAATCAGAATTTCTTAATCCCAAAAATAAGACAAACTAAAAGTTTAAGTCTGTTTCTGAGTGAGGATTGGAAACATATAGTTGCATTCTTTGAGAAATATTAACCTGGAGTTTTTATTTATTACTTGCAATGAAGAAACATATAGTTGCATTCTAGGGTTTTTTCCCCCCATTTTTTTAATCAAAATATGATTCACACTTCATCCATTTAAACTGATATTTCTGTATAACGCCTAAAGTATTTGGAATAACTTATCAGAGAGAACTTCAAAATAAAGAAAAAATGAAGCAAAAGAGAGAAAACTTCCCTTGTCAGCTGCTGAAATCTGGAAGAGTTGTAAATTTTAGCAATTAGGCCCACTATTATTTGTAGGACTTGCATTAACCACAAGCTGGCCTATTTCACTTATTGGGCTTTATATGCTCATAATAAAGCCTCGATAAGAAAATATCACTTGATTTTACATTTTCTTTTCTCAAATTTTCCGACTGCATCTCAGATTAATGTTTGCATTGATGAATTAGGCGAGAAGCATTGCTGGGCAAGTCTCCTTTGGCAGTAGTCTCCAATCATTGCCAATCAAGTTTTTGATCAGGCAACTGCCAAGGGAGACATGGCCCAGTAATGCTACAACCTTTGCTCTTAATTTGTTTCTTTTTTTTTTTTTTTTTTGGTTCAGCTCACTGTTGAATGTTGATTGACAATTGCACCGGATATTTAAAGACCCCTTGAAGGCTTGGTCAGAATAATAACGGTTTGAAAAAGGATCACAGTTTTTGTGCATGGCATCTTCCTTTCACTTTTTATGCCAGATTTTCTGGGGCCAGCATATTATACATTCCTATATTTCTTGTGGTTCTGCAAAGGCACAGAACTTGATGCGAGATCAAGCAGCATCTCATGATGGCATAGAGATTTTGTCAATAGAGGATTGAGAGAAGTGCAGCATATACCTTGATCAATGGAGGGGATATTCTCCTCATTCAATACAAATGAGAAAACTGAATGAGGTGAAAGCAAAATTGTGTGACCATATGGTATTCCACAAGATAGTGACATATGCATAGTAACACAGCTTCTGCTGCTGCTTAAACCAAATGCATTTGCATAATTGCTTGATTAATTAACATAATGTCAACTCTAGTGAGTGATAAAACATGCACCAAATTAAATGTTAGCAATATGAATTATGACGGCTGGTGATATTCGATACCGGAAGGAAGATCCAAAGGCATGTCCATTATTTGAAATAAACACGACAGGGTCCACTTGATCTCGTCCACTTTCACGGGGTCAGGGTCCAACAGAAAGGCGGTCTCTTTATTCTAAGGAAGAGGTTTCCTACATGCACTAAGTCAAGGGGTATCAAAATTTTTTTGCAACAGGAGTCGAACTTTTCTTCTATGTTCGCGATTTCATGTTTGTGCATAGGATTCCAACTCATAATAGCAAATAGACAGTCAGGACCATTCAAAAAGGAAAAAGAATATAGCCAGAAAGAGAATTGAGGAAGCTGCTTAGGAATAGTTTAAATGCCAAGAGATATGCTGTTGGATATCCAAATTTTGAACTTTGCAGGAACCATATAAATGTATAACCGGGGATGGGTTGAAGATCATCGAGCAGAAAGCGCAATGCACAATTTTATGTACGGTTTATAGAATAACTGGGCTATTTCTCCTTTGGCAGGAATCAAAGGTATTTCGTGGATTTCATTCACATCAAACGCTTGCTATGTCCTTGCCAAAGGAGACTTGCCCTGCTATTCGCCGGCACTTTGTTAGGATCACTAAAGAACAGAGGTAATTTCACATGAAGTAAAAAAATCATTTCAACAGCCTTTCTTCCTTTCGTTCTTCTATTTTGTTCTGTACACTGTGTTTGTTAGGATCACTGAAGAACAGAGGTAATTTCACATGATGTAAAAAATCGTTTCAACAGCCTTTCTTCCTTTTGTTCTGTGAACTGTGTTTGATTACTTGGTCTAATGAGATATATTTGAAGCTTTTAAGAATGTTTTCAATTAGATGATATTAGCTCCGATGTATTTTGTCTATTAGTTAAGACGAGTGGTGAGCTTTACAAGTGACAATTGTGCTCCAATCTTTTTGGGTTTCAACATGCTTTAGAGCTCAAGGGTTCAAGATTATTTAGCCCGTCCTTAAATTTTATATTCAGTTACTAGTTCTCTTTCAATGACCTCCTTAGGCCCAATATTATATCATAAACCCTTTTAGTTTCGGCCCATATTTTTAATTCTAAAAGAAACTGTCAACTCCATAATGATCTGAAAATTGTAAAATCATGTCAATCCAATGATTCCAATCAAATAATGGTCCATTAGGTCTGACATGTCAACTTTAATGCTTACTGTCGTTTTTCTGGTAAAAGCTAAAATTCAAAACTACATTTTTTACACAAAACAAGAGCCTTCTTTCTCATATTTCTCTATTAGACAAGTACCCTTCTTGTGTAGGTTGCATATATATATATCCTCAAATCAACCAAACATCCAAATGATTTTCTAAACCCAATTATTCAACTAAATGACCTACATTGGTACAGTAGGATACGTCTTTTCTTGACTTTATAGCATCGTTCCTTTCGATAACTAATATTTAACGGCGTTCTTTCGGTGAGTAGTCATGGCAACGACAAGCAGTAAAAGCTTGAAATAAATACAAAACACTATTTAATACTTACAGCAAAGTTTTTGTTCCGCTATATATATAATTATTAAATCTGTTGCAACGCAATAACCCTGCAATTGTTTATAACAGACAAAAGGTCTAATGTGACAAAGGCAGAATTTTAGTTCTTTTGCAGATTTAGATACAATTGATAGGTTATTTAATTTGTTCTTTTCATCTCCCTCTTAATCAGCTGGCTTTTGTGGAGTGAATGGTACAATTAGTCATTTAGGCTTTGTCGACATATCAAATCCCTCAACAAGTACACCAAGTTTTGCAATCATTTCTGAGATTATCAATTTGGAGGTATTTATTAGTTGATCCCGACATGGGTGCATTGAGAGTATGAATGAAGAATCAACGCATAAAAATGCCTGACACGAGGGCCCTCAGAGACAGTAGTAACGACCTGCAGATTTTACTTCTTTTTTTTTTTAATTACTAGAGCTGATGGTTTACGGTTCCGATCGAGAGGAGTAATTTTCAATCATCGTATTATTTGAGAAAAACAAAAATGTGAAGTTCATTTTATTTAAACCAATCTTCAATTATGTAGAGGATAGGAAAAAATAAATAAGCGAGTAATACAAGCAAAATAGTTAATTTACCATTTGCGTGATATTTTCTACCATTGTGGTATTAGCATAAAAAAAGAACAATAGTATTTTTTTTAGGGTTGGATAACAAAGCACAACACCGGCAAGATTTTATTAAAAAATATATATAAATATTTACAGAAAAGAGAGAGAGAGAAAAAAAGCAAAACCTAGAGTCTATACAAAATCTAAAAGAAAGAAAAACAGAACAAAATTAAGAATGTTTCATCAAGAACAGTAGCATTTATTTACCAGTTTAAACACTTCAAGAAAAATTTACACTACGAGCAAACAGCAGAGATGAAAAGTGTTTTTTTTTTGTTCAGTTTGTCATCACTTGAACAAAGTGAACATATAAAATAGACAAAGTGAATATTTAAATAATCAAATTGAACACATACGAACAAATAAAATCTAACTCGTAATTGAATAAGAATCTAGCTGAATTGACCGTCTGATAGGCTTTGTGTCTCACTTTTTCTCTCAATTGTAATTTTCTAGTTGTTATGAACGATTGTAATTGTATTCTTATTGTATGTTTTTTAATTGTATGATTTTTTTTTATTTGGTTAATTTGCTTTCTGTTCCAAATTCGGTAATTTAATGAAGTAAAAAACAAAGTCCAGAATTTAGTCCTTTTTTCTTTTTCCTTTTTACCTTTTATTTTGTAAATACTTTTCTTATTAATAAAATTTGTAGGCGTGGTGATTACCACCTGACCTTCAAAAAAAAAAGTCCAGAATTTAGATAATGTGCCTATTAACTGCTCTCCCTAGAATGTGCAAGGAAGAAGTATTATCTTCGTATATTATAGATTGACACTTTGCTTTTTCTAGATAAACTGAAAATTCAAATATCTTCTGAGACCGACTTCAACATGATTACTAAGCAATTTGTCTAAACTCTAAACCTCCAACTATAAGGCATATAATCGAGGAGAGAGAGGTTAATCTTGTGTCAATCCTGTCTGGCTCTCTTCCTTCTCAGAGTAATATATTCATGATTTGTCAATGATTTAGTCTACTAATTTTACATATGTTACACCCCTATTCTATGTCTTCTATCGTACCTTGTCGTCATTTTCATCCCTTTTGTTTCTAGACTATACCAGTGATCTCTTTCAAGTTATTGCAAAGCTAATTTAGAAACCGCACCATTAACTTTTTAATAATTTCAATTTTTTAGTAATTCTTATTAGATTTTCATATACATCAAGAACAATATAATATTAAGCTTTCTTAAACACATAGATTGAAAAAAGTGTCGCGATGTTGTAAATTTAATGATATGTTTTCAGAAATGTACTTTTGAGTTTAGAGCGTAAATCGAAGAAGAAAACTATTAGAAAATGTTTGTGGAGCCATTTCTAGCGGGCCGCTACATATCACTGAACGACCTAACAGGTCGCTGGGATTGGGACCTGAACCGACTCTGTCTGTTTTCCAGACCTACTCCTGTATACCCTCGTACATAACCGTCCTCTCAACTGGAAACCCTTCGTGTCTAGATCTATAAACAGAGAGAGGAAGCCAACTCAGTATTTGGAGCAATCGTGGTGCACACACACGAATAGACCGGCACTTGAAATCATGAAAGATGACTCGAAACTTTAATTTGAGGTTGTGGTGTACCAGTTGCGCATAAAGAGAGACAAGACACTGCAAGTACTCCGAGAAGAGTCTAGATGTTCGATCAACTTCTTTTACATTATATCTAATGAGGAGCGTTCCGCTGCTAACAATTTTCGTTGCCCCTATTTGTCACAAATCACAAGCCGTAGGATTGAAATGTGATAAACGGTCAGGATCGTCATCTCCTTTAAACAATCTATTGTTTCTAAAAAGACAAAAGAGTGAACGGAAGGAGAAAAAATGAAAACCTCCGACTGCCTCCCTTCCTCCGTCGACGATTCGACCTCTCCAGCTCCCCTCGCCTCTCCCCACTTTGGCACTTTTCCTTCCGGTCACTCTTGCTCTCTTCTCTCGCCTGCTCTTGCCTCCACTGTCGCGACTCTGATCGCCCTCGCCTGAACCCTAGGTCCTCCGGCTCCACTTACTATGGTCATCATATTTCTATGGAAATAAGAGGTGACAGTCTCTCCTAATTTTACATTGATTGAATTTTTGTTGTGTCAAAAAATAAATTCAATTTTTCTGACGGTTATCTTTCATTAAGATTGTTTGATGGTGGTAATTTATGAACAAATTAATGGAAAGAGCTTATTCGTTAATTGCATATGTACATGTAATAGCAGTGATGTTTTTTTAGATAAACTCTTGAAATAATAGGATTACAAAATAGCAAGTTTGAGCATTAATCAACCATACAACAGAACAAACCCCCAGGGTACGTTAGATACGGGTAAAAACTGAAAATAGTCTCGGAAAAGAAAAATTGCTGAATGAAAAGAAAAAAAAAAGGAAAGACAAGGACCTAATTAAACAAGTCTAGGGGAATTAAAGAATTACCAAACCAACAAATCAAGGTGGGCTCTTTTGGACTTGTTGAAAGAATCTAGAATCAATTTTCATCCTTATTTTGTGCTCACACATGTTGCAGATACACCGCGTCTCCAAGAGTTTCCAAGTGATGTGCCACACTCGCAACAGTTGGCCTTGCTTGCCACTAAGGAAATGAATTGATGCTATCTTCCAACAATGCATTCACCAACTTCTGACAATCGGCGAATATCTGCACTCTCTGACTACCCCTTTTCTGAAACAATTTCTGAACCCATTGCACTGCTTCCTCTAATGCCATGGCCTCGGCGTGAAACGGGTCGGCTGAGTTTCCAAGAGGATGAACTACAATAGTGCATCCTCAGTGGCGGATCTAGCAAAAATATTTAGGTGGGGCTGAGTGAGCCCCACCCGCCCCACCACTGGATCCGCCCATGTGCATCCTCTACCTCAGAGATTGACAACTTAACCATGATTAGCCAAGGTTTCTTCTGACATAAATTGCAATCCACCTCAAGTTGCACGTTGATCAAAGTAGTGATGGTTCGAAAGCAATAGAAATCCTCGAACTAATGATTGTCTATTTATTGATTTTGTATTGATGATTGTATTGACGATATATCATGATGTTTTATATTATCAATTGGTTATATGTGTTAAATAACTTCATTTTCTATTATACTTGTGTATTAATGCATATTCAGTGTGATATTTGTGATTTATTATATTTTATATTTGTTTTTATTTATTGTGCCATCTTAATTTAAATCCATTAAAGGCAATGATAAATTTGTAAAATTTAGATCAATACTGATGTAGTTTACCAGTACAACTGAGAAAATATTGATAGTGCTGAAAGTATAACATATTTGAATCAAGTCAATCACATCAAGCTAACAACAAACGATCCAGATTTATAATTGATTCAACCTAACATTCAGCTTACATTCAAGTGGAGCAAAAACATATTGTACATTTTTTTTTTTTAAAAGTAGCTTATTACAGCTACCAGTTTTATTAGAAATATGAAAAGTAATAATGAAACATGAAAAGTAACAGCAATTCTTATACAAAGCAACAATGAGGAATACCCTCCTCAAAATACTGCTCACAACCACTCATATAAATAAACAAAAACTAGCCCAATAGCACCCATAACTTAATATCTAAGTAACATGAACCAAAAATACAGTAAAAATTACATAGTGTTCCAAAGAAATATTTTCCAATTTCCTCCTTACTGCTCTCCCCATTTTTCTTTTTTAGTTGCTTTGCTAACAAATCAGATTAAAGCATCTTCATCTCCTGTCAGTTGCAGTGTCAATGACCCCTGCATCATTTGATTTGAGACTAATTAATACCTTACACATTTAGCACAACAAATTAAAATGCTTAATATGCATATAAAATATAAGAGATTAGAAATTTTTTTTTTTTGCACGTGGAATAGTATACATAAAAAAAATCTAATAACATCAAATAGAATTGGCTGATTTCTCTCACTTCGCAACCATAGTCTTCATATAACCTAAATTGGACTTAATTGCAACATTTGCTGATAGCATCATTAAGTAATTTTGGCAGACCTCGTACCAAATATATACCTAAGCATATACTAAATCTTGTGGTTCGCTTAATAGACGCATGATCCTTACAACAATCTGATCATATAAACTAACTTAATTAAGTGCATTGAAGTCACATGAATACTACTAATTAGTTGTTAGCCATCAATTATGCAATCAAAATCACAGTTTGAAACTGTAATTAAGAAACAATACATGATTAAAGTAATATTCCTCATGAAATATTATACACTTACAAATTTGAAAATCCTTCATAATTTTTGCATAACAATGACCCATAACATATAGAAAGAATCACCAGATTTTTTTTTTTGGAAATTAGTAGAGGAGCGCTCTACCTCTTTTCTTTAACAAAAGAAAAACAAACAAAACAACTGTTGCGCCAGTAAGAACTGGTACCAAGTACCAGTACTAGCTTCAACAACTACCACAATTGATGAAAAATGCCTCACTGCATCCTTACCTAAAGCAACATCATTATACCTCACAATATAACAAACGATACAAGCCATGAAGTACATATATGGCAAAAAGCCTTATCATGGCTACAACATTGTTTAATATCAAAACACATGCAAAGTAACCCTCCAGTTTTTATACTGTCACGAGCTGGCTAATCACCAGATTTATTAAAAATTGAAAAGAACTGAGAGATAAAGTCACCTCTTATTTCCACAGAAATATGACGATTATAGTAGAGTGGAGCCGGAGAACCTAGGGTTCAGGCGAGGGTGATCAGAGTCGCGACAGTGGAGGCAAGAGCAGGCGAGAGAAGAGAGCTAGAGTGACTGGAAGGAAAAGTGCCAAAGTGGGGAGAGGCGAGGAGAGGTCGAGTTGTCGACGGAGGAAGGAAGGCAGTCGGAGGTTTCCATTTTTTCTCCTTCCGTTCACTCTTTTGTCTTTTTAGAAACAATAGATTGTTTAAAGGAGATGACGATCCTGACCGCCTATCACATTTCAATCCTACGGCTTGTGATTTGTGGCAAATGGGGGCAGTGAAAATTGTTGGCAGCGGAACGCTCCTCATATCTAATTCTCATGTTATTTTCAGGTTAGATACGCATATAAATTTATACCTGGTTAAACCTTAAATAACTTTCACACTAATTATCTAATTATGCAATGTTCCTAAAACAGATTCCCCTAATATATTTTGACCGTAGCAATTATGTTTTTTTTAAATGAATTATCCACGCATTCAAAATTTTTTGTAAATGAATTATCCAACTACAAAGACATGACAATCTAGCTGAATTAATCATTTAAATTTTGAATCTCAAAAAATAACTTGTCAGCACGTTAGTCATTCTCTCTCTCTCTCTTTATATATATATATATATATATATATATATATATATATATATATATATATATATATATATATATATATATATATATATATATATATATATATATATAGAAATGCTATGGTGCATCGCGATGTATTAAGGCTTTTGTACATCGCGACTATATTTGTCGATAGTTTTATAAATTTAAAATCTAACTAAGCAAATTCAATCTATATATTGAAATCTCAATACAAATCAAATTTTATATTTTTTAGATTTTTTTTACTATTTTCTCGATTTATTTTAAAACCTGCCATTTTTAGAATTTCTTTATTATTAATTGGTTTCCAAAAAAGGAAGTTTTAGAAAATTCGAAAAAAATAGTAAAAAAATTTAAAAAATATATAAAATTTGGTTTTTAATGAGATTTCAATACGTAGATTGGACTAGTTTAATTAGATTTGTCAATTTATAAAACGGTTGACGGATAATGATCACAATGTACAAAAGTCTCAATACATCGCGATGCACCATAGCATATATCTCTCTCTCTCTATATATATATATATAGAGAGAGAGAGAGAAAAAACTTATGGTGCATACTAATGTATGGAATTTTCGGTACATACTAATCCGAACTCTTGGATCTGCTTCAAAATGACCGTCCAAACCGTCCAATATGATCTTCCTATTATAATCTCCTTACCGACCAAATTTTATATTTTTTTAAAATTTTTAAGTATTTTTTTCAAATTTTAAAAAATCGCTTATCTAATTTTTTCTGAACCGTTCAAAAATAGCAGTTTTTAAAAATCCGAAAAAAACTTAAAAATATCGAAAAAATGTAAAATTTGGTCGGCAAGGAGATTTCAATAGGGAGATCATATTGGACGGTTTGGATCGGTCATTTTAAAACATATCCAAGAGTTCGGATCAGTATGCACCGAATATTCCGTACATTAGTATGCACCATAAGTTATATATATATATATATATATATATATATATATGAGTTTAGCTACGGTGAGTCGCGACTCACGGACCCTCCGGTGAGTCGCGACCAAAACTCCTAGATCTAGATCAAAATGACCGATCCAAACCGTCCAATATGATCTCCCTATTGAAATCTCCATGTAGACCAAATTTTCATTTTTTCAAAATTTTTAAGTATTTTTTTGAAATTTTAGAAAATCGTTAATCTAATTGGTTCTGAACCATTCAAAAATATCAGTTTTTAAAAATCCGAAAAAAATACTTAAAAATTTCGAAAAAATAAAAAATTTGGTTTGCACGGAGATTTCAATAGGGAGATCATATTGAACGGTTTGGATCGGTCATTTTGATCTAGATCTAGGAGTTTTGGTCGCGACTCACCGTAGCTAAACTCATATTATACCTATATATAAAGTTAGACGATCTGTAAAAATCGTGCTATGAACAGTGCACTTTGTCAATTTCAGAAGGATTTTCTGGCCGAATTATCCGATGCGCTCGATTGGATCGGATTGTACGGTTGGATCTGCGTTTATTTCTCTTCCCTCTCACCGCTTGCCGCTACAGCCCAAACGCCATTCGCCAACACCTCACCCCAATCGCCTCTCACCTCAGCTCATTCGCTCTCAAGCTCTCTGCTCTCAATCGCCATCGTCTCAGGCTCTCAGCTCAATCACTGCCGCCTCATCCTAATCGCCTTTCAGGCGTCCATCTGTTACCTCTCCACTGCCACACTCTGTGTCGGATCTTCTTCTGCTGCTCCTCCCTGACTGCCGTTCCCATCCAGTCTGTTCCTCTCATCTCCACCTTCGCCGTTGCTCACCCCAATCGCCTTTCACCTTAGCTACATCACTTCTCACTTCAGCCCAATCGCCGTCGCCTCAGTTCAATCACCACCGCGTCATCCTAATCGCCTCTCCATAGCTGCACTCTGTGTCAGATCTTCTTCTGCTGCTCCTCCCTGACTGCCGTCCCCATCCAGTCTGTTTCTCGCACATAGATCTCAAGTCATTTTCTCATTCAACTTCAAGGCCCTCATCCAAATCCGATTTCTGAATCATAAAATACTGCTATGTAATTTTGTATTCGTGCTGTTTAAATCTGTAATAAAGATCGTATTTGTTCCTTACTTTGAAGTATTAGTCGATTATTTAGGCGTCTGATTGAACATTCATTATTTACACCTTCAATTTTCTTTTTACGTGCTATATCATTAGTATCCAACTATCCATTGATTCATGCATTGTGATTTAGTGCAATAGTGTTGTTATTTGCTTCACTGGATATGGATTCGTTTGATATGAAAATAATTCCTACATATTTTGGTTCAATTTGGTTTACTGTGGATATGCTTGTCACAATGAGATCAGTAGATTTTTTTTTCTAACAAATTGACAGCTGTTGTCAGTGTTAGCAAAGCCTTAAATCAAACAAACTTAATAAAGCCTTAAGTAGCTACTTCCTTCCTGAACCACTCAGAGTGCCAACATATGTGGGTTCATGTTACAGTTTTTGAAGATTCTGCTGTTGCATTCCGACCATATGCCCCAGAGCATTGTAACCAGGTAAACTAAGTAGGAACCATTGTTTTGAAATTGTTGCAATGTTAGAAGTCTGGCACGAGTAGGAGCGGCATATATACAATATTTCTTTGCCAGGATATACTCAGACTCATAATTTCTATGAGATAAATCCTAATTGGTATTTTCTTTGTCTTTTTTTTATCCTAAATCAGATTGCCATATCGCCTAATCAAAGGAGAAATTTAAGATGAAAGAAGACTATTGAGGCTGATAACTGATTTGAAATGAACTTCAAAGAGTTTTGTGGCGCTCTTGCATCATCCTAACTTCAGGATCAATCCTGTGCATGTCGAGCTTATTCTAAAAAGAAGATAAAGGAGAAGGCGATGATCAATTGCTCAAACACCATTGATAGCCAAGCTTATAGCCGCAAGGTATAATTCGTCTTCTCTCCTAATTCACTTTTTCTTCTTAAATCTTGCTTAGTTTTCATGGAAGTTTTGTTGTCAAAGGAAGGAAGATTTTAATAGTCAATATTAGTTTGTTATTTTCCTTCTCATGTTTCTAAACATATGGTTATTGTGAATAAAAAAAGTGTATTAAAAATATATATATTATTTTTGTCAGGGTTTTTGTGAATACCCCTGACAAAATAACAATATATTTATAATGCACCTGTTGTGTATAGATGACTCCTTCACAATTTGACAAGGTATATGTGAACTGTTAGTAATTAATCAACCAATTAGAATCATATCTTTGCTGAAAATCAATGACAAGTTATAAACTTCAGAGGGAATTAGAATCTTATTCCAAACAATGCTGGAGGGAATTGCAACAGAGGCATATCAAGTGTTCAATGAGCTTCAGAGCTGTTCCAAAACAAGATGGAAATCTTGCACAATTTACTTAAAAGCAATGACAAGTTATGAACATCTATTTGCCAATTTAAATTTTTAGTCAAACATATTACATATGTTGAGTTTCTTATGCATATCTACTATTTCTAACAAGTGCAGCATTAATGATATGGAAGGGGATAATGTGCATAACAGGATGTGAATCACCAATAGTGGTTGTTCTCACTGGTAGTATGGAGCCAGGATTTAAGCGGGTCAGTGAGTCCCTTCTGACATTCTATCTACAAGTAATTGTTCTCACCAACAAGTGCAGCATTAATAATATAGAAGGGGCTTATGTGCATAATGGCATGTGAATGACCAGCAGTGGTTGTTCTCACTGGTAGTAGGGAGCCAGGATTTAATAGGGTCAGTGAGTCCCTTCAAACATTATATCTACAAGATTTCTAATTTTTTACCTAATAGAGGAAAAAAAATTTAAAGAGAGTATACTATATGACATTTGTGCTTGAACTTGAGTTACCTTTTAAAATCATAAAGTACTGTTAAATTAATGGACTTTTAGACCTTTCACTTCTTAATTTATGCATTTGTAGTTCTATAGAGTTATTGTTAATTAAGCAAGTCCATGAACTTGAGTTGGGCTTTTAAAGTTTCTTTATTTATTTCAGGAAATTATAAAATTATTGCACATGAATAAGGAGCCAATTCCTGCGGAGAGGTTGTTGTATATAATGTTGATGTAAGTTCTTCTGTTCCTATTCAATGTGAAATTTCTTTTTATCGCTAAAAATACTATAGTAAATTATCAAAAATTAAGTTAGATTGGCACTTAATCAAATTATCGAACTACCAATTGCTGGGACAAATTGTAAATTTGAATAATTTGCTTATATTTTATCTTTATTTTTCAATCTAGGGATGTGAGGGTCCTATGTTTCATCAGATCATAAAGGTATTTTTTCTGTCATTAAGTAGTTGGATTTAGAGCATTCGTTCAAGGAATATGTTCAATTTTAAAAGGAAAGAATAATTCTAGCATGCCTTTGCATTTCCAACAACAGATAATGGCTCATAGATGAGCAATTCTGCTGTAATTGTATAAAAACCAAAAGTGAAAGCTAAGTTTCCAATATCAACCGTAAATGAATAAAATCGCACCACTGGTCTAACAACAAAATTACATAGTGAGGTTTATTCAAACAAAAAAAAATAAAGAAATTATATAATAAGATATTATTAGTCATGGAAATAAATGATCAAGTTGACAATAAATGAATGATAAGATGTTGTACTGTTTCAGATACTTGAGAAGAGTTACCTGAAGGTTCTACTGGTCTAAGCTTCAAGAAGAGAACTGCTCTTTTGTTTTCTTCGCATTTTTCTATCTTCGTTTCTCACGACTGACTGCTATCTTTGTTTCTCACGACTTGGTTAATCTAATTTTTTCTGAACCGTTAAAAAATAGCAGTTTTTAAAAATCCGAAAAATACTAAAAAATATCGAAAAAATATAAAATTTGGTCGGCAAGGAGAATTCAATAGGGAGATCATATTGGACGGTTTGGATCTGTCATTTTGAAGCAGATCCAAGAGTTCGAATCAGTATGCACCGAAGCTTCCGTACATTAGTATGCACCATAGGTTTTCTCTCTCTCTCTCTCTCTATATATATATATATAGAGTTTAGCTACGGTGAGTCGTGACTCACGGACCCTCCGGTGAGTCGTGACCAATACTCCTAGATCTAGATCAAAATGACCGATCCAAACCGTCCAATATGATCTCCCTATTGAAATCTCCGTGCAAACCAAATTTTTTACTTTTTCGAAATTTTTAAGTATTTTTTTCGGATTTTTAAAAACTGATGTTTTTGAATGGTTCAGAACCAATTAGATTAACGATTTTCTAAAATTTCAAAAAAATACTTAAAAATTTCGAAAAAATGAAAAATTTGGTCTACATGGAGATTTCAATAGGGAGATCATATTGGATGGTTTGGATCGGTCATTTTGATCTAGATCTAGGAGTATTGGTCGCGACTCACCGGAGGGTCCGTGAGTCGCGACTCACCGTAGCTAAACTCTATATATATATATATATATATATATATATACTAGCAGCAGTGCCCACCCAATGTGTGGGCGGACTTAAATGCGTGAAAATATTTTTTTCACACAGATATGTTGTAAATTTTTTATATTTCAGGTCAACATTTGTCGTGATCGGTATTGAAATTAGCATTAGTATTCATCGGTTTAAACAAATAGAATCAATAAAAGTACACATGTGAACAGCTCAAAAAAATAATTAGATGAAACTAAATATGTTTTTCAATTTAAAGTTTCACATTAAAATATATCGTCTAATTGGACCGGGCTCATATTTATAGTTGCAAATTTTATAAATACATCCAATCTCGTTCATATTCTTAAAATACTCCTTTAGCTTCTCCAGAAAAATCGCTCTTATTATTACAAAAGCGTGAGAAATTTATTGCAATATTGTGTAAAATGCAACTTATAGTTGGTAAAATGTAAATTTTATTTTGATTTTAAAGAATGTTAAATTTACTTAAACTTTTATTTTAAAGTTTCATTTTAACTATGAGAATGATGCTGACCACCAATGTATTGATAAAAAAAAATAAGCAGCCATTACAAAAGTCCATGTCAAATTTCTAATTAATATTCGGTAAAGCACATGTTAAGTAAATGTATTTAACTTATTTTATGCATTTTTTGATCTTATGAAATAATGCCAGGGTCTGAACCCAATAACAGACCTTTTAGCAAATAGCGTAAAATAAGGTTGCGATAGTTAACATTAGATACCTATGATAGTTAGAAGAGTATTCAGGAATTTTTAAGTATTATCGAAATTATTCTCTAAAACCCAATAACGAAGTTTACATGAGAATGGGAACTATGAAATCCCTTCTCGCATTGACTTGAAATTTTATCATTTGACCAACCACTTTGTCTCTTTGACCACCTTAGATATAATGGATCGAAAAAGAAAATTCATCAAAACAAAAACTTCACACCTTCCATTCTCCTGTTAGCATTTTTTTTAATATCTTCTCCTGTTATATCATCAATCAAATGCAAATCCTAATACATTATACTACATGAAACTATACATGAAAGGAACACATATTTTTATATACAAAAATTGAAAGGAACGCATGAAGAATGTTTATAAAGAAAACAAAATCAAACTGCTACCAACTTTTCTGCAATAATTAGTATACCAATCACAGTATGCTGCAGTCAATCTTCCCAACCTCAACCAGATTTTATTCAGGAAATGGAAGTCCCATCGCCACCCCTAATATGAGAGAAACTATATAGGTCAAAAAATAGAGCTCACAGTTTTAAGTTGTTCATGAATAAGATCCATCGGCTGATGACTCGTCTTGCAATCCATATAAACAAAATATTCAAGGATTTAATTAATTGTATAAGCATTAAATCTTCGTACCACCATACTTTTACCAAACCTGACTCTATGGCACTGGTATGCAAGAGATGAGAAGTTGTTTAAAAATAAAATGAACAAAGAAAGGAGATGTTACCAGATTCCATCACACGCCAAGATAAGGGATTCATCTTCATCTGTTATGTTTATCTAGCAAAATACATATAATTTAAAAAATCACCAATAAATTTAGTTTCCACAGATCATCTGTTTTAACACAACGCATTTAAACAATAAAAAGAAAAAAAAAACACTATAAAATCTGACCATAGTAAAACACAATTTGTCTTCTCCAGTGTGCAAGATATTGTACTCTATAAAAATTTAGATTGTAATGCTTACCACGTTGAAATCAGTATTGCATGTCGCAATCCATTTCTCAGCTGACAAGAAACTTGTTATCCTTGAACTCCATGTCACCTGAAACAATATAAAATAATCATTGGCAACATTACCATTATTCAAATATGGAATCATAGCAGCAGCCAGCCTAAACCAGAACAAATAGTTCGCATAAGCATTCTGTTGATTGTAATTCCCAGTCATATTTTGTATTAATAGTAACACTTTAAAATTGATTCAATAGGAAGTGGTACAGTACATGCAAATAAAGTCCATGTATTGCCTTTCTAATTTGCAACTAACCCCCAAAAAAGTTATAGGGTGCTATTAGCAAATAACCCAAATTCTAGGTGCTTACTACATAAACAACAATATTTTGGATATAATAATTAGAAAAAGAAAAGAACCTTCATGCTAATTTGAGTAATAAAATGTTTAACAAAATTAGTTTAGACTCCAATGCAACAAAAATCTGAAAGACCTACAAGATGTGCAAGCATTAGTCCTGGTGCTAAAAGTTTTTCCAATATCATGAAAGCCCCAAATTCAGTACTGCAAATATCAAAAAGGAAGGCAATTTAAGTAATACCTCAATAATTCAAAACTGGTAGAGAAGCTAAGGTTTCCCATCGCAACACAAAATACAGATTCAATACTATTGTACAATTTAATTCCACCATAAATCAAATTGTATGCTCAATTGAAATTGAACGAATCCTTAATGAAACAGTGTTAAAGTTCACCTACACATTCTCCAAGGCGAACAGGTACTGGTACGGTTACCATATCCACTCACAATCAATTGAGACAACCAAAGGCTGATATAGATCTCCATTTTCAATATATTTAGACAGAAGTGGAAGCCAGCATGCTTTATACATCAGTTGACATTTACATCAATGTTGCTATTTAACAAGAAATCTGATCTAACATGCAACATTCAGATATATATGAACCAAAATCCTTGGTAACTAAGAAAACCTTAATTATGGCCAGGAAAATAATTGCCATTTTAAATATAGTTTTATTGGCCTAAACATTATAGCAGGAAAACAAAATTAAGGGAGTTTGAAAAATGATTACCACTTCATGGGCTTTCTTTTCCTTGGTTTTATTAAGTTCAATTCTAAGCATCATATGGTACCAAAGATGACCCAAAAAAAAAAAATTGGTGCCAATGGAACTTAAGGAAAACGGGATTAATATGGTACTCGTTTGAAAACCAGTACCGTGCTAAGCAGGTAAAATGGACTAAATGTCTTATATTAGAGTAGCTAACCAGGTCATAAAATTCTAAAATTTTGTTGATATCACCTCTTTAAAATGTGAAGATTCTTCTTAACCTGTATCGTGCAAATGAAATCCTTCTCGCATCAGCTTACTTAACAATCACAATTAACAAAGAGGTATAAAAACTATGATGGCAAGAAGCAGGAGTAACTAACTGTCAGACTGATTCTACTGGCATAAATTACTCAACAAAGCTGAATTGATTCTCGAGGAGCTTGCATGCTTCCACCATGCATTTACCATGCAACGGATC
The DNA here is from genome assembly GCA_028095005.1 of Rhynchospora pubera. Lineage (NCBI taxonomy): Eukaryota > Viridiplantae > Streptophyta > Magnoliopsida > Poales > Cyperaceae > Rhynchospora > Rhynchospora pubera. The sequence continues at coordinate 364,893,088 of CM051459.1, forward strand.
ACATTAAAGTTATTGTGCAAATTAGAGAACAACGATTTATACACGAATTATTATGAATTAAAGAGTCCTCAATGAAAAATATTTCAAATGTTAAAAATAATTCAGTACTAAAAGAAAATTTTAGCAATCCAAACTCGATATTATTTCACAAAGATGTGCATTATTTCATAAAACGCGAAATTCGATATTCCTGTATATCCACTGATGCAAAAGCAGTTAGCAGATTTGTGAACCTTAGCCAGAGATTCAGTACACTTTATCTCTTTTGTTCTACAAAATACAAGAAACAAATTAGGTTGGCCATTAAATGTGTTAATTCTGGCTAATAACCTCCCTTTATCAAACTGAATTGGTTTTGAAAAAATCATTTCAACTCACAGTTCCCAACATACAAAATCAAATATCAAGTAAAAATTAAGTAAACAAAATAAAAATTGAACCAGCAACTATCTTTTCTCTCCATAATCTGGTTCAACTTCAAACATTTTAGAAGAAGTAAACTGGCACAGAAAAATATGTACCATGTACCAAAAATTAAAATAGGAAACAGCGGGTTTCTGGGAAGAAAGAGCAGTAAGATATGACTGGAGAGGATGGTTCACTATGCATGAATGATACATACCAGCACAAGAAAGAGAAAGAAATATCCGCTTCTGAAGCCTTCGGAGTATCTGCATAGCACCCAATGAAGAAATTAAACTTCTAGTATATATAGAGTTTAGCGATGGTGAGATGCATCACAAAAAACGTTCCGTGAGATACGATCAAAACTCATGAATTTGGTTCAAAATGACCGATCCAAACCGTCTAATATGATCTCTCTATTGAAATCTTCATACAGACTAAATTTTACATTTTTTCAAAATTTTTAAGTATTTTTTTTTAATTTTAGAAAATCGTTAATCTAATTAGTTCTGTACCGTACAAAAACTGTCATTTTTAAAAATCCGAAAAAAAATTCTGAAAAAATATAAAATTTGGTCTGCAAGAAGATTTCAATAGCGAGATCATATTGCACGGTTTGGATCGATCATTTTGAACCAGATTCATAAGTTTAGATCGCATCTCATGGAACGTTTTTTCTGATGCATCTCACCATAGCTAAACTTTATATATATATATATCCGAAATTATTTAATATAGAAATTCAGACACCAAAAAATTTAATACAAAGAATTATTTTTTTTTTTTTAATAAGAAGAAAGTTCCAACGCGTTTATAAACCGCGCCTCCCTCTCTCCTCTCGAACGCGTTTTATAAACGCGTTACAGGCTTTAAAACGCGTTCATAAAACGCGCTAGAAGCTGCAGTAATTGCGGCGAAAGTTTCTGAGTTTGCGCGTTATTTTCTGCTTTTACGCGTTTATAAAACGCGTACGAAGAGTTCTTACGCGTTAGATCTAATTTCCATATAAATACCCATCCTTCTGTCGTCCAAAATCAAAAAAAAAAAAGAAAAGATCTGAAAAAAAAGAAAAAAATGAGAGGAAAAGAAGAGTCAGATGGTGGAATGCAAAATAATATTAGTTGGTGCGAAACTAATAGCCATAAGGGTTGTATGCGGCACACTTATTCACTGATACAGAGTCGCACACAATCCTTATGGCTATTAATATTCCACCAACTTTAAAATAAAAACTTTCCTGTGGAATCTGTTATTACGTGTAGAGGACGGTTTGTTGGGCTGGGTCTACGAGCCATAACACCGCAGCCGGCATCCTTGGATGAGAATCTGCATACATGGAGTCATCCTCATCCAAGTCTCAGAAAAAGAGGGGGTCAATATGACAATCAGTCGCCCGACTCTTTTCTATAAGTTGCGGTGATGTTTTCTCTTCCCACCCTTAGCAATGGATCCTCTACAATTTTTTTTTATGTGGTTCAAAATTTTAATATTATGCATTTTGTAATTTTTTTTGTTGTGTATTGTGTGGTTCAAAATTTTAATAAATTGTAATTTTTAATTTGTATTGTGTTTTTTGTTATAATGTTCATTGAGTTGTAATGTCTAATATAATTTAAATAAATATTAAGTCTATTAATATTAATATTTCGAATTTCACAATAAAAATGAAAATGGATAAAATAAAAACTAAAATAAATTAGATAATAAAACTTACAACAATAAAAACATATAATTATAGAAAACAGATAATAATAGAACAGATAAAGTTTATAGAAAACAGATAATAATAGAACACACAATAATAAAAACATATAATTATAGAAAATCTAATTATAGAACACACAATAATAAAAACATCTAATTATAGAAAACCTAATAATCAGTCCAAATGATATATGTCATTTCCATTTAACGGGTGATTTTCAAACCCAGGAGGACATGCCTGTTGCAAACGCAACCAAACGATTCCATCTCCACGTCGGACATGATATCCTCCATCCCTCTTAACTGCATCCGTCCAATATTTCGGCCCTCTCACTACAAAAACGTCGCGTTGAAAAACCTTCACGTAAAATTTGTCGGAAGGATAGTGCAAGTAGACGTGCCGAAGAATATCTCGTTTACTTATTCCTCCATCTCCTTGTAGAAGCACACCGGTACAAACATGACGTGGTTTAGTTGACATTATGTTTTCTCGGTTTCTTTTCTCTAAAGTTTTGGTTTTTGATTTCTGAATTTTTGACGTGAATTTGCGGAGAAGGAGGACTATTTATAGACTCAACCCTTCGTACGCGTTTATAAAACGCGTAATAAGGTTTGAGCGCGTTTTATAAACGCGTACGAAGGGCTAAGTTAATGGAATTCAATACTTTCGCAGGCTGTCAGTCTGTTTAACTGCGTTACCTGACTCCACCTTTTAGCGCGTTTATAAAACGCGTTCCAAGGATTCCAACGCGTTTTATAAACGCGCTAAAAGGTGGAGTCCACTTTTTGAGCAGCGTGATACTTTGTTTGAGCACCGTTTTAGACCCCTATTCTAGCGCGTTTTATAAACGGCTAAATAATTGCCTATATATATCTCAATTCGTTCTCCTATTTCGTATCACAAAATCACAAACAAAAGACACGTAAAATCAGAAATTTGAGAAATGGAGAAGGCTCAAAACAATAATAAGATGGGGGAGGAAACATCCAAGGTGGGAGAGGGAACATCTAATGTGGGAGCAAAAAGGACCCCATTTTACGGCCCTCTGAAGAGAAGGGCCGTCTCGGCTGTACGTCGTTTCCCTCCAGGATGTGGCAGGAGCCCTGATTTTAGTATGGGGGTTAAAATAGATGAGAGTTCTAGTGAGAATAAGGAGGAGGAGAAAAATAAAGAGGTTAAGGAAGTGGAAAAAAATTAGAGTTTAATTGTGCTAGAATAATGGAATTTATCTATTTTATTTTCTATGAAATTTAATTTGTAATATGAACTTCATATCTACAATTTATGTTATTGTATGAATTAAAATATGAACTTCATATGTAATATTTACAACTAATTAATATAAAAATTAAAAAAAAAAATTCATTACAATAACTATCATTAATATGAAAACAACGATTTAAATTAATAACAATTTTCATTACAATAATTCTCATTAATATGAAAACAACGATTTTAAATTAATAACAATTTTCATTACAATAATTCTCATTAATATGAAAACAACGATTTGCGGAGACTCTTGGACAGTTGCCCAATTCTGCGAGAGCCTTCGACAGTCGTCGAGTTCTTCCCTAATTGGGTCGGCAGAACTCTACCGCCCATTACCCATGATCGTAGGCAGCAGAGTGTTGGTCTACCTCAGATGATGATGAAGTTAGCGAGTTGTCCATCTGGGCCGACCTTCGTACATAATAACAGATTCCACCGGAAAGTCTCTTATTACAATTTTGCACTTATTAACATTGAGAGGTGAGAATGAGAGAGGTGAGAATGAGAGATGAGAATGATATTCAGAGGTGAGAATGAGAGATGCGAGAATTGGGCGTTTTATAAAAAGATAAAGCCTTTTAACGCGTTTTATAAAAGGGTACAAAGTCTTTTAACGCGTTTTATAAAAGGGTAAAGCCTTTTAGCGCGTTTTATAAAAGAGTAAAAAGCCTTTTAGCGCGTTTTATAAAAGGGTAAAGCCTTTGAACGCGTTTTATAATAGGGTAAAGCCTTTGAACGCGTTTTATAATAGGGTAAAGCCTTTTAACGCGTAAAGAAAAGGGTACAAAGTCTTTTAGCGCGTTTTATAAAAGGGTACAAAACCTTTTAGCGCGTTTTATAAAACGAGCTAATTAACTGCTTCTCAACGCTAATTAACTGCTTCCCAACGCTAAATAGTTAATTGAATGCTGAGGGTCCCATTATACGAGTTAATTAACTGCTTCTGAAAGCCTTTTAGGATTTTGTAGATAACAAGAATGCATGTCTGTCAATGCTCTTCTTGACAGATCGAATTAGAATGCATAAAATAATAATACATAAAATAATACTAAATTAAAACTAAAATTAGAATGCATAAAAATTATAATATATAATTTCGAAATTCATAAAATAATAGTATATTCTCTTACAATACATTCCATTACAATATATAAAATTACGACAACCCTTAATCTTCAATTATTTCATTTTTTTTTCCTACCGAAAGACAGTATATTGCCAAATTTCCCCCCAAACAATCCTTTTCTTCCTCTCTCCCCTGATGTATTGCCTTGATGTGTTGGAAATCTAGCCGACTCACTTCTCATATTTCCAGATGCGACATCTCTTACCCGTGGATCAATGCTTATAGAATTTCTCTGTGGTTGTACAGATCCTTGGTCCTCCCTATTATTGTTGCTTCGTGGATCAACATGCAATGACATTCGTCCTGGTTGAATGGGTGTTTGACGAGTCCGAACCGTACGTTCAGTACTCGCTGCCCTTCTTGGACTGTTGGCCCTTATTGGTGGTCTACTGGTGTATCGACCGGATTGCAATGCGTCCATCGGATATGGGGGTTGAGGTGCTTCTAGTCGCGGTTGACTGGTTGAAGCTTCTCCTTGATTTTTCTTTTTGTTTTTTCTTGTGGAACCTCCACCTTTCCTTCCTTCCATCCTATCCATCCACATCTCTGCACGAATGATTTTGCGCCTTCCTCGATTGACCAAACTCTTGTCGGGGACAATTATCGGACCTGTATAAACTGGCCACTCTTCCTCATCTTTCTTTAAGTACTTACGTGATTTTCCATCATGCTTGATCAATTTATTCTTTACTCCTTCCGGCCATCTTTCTCCTAAACTCAACCTTTGAAGTGCTTCTTGTGTTCGCTTGTTCATCCAGTTGGCACATTTATACCACGTGCCTTCTATAAGTGCTGTCACTGGTAATCTTCTCTCTATTCTAAACACATTATTCAGACTCTCCGATCCATTACTCGTCATTATACCCCACCGATGCCCCTTGTCAAAACTCTGAGCCCATTTATATAGTTTTGGCCGCTCGTTGTTGTCATTTTCATTAATTTTACCACAATTTCTTAGGTACTGATAAGCTCTCAGGTTATTTTCCTTCAGAACTCCCCAATTCTCTCTAAAACGTCTAGGGTTTTTCTTGTTAGCAAGTCTACATTTGAAAAAGTTTTTCAAATCAGCATCTTGTGACCCGCCAGCCTCCTTCCATAAGTTTTCCGCAACATGCTGCATGCAGAACCGATGAATCGCTACTGCATGCGCACCTTGTGCCTTCCAACCGTAATCTACGGATGCAAATACCGCTTTTATTGCCTTATGACGGTCAGATATGACACAGTATCTAGTGTTCCGCCCTAAAACTTCCCATCTAACCCAAGACATAAACCATCCCCAAGTATCCTTATCTTCTTTCTCGCCCAATCCGAATGCAACCGGAATTAATCGATTTTCTGGATCATAACCACACACTGAGAACAATCTACCTTTGTATCGGCCCGATAAAAAACTAGCATCAATTGAGATAACAGGTCTGGCATATTTCATCGCTTCTATGCACGGACCAAAAGCCCAGGCTGCCATCTTGAAGACGCCAACGTTAGGATCGTTTGTAGGCCAAGAAACTATTGTGTATTTCGTTCCTGGGGTCGTCGCCTTCATTGCCTCCAGAAGGCGTGGAAGTTTATTGTAGGCCCCTTCCCAGGACCCAAACAATTGCTCCAACGCTCGCTCCCTCCCACGCCATAGTTTATTATAAGTCGGTTCAATACGTGGATATCTAGCCCTTATGAGGCTTCCTATGTCCTGGACACTTTTTCCCAAATTTTTTTTCAATTCATCCCTAACGTGTTCGGCAATGAGACTAGCTGTAAGGTTTGCGTGACCTTTTTGGCCCGGGGGTCTCGAACAAATATGCTCATTTGGATTGGTAGAGATCTTCCAATTTGTATTATAACTCTCACGTCTACCATACAATCGCCACTTACAATTCGGTTTTTGCATGCAAACCATTACAATTTTTTGTTTATTGCTAGTTTCCGTTCGAACTTCTCGATTTGTTTTGCATGAAACATCACAGACAGCTAGAATTAATTGTTTTTTGGAACCGAATCGTTTACCAACAGCAAGTTCGCCTTGTGGCCCTAAGCTACGCTCCGGCATACCAGCATACTCAAACATGGAAATATCACACAATTCACTTACAGGATGGTGCAAGTCCGTCCTTCCTGAAACGTATGGCTGGTCGCAGTTTGAATAAAAAGGCATTTCTCTCTCGGAGAAGTCATCCACATCGGTATATTCTTCTCCGGTAGGAAGGTCGGAGTAAGTCGCCGGACCCTCATCTTCATCACCATCGGCAACCTCGACTTCATCTCCTGATGTGTTATTGTCTTGCGTAGGAACGGACTGTTCGCCGGTGTATTGGTAAGGGGTGGATTGCTGGCCACACATAAGGTTTAAGGAAGTGTTTGGCTCACTGCTACCGGGCTCGTCAAGGGGTGTTAGGTTTAGATCTGGTCCCGTGCCATATACGGGGATGAAATCAACATGCAACTCAATAATCGGTAACCCTCTCGTCTCGAATGTCTCGTGGTAAAAAAGGCGCCATTGATCTTCAGAATTTACAGGAAGAAATAGTGATTCATATCTCCCATTTACAATTTCATTGTAACGACCATGGATATTCAAAGTGTACTGGGTTTGTAAAATCTGTAGCCTGCTGTATAATTCATTTCGAATTTCAGCAAATGTGGTATGCATACTACAACCGATGTGGAAGTAGGAAGCACCAAAAGTTGGACATTGGTTGACATATATTGTAATTGTAGACATTTGATTGATAGGTTTTTAAATTGTAAGAGATAATCTGTTGTTGACGATTTAAATTCTGCGAGAATGTATAGTCTTATATAACTTCAAATAACGCGTTTATAAATTCACAAACTTATAGACAGAAATGACTAAAGTTCGATTGAAATGACTAAAGTTTGATCGAAGTGATAGAAGTTGGAATGATCAGGCTTCTAGCGCGTTTTATAAACGAGTAAAAACCTTTCTAGCGCGTTTTATAAACGCGTTACTTGCGTTTTAACTATTCCGACATTTCAGGCTTCTAGCGCGTTTTATGAACGCGTTTTAGAGCCTGTAACGCGTTTATAAAACGCGTTCGAGAGGAGAGAGGGAGGCGCGGTTTATAAACGCGTTGGAACTTTCTTCTTATTAAAAAAAAAAATAAATAATTCTTTGTATTAAATTTTTTGGTGTCTGAATTTTTATATTAAATAATTTCGGTATATATATAATGGAGTTGATCCGAAGAGAGTAGGAAAAGAAAATAAATAAATAAATAAACTACTGGTCAATATCTTTTGTTGATGTTAAAAAAGAAATAGCTAACTATTCATGCAATTAATATATGTTAGAGCACATTTAATAATGTTCAATTTTGCATTCAGAAAAAAAACAATTTTAAGAAGTGTATATAATAGCTTCTTCAAAAAAAGTAGTAGTCACGCCTGGTACTGATTATATTATTTTCGTTTTTTCCCCTTCCAATTGTCATTTCCTTAATTAATTTTTTTTAATAAATTGGAAGTCAAGTCTTCCAACTTATTTTTAAATTAAATGTCTATAAAAATTCCGTCGGATTTCGAACCTACAACATCTCATTTTAGATGCATTGCTCTTTGTCACTAGATCAAGAGTCCGTTCTCTAATTGAATTTCTTATTATAAATACGCTTTTTTTATGCTGCACTTTATTTTTGTGGGGTTGCATCATCTTCTAAATCTTCAAATGTCTCACCAAATAAATAACACAAACAAAATCTTGCAACAAAATCTCTACAAATGCTCGCAACTTTGGTTCATAGGATTAAGAGCCTGTGCACACTAAATTATGCAATGTCATGATTTAAGTATAATACTTTCATTAAAAGGTACCCAATATAAATAATAGGCATACATCGTGATGACATAGGGGAGGAAACTTCCAATTAATTCATTAAGCACTCTATTTGACGAAACCAAACAGAGACAAATATTAAATTCTACATTTGAACAAGTCAAGATGGAAAAAATGGGGATAAACTATAGAAATGGAGCAGGTTCATGATGCCATAACTCACCATGACACCTTCATTTTTCTAATCCAATTAATTAAATTAAATAAAACAAGGTCGAAATTATTGAACGCAATATGCGGAGCAGGAACCGCTACTCGGTAGCCGTTTTGGGTTATTAATTGTTTCTCATCCCCAAAACGTGCACCTTCGCCTATGCCACATGCATGATTCCATCCTTCAGTACTTTTGTTAAAAATAATCCACAGTTAAATTTCATACAAAAATTTCATACAATAATGGTAATTAAGTTGTCAGTAATATCTGTCATAGTCACGCGAACACCTATTTGTTGCCCCTGATACAAACATTTAATCATGATTGTGTACTCTTATCCTGCTTTCTTATACAAGGTGAGGCTCCTTGCTTCTTGGAAATGAAATATTTTAATTTTTTGAATGATTTTGAATTATTGAACAATGATTAGCAAGCGAATTCATAATACTATTATAGGAAATGTTCATAACAAAATTTTTAATATTCAATTGATGATTTTATTTCTGAGTTTTGTTGGACACTTTATCAGATGTAAATTTAAATAGCCTGAAAAAAAATTCAACACATTCGATAAGAGTAAAAAAAAAATGTAACATCTCATATTTTACGATGCATTAATATATATGCGCCATTGAATTAGAGCTAACACGTCGTCATTAAAATTAAATTTTGCTATGAAGTTTTTTAATATATATTGTTAAGATAATTTTTGAAAATTATTTGAAATACTATTGTCAATATAATTAATTAGTTACCAAAGGATTCTAATATTTCTCATTTATCTTGTCGGCTTTGCTTTGAGGGCCGTTTCCAACTATTCAAGATTTTAATTAATTGACATTTCTCTCATCAATGAAATATTTTAAGATAAATGTAATTATCACCAGAAGTTTACAGAGTTGTATAACCTCGATAGATGTGATTTTGCTGGAGAAATAAACAAGGTTTCTCTATGGTTGTTTTAGTTTATATACAGGAGATGATGACATCACATGATAATAGCTTGTCAGAGTTAATTAACTTTAATATGTGATTTGACAAGGTACGCTATTCAACTAGTTCTATAATACGACCTCAGTAGGGAAAAAAACATTATTTTTGTGGGCCCCACATGATGAAAGTGGATAAGATCTAACATTGTAAAATAATAGAATTATTGGGTGCTTAATTAAAAAAATTTAGATAGCTGTTGGCATTTCTTTCTGCACCGGAAGGGGGAAAAAATATTAACAGTTACTTAATAGTCATTATCAAGTGGATCAGCTTAGCTTTAGCCAGTTGTTTGGATTCTAAATGCCCCATAAAAAGTGGTTAGCCTTTTTTATAGTTATATTAAATAAAAAGCCAGATCTAAAGCTAATTAGAGTTCATGTTTTATTTCTTTAAAGGGAAAAAATAGTCAATATAATCGATTTTAATCTTGGAGAAAGAGATGGAATGATGGATAGCATAACGTTCAGATCTATTAATATCTTTTTATTTATATTAAATAATATGTTTGTGATGCGTTTGGAATAGTCGTTAGCTTAAGTAAGTCAGTAATTTTCTACTTTTGTTTCGCTTTCAAGTACGATCTCTATTAAGTAGAATAATATAAAATTTGCAAATACTTAATTATCTAATAAGAAATATAAGTGTCCACTTCTTAATTTGTGTCAATGCTTGTTCAAAGTTCGAAATTATTCACTGCATGCACGGATTAATATTTCGAGTTGCCTTTATTTTCCTTTATTTGTCTCATCCGTCCAAAAAAAAATAAAATAACGCTAATCTGAAGCAGTATTATTTTCGCTATTTCAACTCCCCATCTAAACATACCTAAGAAAATTTAAATTTCTACTTCAGAAAATTACATTCTATAGTAAAAACAATTTTTTTTACCACCACTAATTGAATGAAAGCATTGTTCTTTCTAGAAAAATTTAATGAAAGCATTTAATTTACTATTTACATTTTAACTTCGGAGTAACTAATTGGGGGCGGTCCAAAAAATTATTTAACTGCATCATGCATTATTATATATTCAATGAAAGCATTTAGTTCACAATAATTAGTCCGGAATGAAACTTGTACGGACCTGTTTTTATCGTCATGTCTCCAAACCACCGCCACTATAAGAAACTCGAAATGTCTCTCTTCGTTTCTAGTTCATAATCTAAAAACACACGTGAGAACAACAAAAGAGGTCACGGTTTTTGACACCTCCTTTTTATTTTATTTTTCAACTTTTTGGACAATTTTTTCTTGTATAAAAATTAGAAGATTAGGCATGCTTACATAATTATCTGGCCCCCACAAGGAATGGGCCCCATGTAACCGTGTTCCCTTAGTCGGACTCCAGCCTCACTAATTCATCACCAGATATTAAATTTACACCATTAAATATCTCTCTCTCTTTCTGATAAGCACATGGAGGTAGTGAGCAGCACATCTGGTTTGGCTGTATCTGCATCTTAATTATGTAAAAAGAAAATTGCACGTAGTAGACCAACATGGCAATATTCTAGAAAAAAATTTTCAATAACCCAATTATTATTTTTCTTTTAAAAAAAAAAGATAACTGGAGAGGTTTCCTTAACCTCTTTTAAAAAACAAAAGGGCTAAATTTAATACATCCAGATAGAAATTTCCTGTAATACATATCAGTTGTGTTGTAATTTAATGGATTTTTTTATTACAAATTTTAGTTGGGGCAAGTGTACGAATTTTTTGATTAAAAGCGAGATTTTGTTTTTTTTTTTTTAATGCATTGCCTCTAGCATCTCCAAAGGTGAGCTAAAGAGATCATGTGCGGGATCTCGCCTCGTTTTTGGAATATTTTATAATTTAGTAGCATTATATTCCCTGAATTCGTACTCATCTCATGCAAGCAGCTTTGCAGAAATAACCCTGCATATTTCGTAATTTACATAATTCTTGCTATCGATTTGATTTACACGATTTCTTACAATAATTTCTTAGCGTGTTGATTCAAAACTCTTTTTGGAAACCTTTTAAATAGTCGAATATCATTAAAAGAATTCCAAAATTACGTAAAGTGTTTTAATGAGCAGATGTTTCAAAAACTATAAATAACTTCTCCAACTAGTGAGCAGTGAGATTGTAAGACATGCTCATATCATGCAAATGAATTATGAATCTCATAATAATATGAACCTTTTGATGATAATAGAATCTCATATGAGGGGGTTTGTAGGTGGGGGAGGGGTCACTGTCACTGCCTATAGTTGTTTAATCTCCATTGGCCCCACCTCCACGTTTGGACATGAAAGTGTGCAATTATATGGTGGCTAACGAAGAATTTGATTTCCTGTAGCAATTCAAGATATACAACACCATGTGTCACATAACTGCAACTACAATAAACGATGTTATTTTTCATGCGAGATTTCATTTGATTAAAATAAACGGATTTATTTTCAGTTGATCAAAACTCCTATATTATAAGACCCTACAAAATTCTAAAAAACCAATTTTATATAACTTGTCAGTTGTCGAGAATGCTACAGAATGTGGATGATGTGGAGGCCACATAAGATCAAGGGGAGCAATGTGAATAGCTCGTTCAGACTTCAGACGAATCCGTATCCGCTCCCGCGCGGGACCGTCCAGTGCAGTTTTAGAACCGTTCGATCTGATTTGAATGGTTCGGGTCTATCAATCTGGTTATATGCACGGGACTCTCTTTGCAATTGAGATTAAATCACACGGCTGTGATTTGTGCGCTGGACGGTCCCGCGCGGGACTAGATCTCATTTGCGTTCAGACAGGCTTGTTAAGCTTCTCCATAAAATAAAAATCTTGCAGTAATGAGTAATGAGAATATAAATAGATAAATAGGTCGATGTAAACTGCTCCATCTGTCTTTATTTGCCCCCACTTCCCCATTTCCAACTACCTCTTCCCCTTTAATCCGCCGCTGTCTCATCTCTCTTTCTCTCTCTTTTCTCTCTCTTATGCTTGTGCAGTTGTGCGGTTCACAGATTCCCGCACGAGCGATTAACGGCTAGGATCTCTTGTAGCTGTAAGCTGTACTAGAGAGAGTTGAGAGCTGATCATGGTCGACGGGTACACCAGCAGCGACTCTCCACCGTCCGATCAAGAGGAGGCGCCAGTCTCTTCACGCTCTGCTGAGAGTAATAAGCTCACTCACCCCCTCCCTTCCCCTTCCTCCGAGCCGCCTCCCGCCAAGCGAAGGTACTTCAATTTGATTGCTGCCTACCCCAGTAGACTCACGGAGCTGATTTACTTAATTAAGCCTTGTTGATTTGTTTGCAAACTAATGGTTGAGTTGTGTTTGATGGTATGTTACAGTCGGAGGTCGGTGCAAAAGAGAGTCGTCTCCGTGCCGTTTCTAGATGCCGATGGAAACCGGCCGAAAGGTCTCAGTGAGTGTGCGCCGCCGTCCGATTCATGGGCCTGGCGCAAGTACGGGCAGAAGCCGATCAAAGGGTCTCCTTATCCGAGGTATTTTGCTAACTAATTCATTCATTTTTCTGAATCTATTGTTTCCTATTTAATTAACTGCTTAATCAATTTCCAAAAAGTAGTTAGTTAATTAACTAATTAAAATAGGGTACTGTATGTACTGATACATGTGCTATTTTTGGGGATATTTATCAGGGGTTACTACAGATGCAGTAGTTCAAAGGGTTGCCCGGCGAGAAAACAGGTGGAGCGGAGCCGAATGGATCCGAGCACGCTTGTCATAACCTACTCATTCGATCACAACCATCCTTGGCCGATGCCAAAGAATCACCACCATCAGGCCTCGAAAGCTGCATCTCGGGCTGTTGCTCAAAACCCTCTGGTACCTGTGCAGGAGTCGTTACCAGTAAAACAACCCGATCCGGAAATAGTACAGGAGATCCTTGTCAAGGAGGAGACTTTTACTGATCTAATCACAGCGCCTGAAGACTTAGATGAATTTGACTGGTTTCCTGACCTCAAATCGGGCTCACCAAGCGCCACGTCACCGCCTGAAGCGGAGGATTCTCTGCTATATGGGTCGATTTTCGGTGCTATTGATTCCGCTGCATTAATGGTCCCGGTGCCCGGTGAGAGTGTCGGATTGAAAGAGGGAGAGGATGATGCGCTTTTCGCTGAGCTAGATGAGCTGCCCGAGTGTGCCGTTGTTTTCCGGCGCAACAATTTCAGTCTTGCATCAATGTGCGGTACCACGGGGTGATACCAGGTTGCCCAGCTGTACCGACTTTAGCTAGATCAGGAGAGAGGAATTGGCCTGAGTCTTATGATTCTGATTACTTTTTTCTTAGGGTTATTAGATGTTTAGTGCTTGATACATGAGCGTATATAATTGTGGGGTTCTAATTTTTTTTTTCCTCTTTTTCCTTTCCTTCTTTGCTTATTTTGGTTTGGTGGTTTGGTTGAACTGGTAAAATGTTCTTAACTTTTTCTCAACTCGGTATAAGAACAGAAATGAAACCGGTATGAGGATAGAAGTGGAAATAAACAAAAGAAATGTTGTGCTCCTCAGCTCCTCTATAATAAATAGTGACAAAGAATTGGGTTCTTTTGTTATTTGTTAATCAGCAATAATGGAACAGTTCAAATCTTAAGACACAGGTATAATTATATAAACCACGTGACAGTGAAACGCGACATTACCTCATTGGCGGCCTTAGATTCCAACTTTAGTTAAGACAAAGACTGTTGTGGGGCCCACATGTCATTGACTAGTCATAAAGGAAGTTGAAGTAAGAAGCTAGAAAATGAAATGCATGGGATGAAGCGCCAGCCCTTGCCGGGCACGGCCAGCGATTGCATAATTAATTTCCAATCGATCCAAATGCTCAGGCAACATCAAGTTTTCAACTCATAATGACGTACTTTTATTTTCATTTTAAGCATCTAACGTACTTTCTCATAATAGTCGATTATATATTGTGTTCTTTTACTTTTTTTTTTTTTTGGTCCTGACATGAGACCACAGTTATATAATTACATGGAACAATTCATACTTGTATCATTGTCTCCCCACCAAAAGAAAGGAAAAAAAAAAACTTGGATAGGTGATATCAGTTTTATTTTAAGATTTTCTTTTTCGTTTGGCAGAGCAATTTTTTTTTACGTTGGAAAGACACTAAATTCCTTCTACTTATTTAATTTTCATTAAACTCTGCCAGCCATGGTGAATATAAACCGAGTCATTACGAGTTTCTGATACATATAATTCAATATCTCATCTTTTTCACATGTTGAGAAGCATCTTTTGAATATCGTAAGATAAACCGAGTAGTTGGACAAGATCAATCAGAGTAACAAATTTTCAATTCCAATCTATTTGATACTTTGATGCATGCCTTAAACAATGCGATTATGCGAAGCATTGATAATTTTTTTTTTCCTTTTTTAGTTTGGGAATGTGCTACTCTTCCTCGACTAAATCCCTTGGGCTGCATTGTTTTCCTGATTGTTTTGGTAATTGGCCTTATCACAAGTATATTGAGAAATTTAAAAATTTTAAAAAGTTTGTGTAATTAAAATTCTTAATTTAAATATATATCTTATAATTGAGTTAGTTCTTCATCTTATAATGCAAATAGCACATCAATATATGATATAAAGCTGACAAAAAATATTCTATAAACTCAGAATAATTCTGATATAAAGTTGGGAATAGTACGGATGTTATCTGTAAACTAATTAGAATTAGAATTCGTAAAGAATTTATTACACGAATAATTTGGTAAAATGGTAAGACGTTTAATTCGTCTATTCAGACAATCAGGAAGTCTCGAAACAAATATGGGCCGACTTGGGCCGAGAAACTGATTTTTCTTTTTTTGTTTAAAACTTAGATCGCATATGCCATATGGATATGGTCTTCCATTCGACAAAAGAAATCTGAACTGTTCTTCAGTTCTTCTCCTTCTATCCCGTGTGAAATCGAAAGGTTCTCTATTGTGTGGGAGTCGGATCCTCTGGTCGTTTTTCGATCTGGACCGTCCGATTTAATCTCAACGGTTAATATTTTTTCGGGTCTATCAATCATGGTACTAACACGGGGCATCCATAGCCATTAAGATTAAATCAGACGGCTCAGATCTAAAAATGACCAGAGGATTTCTCTAGTCGGCAGACCAGAGGATCTGGTTCCCCTATTGCGTGAACGCAAAAGATGCTCCTCTCCAACGGCTCTTTTTTCTCTATTTCAGCATTCAATGTGAATGCGAGAGATTCTTATCCAGACCGGAGCATTCACAGTGGAGAAGCATATGCCTATGAAATGTACCTCGTCTGTCCCACAAGGAAGGGAGTACCTTATTAGTTCGGTACTTTTCCTTTAAATAGGCTGTTCCTGTACAACAAATTCTGTTCCTAAGCTGTCTAGCGCACTGGCCTTCAAGGTTGGAGTCAAGAGGCAGCAATGGGGTCGGGCTAAGGTGCCTGGCCTCTAGGCATAGGATCGGTTTATATTGGTTGTTTACTAGTAAAATGCTGAAATTTACTAGCAGCACAAGAGGAAAAGAGGAACTCAAATGCACAATTTTTTTTTTCTTTCTTGCTTATTTGATACAAATTAACCTCTACTTATACCTATTACAACTCCAAAAATAATTGACTTATTTTAAGCTTATGTGTCTAAACAGGGACATCTATTTCCTATTTATTTCAACCTAAAACAGTCACAACTATTCTGTATGAAACTACCAACCTATTTAGACTTTTCTGAAATACTATTCTATTTAGACTTTCCTGAAATACTATTCTATAAACTAATAATCTTTACCACTATCCTCTATTTTTGGATTACATTCAACAGTTTAGGGGTCTTCAAGATATCACTTGCTTTAGTGAAGCATATCGAAAGAACTTTGAAACAACTAAGCACATTTATGCAATGATCTTCAAGATCTGCAAATTGAAGCAATGATCTCCAATATATGCACTTGCTTTGGTGATTCATAAGGATGTGCCGTTGGCACGTGATTTATTTCAAGGATCACGGAGATTGGATCGAGGTTAATCAGACTTCTGGATTCAGTTTTAGTTTCAGAAGACTGCTGAACACTTTTAGCTTTATTAATTTAGAACATACATACATGATTTCATTTGCTTTATTTACAACATACATGATACATGGTTCTTTTTACACTCTAATGATCTTTATAATTTAGAACACACATGCACCGTTCCATTCTATCCAATAAGACGACCACTAAAATCCACTTAATTCTTATCCTTTGAAAATAAAACCTCTCTGGTTTCTGTTTGATTTTCATTGGGTTGCGATGCATCACATGATATAACATTGTTTTGAACTTTTGGTTCCATTATTGATGAAAGTGAGGGTACATTTGATGACCTTTTAAATGGATCCTAATTTCAGAGCTAGAATATTGATGTTTCTTCTGAAATCGCATATTTAATATAAACAATATACTATGAAAAATTCTTCAAAAAAAAATAAATATAGGCAATGAACTTTTTAACTCATATAGTTATATGTTATATTAGCAGTTAAGTGCAATACTATTCCTGTAAGTCAAAAGGTTTATGATAATCTTAAGTGAAGCAAATGATACAATGTGGAACAGGCGAACAGCATAACTGCAGTCAATATTTTTGTTTGTTGAACTAATTAACTAAACATGCATGCAGGCCTTAATACAAAAAGTTAAGCAGTGGGCTGCAATGAAAATGTAAATAAAAAAGAAAAAAAAACCTAAAATTTGAATTGGAAAGGGACAAGACGTCAAGACAACACCATTTAAAGCCCACAAATTCCCAAATGCAGTGGGCATTGTGGGCTGCATTGATTTGAGCCCAGCGTAATGGATCTAATCTAGGGCTGAAAACGGTAGCCGTTTCAACCGTTCTTTCGTTTCGTTTCGTCCGGAACTGAACGATAACGGATAAGGATTTCAATTTCGTTTAAGGAACGGAACAACCAACGCAAATAGAAATATTGTTTCGTCTCAGAACGGAACGATTAGTGAAACTGGTACGTTTCGTGATCGTTTATTTCGCGCATTTCGGCTAAAATTTTTTTTATGGTTTTATTATTAGATTGCAGAGGACCTCAGCAGAGAGATCGAGGGAGAAATGAGTAAAATTAGATTTCTGCAGCGTCGCTCCGTCATTTCTCCTCCGAACACAGTCACATCTATCTCTCTCGCCTCTGCACCACCGAGTACAATCGCCGTCGAGAGCAAAAGGTGATTATAGTGCCTCCTCCCCCTTTCCCGCGTGACCTAACCTGTCATTTCTCTATCTCTGCTTCATACAAAATGCAGAATAGTTTATTTTCTTATATCTTAATAAATGCAAAATAGTTAGGTAGTCAAAGACGGTTATAACCGTTTTGATCGTTCCCATCAACGAAACAATCAACGCAACATGTGTTAAACGGATGCAACAATCAACGCAATAAGTATAAAAATTTCGTGCATCAATGCAACGGTTAACGAAATATCGTGTTTTGCGAGAGGCTTATTTTCGTGGTCGTTTTCCACGTTATGCACCCCTAATCTAATCTATATTCCTCATTGCGCTTTTTAGTCCCAACTGGCCACCTCGCCACCTGACCTCCACTCTCTCCTCTCCACTTTAATTTTAGACTTTTAGTAGAGGAAACAAAAGTAGGTGCTTTCTTTCCTTGCGACCTGAATTTGATCTGATGTGTGCCAAGGTAGGCAAGCCATTTTCTGGCCCTCTTCAGAATCTGGTGAAGAAACGATGCCACGCCCAGAACCTTCAGCTGGAGGACGACATCTCTCGCTTTCACCGCCTGCTTATTCATCACCCACCGTCCATCATTGCCATCAACGGCCAGCTTAAATCCATTGCCAAGTCAAAGCATCCCAACCGCTACCCAACCGTACTCGCTCTCTTCAATATCTTGAAGGGCACCTGCAGACACAGCCGAACCGTCTCTCCAACCGTCCATACCTTCGGCCTTGTCCTCGATTGCTGCCGTCGCATGCGTCGAGCGGATCTCGGATTCTGCGTGCTCGGCCAGTCCTTGAGATATGGATGCGGTGTCAATACCGTCATGTTCGGTTCTCTTATTAATGGGCTCTGTTCAATGAAACAATTTGGTGTTGCAGCTAAGGTGCTTGCTAAAATGCCTTTAATGGGATGTGCTCCCGATTTGATCATCTACAACATGCTCATAGATCATCTTTGTAGCAACGGTGATGCTAGGACAGGGCTTGAGCTCTGTCGACAGATGGTAAAAGGAGGGAGGAGTTGTTGTAAGCCCGATGTTGTAACCTACAACAGTCTTATCCATGGATGTTTTGTAGAGGTGATGTTGCGTTGGCTCGAATGATGTTTGAAGAAATGGTTTCTGAATGTATAGCGCCTAATGTAGTCACGTTTAACATTTTAATTGATGGTTTTTGCAAGAATGGGGATGTTATTCAAGCACAAAAACTGTTTGAAGAAATGCCTGACCGTGGAATTGTTGCCAATTTAATTACTTACACCTGTCTTATTGATGGCCTCTGCAGTCACGGTGACACCAATAGTGCTTTGAGAATGTTTGATGAAATAGTTGCAAAAGGACTTCTTCCTAATGTGATTACCTACACTATTCTCATTCGTAGTCTGTGTTACCAGGGTAAGGTGCATAGTGCCTTGAAGATGTTCAAAGAAATGATTGCAAAAGGAGTCCTTCCAGATGGCCATACCTGCAATGCCCTTATTCTTGGGTTCTGTCGAGACGGTGATATTGACAAGGCATTTGAAGTATATAAAGAGTATATTAACTGTGGACTTGAAGCAGATGTTTATATATATACTACCTTAATTGATGCTAGTTGCAGAAAAGGGGCCTTTTTGCGTGCTACTAATCTTTTTCAAGAGATGATAGAGAGGGGAGTGATGCCAAATGTTGCCACATATACTTGTCTAATTCATGGGTTATCTTCTATTGGTGAGTGGAGTCACGCAATTGGAATATTCCGCAAGATGACAAGTCAGGGCATTTCACCAAATGTAGTTACTTTCACTGCATTGATTGGTTGCCTGTGCAAGCATGGAGTAACCTGTGAAGCAGAAAAGTTGGTCAGTTTAATGGAGAAAAGTGGGAAGAAATCTGATGTAATCACTTACACATCCTTATTACATGGTTATGTTTTGGGAGGTCGTCTTGACGAAGCAATTGTCCTTTTTGATACCTTGCCTGAAAAAGGCATTGAGCCGGATGAACATAGTTACGGTGTGTTAATTAATGGGTATTGTAAAATTGGCAGACTCAATGAGGCTCTGCGATTGGTTGAAAAGATGAGGAATAAAGGCCTGAAACCAAATGATGTCATCTTTGGCATATTGCTAAATGCATTAAGCAAATGTAAGAATCCAGATGAAGTTAAACAGATTATCTCTGAGATGAGAGATGGAAAATAACTTGTAGATGAACCCGGTCACTGAAAATAGGTTTTTAATGTCATATAGATGGTTGTGTTAATTTTTGGTCTTCAAATACCTAATGTTCCGTTCTGATGTTATTGAATTAATATGGCAAGTTCAATTTTAGTAAGTGTGATCCTTTTCCCACCCTTTTTTCTTGCCAATAGAGTATCGAACTTATTAGCTTGCTCTTATGTGGTATTCAATTACACAAAATATGTCCTAAATTTATGTTTCTTTTGTATGATAAACTTTATGGTAATCAGTGATAAATAGAAGAAACCAATTACCTCCTCCAGGCCTTTTTAGCTATTTTCGCGAAACTATTACTCGATTTCAGTCTAGGCCTCATTTACGAAATATATTCGATTCAAATACTGTACGATTTATCGAAGCAATCATTGTGCCAGGCGCTGATACCCAGAACATACTGGCAAATCTTACTTTCAGCGCCTTTATTTCATTTCAGTTTATGTAATTCGAGACCATGGTAAATCAATTTTCACTCGTTTATTATATGAGTTCAGCAAAAAGAACACCAAAACACTTAAAGTTGATAGTTGAAAGTCTCCGTTATGCTAACAGAAAAATGTTAACCAGTGCCAGAAACAAGACCTCGTGTAGCAAAGCAAACGCAACTTTAGCTAAATAATAAAACCAAATTAAAATCTTACATAAATCACAGACAGCACCTTACAGAATGGGCTGTAGATAGATTTTTACAGCAAGACTTGTTATTTTGCTTCACAGTTGGTGTTATCGGAAGATAACCTAGGAAGATAAATATTTGATGTAGCTAGAATTTAAAAAAAAATAGTTTATTGCAAGATCAATGGAAAGATTTTTCTTAATGTTGCAAGGAATGCACAAATTTAATACTAAATTTAACTTTCCTTCCAAAAAAATTTCTCACAGCTAGCAATCGTTGGCGCATCTCCAATTTTTCTCCCGTCCTAAATTGGTTTTTCGATTTCCCCCCTCAATTTTTCTCAGCGCCACTGAAATGTGGGACCGCAGCTTAATCTTTCCCCCCCCCCCCCCCTAATTTCCTTTCCTTTTTGCGCCCTCAATGCCTTCTCTTTCCTTTATGTTTTTTTTTTCTGATATCTCTTTATCACTACAAATAATTATGTTATGTTTTTATGTATTGTCCTTAAATTGACAAATAAATTCATAACAAAATTTATTTATTTTTTAGATATACTTGACAGCGGAACAAATTTATTTAGTAACTAGTAACAACACCCACTCCAATATGTGGACATTTTTTAAGTCAATATTCATATTGAAATTACAAAATTAATTTTCATATTGAAATTCCCTCGAGACTAAATGTTATATATTTTAAAACATTTTCACTATTTTCTTGAATTTTTAAAAACTATCGTTATTTTAGGGTCCATAAGTAATCAGAATGAAAATTTTCAAATTAAAATCTCCTTGAGACTAATTGTATTTTTAACAAATTTTCAAGTATTTTTTATTTTAAAATTTTTTTGTTATTGGAGGGTCCATAAATAATTAGATCGAAAATTTTCTAAAATTCTAAAAAAATTATAAAACTTTTAAAAAATTGAAAATTGGTCTTCAAAGAGATTTCAGTAAAAAATTATATTGAACGATTCGGACCGATATTTGAAGTTTTTATTTTGAGAATCAACTACGTTCTACGAATACCTACCATCAAATTTATATGACTGGTATTTCTCATATGATCAGAAATAATTGCATTCTTATAGGCCCTTTCTTTTTAACGTGTGATTTCATTCTATTTCATTTCATTGGAAAATTCTTGATCAAAATGTAGGGATTTAGTGTCATTTGGTTGGAATACCCAAGTAATTAGATCCAACGAAATCCTATGAAATCTCTTTGAGCATGGGGTCAGCATGTTGCGCCTGACCTCAGGGTGGGTCAGAGCCTAAGGTAGCTTGGCCTCGGGGGGTGTGGGGTCGGGGCCTAAGGCAACCCGGCCTCGGGGGTGGGGAGGTCGGGGCCTAAGGCGACACGGCCTCGAGGGTTGGGGGGTCAGGGCCTAAGGCATCCTCGGCTCAGGGGTTGGGGGTTGGGGCCTAAGGCAGTCCGACCTCGGGGATGGGTGAGTCGGGACCTAAGGCGGCTCAGGGGTAAGGCCGGTGCCTAAGGCTATTAGCTCGTGTCCTATTCAGGTATGTCTATTTACATGTACTTGTTAGTTAAGTGCACAATTTTACTTTTTATAGCTAATTCCTTTAATTAACCACAAAAAAGCATGCACAATCACGGATCTAGCACTTAACGCCATTCACACGAAGAGAAAGTTCAAGGTTTATACCTCTCTTGATATCGTAATCAAGAGGCTCGAACCGGCTAGGTTGTAGGTGGTGCACGCTTCTAGCTCCTCCTTCGTGCCAAGCTCGTCCTTGAGTCCACCACGAAATTAACCAAGACCTACAAGGTTTGCTAGAAGCTACAAGGTCTAGGCTAATTCCAAGCTTTCTCGCCTTCTTAATAACTCTTTAATTAAGTGGAGAGAATGGAGCTCAACACATGAGCAATGGTGGATAGATGAGGGGGTGTTTGGTGGCGGCCAAAGAGAGGGAGAGAGGAATAGGTGGCGGCCTCAAAGGAGGAAGAGAGAGAGAGGAGCAAGGAGCCTCCACAAGGGTCCTTTTATAATGCTCAAATCCTAGCAAACACTTGGAACTATTTACCAAAATGCCACCTACCTACCACACACCTCTATAACCGGCCATATAATGGGCCTTTTGGGCTTCACACACTCAATTGATTGGTTAATTATTCAATCCATTTAATCCACCATTTGATGCTCTATATTTGGGCTATTTATTCAATAATAAATATCAGCCCATTAATTCAATTTAATATAACTATTTATATTAAATTGTATTGTGTTGAATAATTATTAACTAATTAATAATTATCATGGGATTAACTTATGCATTAAATCATTTCGATATGATCCGTTTGAATTAATTAATTATATCGACATATAATCAATTAATCAACTTATCATATTTTCGCAAAAGCACACTGATGCAAATAAATGATTAATGCACTGTTTGGTTATATTTCGATCTGTGTGACCCTTTGAGGATTTATGCTAATTTGGACATGGAATTAAATCTCTATTTAATTCCAATAATCATAAGCGGTATCTAGCAACACGTTATGATTCCCAATTCGCATAAATAATGTACTGCTACAATATTTAAATCCTGCATAAGAGAATAAAAATATATCTCTATTTTAATTCTTATGTCTCACGATATCATCGTATAATTCAAGATAGGAATGTGTCATTCTTGCAGATTATATATTTCTTGATCTAGAGATAATTGTATCAGTTGCTAGCAAACAATCTATCTCCATCAAGGGGCCCAAATAGATATCGTCACTCACTAAATGAATTAATGAGGGACATACGGTTTTCTTGATAATTTAGTTTTTCCCCGCACAATTCAAGAGAACATAAATAACGTCCGTATAGCAGCCCTTATCGGGAATCAGCGGTAGACGATATTTATTGAACCTATCCTCATGTGGAAAAGATAAACATCTCAAACTTAGAATCAAAATCATAACGAAATAAATAATGACACATAACACAATCCATATATTTATTTCGTTGGGTCATGTCCTGTACTATGTTCAATTAACATAAACATATGCAATTAAGTTGGTTACTCTTAACCTATGATTTATAGAACTTAATCATCACTTAACTTGCATACTAATCTTGTTGATAATTAATGTTCCTTGTTAATTATCAAGATTATGGACGTTTTAGATTTATTGTTGTCATTTACTACTAAATGAAAAACAGTGATCTATAATTCAGATCCTCAACCTGAATGAACTGTCAACATATAAATCAAGAAACAAATGATATGAAATCATCAATGACATAAAACCATAGAAGTAGCAAAAAAGATTGGCTTCTAGGACATATCTCTAACAGTACTAGCATATGCTCCCACCCAATGTGTGGGAAAATATATATAGTTTTGCCTATAGTTTGATCATTTGCGTTTGTAGTATTGAATTGATGCATCTTCTAGTCTCTACATACTGTAAATAAATGAATTTATTAGCAATTGTTTATATTACGTACAAATATTTGTATCATTATAAAAATATTTAGAAATATTTATAAATGCTTTCAATATTGTTGGCAGACAATATTGACTTGTTTACTTTAGGACTGTCATTTGCTTTTTATCAACACTTTTGGGATTTAGTCAAACAAGACTTGTTTACTTTAGCTTATCACTTCCACTCAGGTTCCCTTAATTTAAAAAAACTCAATAAAGCTATTGCCTGTTTGTTACCCAAAGAAAAGGAAGCTACTTCAATCAGACAATTTAGACCCATTAGCTTAGTGAATTGTAGTGTTAAGATTCTTACTTCCATTCTGACCAATACACTAGCTAGAGTAATTGATAAACTTATAGACCAAGTGCAGACAGGCTTCTTATCTAATAAATTCATTTTAGAAAATGTAGTCATAGCGCATGAAATCATACATGATTGTAAACACAAAAAAGAACAAGGAACTCGATGAGAATACTTAAAGTAGATAATATCCTTCCAGAACCCTCTACACTCCTCAGAGTCAGCATTCCACTTCCATTTACCCAAGAGAGATAAATTCATGGCTTCTAAATTTAGAATACCCCATCCCCCCATTTCTTTAGGTCTGCAGATTTTTCTCCAAGCCACCAATGCTATCTTCTGTCTCCCTTCTTTAAACCCCCACAAAAAACCTCTTCTAAGTCTATCTAAGATCTGTATCACCCACTTAGGCATTTTGAAGAAAGACATAAAGTACAAAGGGATGCTAGAAAGAACAGAATTAATCAGAATTAACCTTCCTCCTAAAGACATTAAATTGCTCTTCCAAACAGATAACTTCTTCCTAACTTTCTCAATTATAAGAAGCCAATCAGCTCTACGAGGCAACTTCCAATGAAGGGGAAGCCCCAAATATTTGATTGGAAGACAACCTATTTTGCAATTAAGAAGACTGGCAAAATCCTTAGTTAAAAAGTCAGGTAAGTTGAGAGGAATCAGCTCACTTTTAGCAAAATTAATTTTCATCCCAGTAATACCCTCAAAACCCTTAAGCAACCAATGCATCTTTTCTACCCCTTCTTTATCAGCTTTGATAAATAACAAAGTGTCATCTTCATATTGCAGATGCACTATGGGACCTGAGTCCCTAATAGGGGGACCTAAACCCTCAAAATGGCCTAATTTTTTGCCATTGTCAATCAGCTTAGAAAGCAAATCAGTCACTAGAATAAAAATATAAGAAGATAAAGGATCTCCTTGTTTCACCCCTCTTTTACAAGAGAAAAAACCACTTTGTTCCCCATTTACCAAAACTGCAGCTAAGCCCCCCTCCAACACCTGAGACATCCAGTTCCTCCATTGAGGCTGAAGCCTTTTAGGGAGAAAGAATGCAAAATAAAATTCCAATTAAGAAAGTCAAAGGCCTTTTGGAAATCAAGTTTCAGCAGTAAACCCTTGACTTTATGCTCATTGACCCAATGAAGGATTTCATGAGCCGTAGCAATCCCATCTAAAATGCTTCTATTTTTCAAAAAAAGTAGTTTGATTAGAAGTGATAATTCTATTCAAAACATGAGAAAGCCTATTAGCCAAAACCTTAGTAAAAATCTTATAACTGCAATTAAGAAGACTAATGGGACGAAAGTCAGTAACTTTACAGACATTGTCAACTTTGGGAATAAGACTTATAAGGGCCCTATTACGTCTAGAAATGTCAAACTCATTATTATGAAAAGCATGAAAACAATCCATAATATCAGTTTTTAGAATATCCCAAAATTGCTGATAAAAGAGAATAGGAAAACCATCAGGCCCAGGAGTTTTATCAGGAGACATTTGAAAAACAGCCTTATGAACTTCTTCTTCTGAAAAAGAAGCAGTTAAAAAATCATTCTCCTCATCACTAACCCGCTCCTCCCTGTCCCAGAGATTAGGATCTAAATGTCCTACAGATTGCCCTGCAACCCCAAAAAGATCCTTAAAATGATTTACAATAAAGTCTTTAATGGTACCAGCATCCCTAGTTTCAACCCCTCCTATTAGAATATGAGAAATTAAATTTTTATTTCTCCTAATCGAAGCTAGTCTATGAAAATATCTTGTATTAGCATCTCCCTCTCTTAACCAGGTAACCCGAGACCGTTGTCTCCAATGAATTTCCTCCTGATGAAAAAAATCAACAAGATTTTTCTTGAAAGAGAAATAATTCTCCCACTCAGAGGCAGATAAATCTCTGCTATCTAACACATCCTCTATATCTAAGATACCTGCTAAAGCATCCCTCTTAAGAACCTTAGTATCATGTCTCAGATTACCACTCCAACCCCTTAGCTTTTTCCTAATTAAGGAGATTTTACCAGCCCAATTCTTTCCTAAGTTATAAGAGGCTGGAATAGAATGCCGCCATTTGTTAATTAGATCCCCAAGCCCTTGTTGATGAACCCAGTTTTTTTTCAAAATGAAATCTATGTTGATTCCCAAAAACAAAGTGACAATCTAAACAGATAGGAGAATGATCAGAATACATTCTAGGATAACTTTGAGAAGTGACATTTGGAAAAGTAGTTGTCCAATCCTCTGAGATAAAAAAACGATCCAAACAAGCTAGTTGTCTAGATTGTCCCCCCTAGCCCAAGTAAAAAGCTTATCAGGACATTTAAAATCAGAAAGATTAAATAAATTGATCCAATCATTAAAACATGCTATATTTCTCAGATCAAAATGAATCCCCACTTTTTCAAAACGTCTCCTAATGACATTAAAATCTCCCCCAATCACCCAGTTACAGATGTACTTATTACCCAGGTCCAATAACTCTGACAAAAAATCAGCTTTAAGAGCTACAGCAACTGGGCCATAAATCGTAGTGCAAACCCAAACCTTATTATCTATTTTATTCTCTAAGACTGCCGTCACAGAGAACCTCCCTATTTCCCAATTTAAAACCTTCATTTTATCCCCATTAAAACCTAACAGAATCCCTCCAGCTCTTCCTACAGCTGGTAAATAATTCCAAATAAAATCTTTTGCAATCCTCTTAAGAGTTCTACTTGAAAAATTAACAATTTTGGTTTCTTGAATTCCAATAACATCTATTTTTTCCCTACAATTGAAGTCAGACAAAAAAGCCTTTTTCTCTGCCATTCCCAGTCCTCGGATATTCCAATTGCAAATTTTCATGAAGAAACCAAATTAGAACCCGAATCAACACCTAAAGCATGTTGCCAGGACTTAATCACATTCTCCAAAAAAAGAATGACCTGATTAATATCCAAATGTCTCACGGATTTCACAAAATTAATTCTATCAGAATTCGCTACTCCTAAAGAAAAACCAAGGTCTTCTAAAAAACTACTAATTTGCCTATCACTAAGCCTATTAAAAGGAAATAAATGAGTTGTGAGCAAAGGGGCTTTACCAGTAAGCTTTTCTGGAGGAGAAGTCTGAATTGGAGGTATGTCAAGTACCTTCAGCTCTACAACCTCCTCTGAATCCTCCTTCTCAGCAGACTGCTCTGGCCAAGACTCCCATTCTCCCTCTTCCTTATCCTCTACAACCCCTTTTCCCTTCTGAAAAAGCAGCAGTTGAGCTTACAGTCTGTCATTCTCAGCCTGAACAGCCTCCAAAAGAGCCTGAGAAACCTCAACTTTCCCCCCAACTGCGACACCAGCCTCCTGTCCAAAAGAGCCACCCTTGCCCCTTCCTGTACCAGTGACCTTAACGGTTGTGCCAGAAGAATTCTGATTTCCCTTAATCCACACATTACCTCTCCCTTTTCCACCCCCAGCAGTTTTATTAACCCAGACATTAGCTTTCTTGTTGCTCCTCTTGGTAGCAACAGTCTTATTAACACTCAAGGAACTGCTACCAAAGACTTTTGGTCCCTTTGCACGAGCAGTATCAGTTCCTTGCTTAACAGAACTCTTGAAGACTTTCCCCGATCTAGTACTACCTGGATTACTCCCTGGATAGAAATGGATATTACCATCAGCGGAGACTTGAGCAGGTTTGACAGATGGTGACTTGAGCTTTCCAACTGCAACCGCTACCTCCTTTGGAGACCAAGAAAACCTAGGCAGAGACATCGCTTCCTTAGCAAGAGGAGAAGGTTGTGGATTGTCTGTCTCCACCACATAAGAAACATGGATCTGATAAGAAGAACCATCGACTTTATGCATATTAAAGGTATGATCAGAAGGAATCAGTCCCCTATGCTTCACCAAAACACCTACTCGAGCAAAACTCAAATCAAGCCGAGATGAGGTACCCTGATCAACTGAGTTTATAATTTGATCTCATTACTCTTAATTCCGAGTTAGTACAGTTCTGTAAAACAACTCTCTTTCTAATTCTGTCCAATGCAGTTTGCTGTTTTCTATAGTTCTAAGAGTAAAATTGTTCTGTCTTGAAGTTGCTTTCTTCAAAGAGTATTTTCTGGCTAGCCATTGCCGTTGTTTGCGTATGTATACCTACCAAAATAATTAGCAAGCGTTAAGGAAAGATATTTGATTAACTGTAAGAAAAATATGAAGGGCTCTCACAAAATGAAAGAAGAAACAATGCTAAGCCCATTTTCTTAACAAAATAAAGCCACTTTTTATTCACAAAGGTGTACACGAGCAAAGAAACCCTAGCAATATTATCGATTCATCAGGTTTGGCATAAAAAAATCACCAAACTGGAGTTTGCTAGGCTCTGTTTGTGTAAATTGTTGAAAAAAATATAGTTAAAAACTCAAAATTTCTATTTGATAAATCCGTTTATAAAATATTGATGGACAATTTATCTTTTGGAACTGACTATTCATCATCCTTACTTTAATTTCTTTTTTCCATTACACATCTGTTATGCAATTTCATTAGTGAATTAAATTCTTTAATGTCCACTAACGTTGGTACATTTATTTCACACATCAGGACTTTCAATTTCTTATGATCAATTCGTATATTAATTGGCTGTGGAAAACGTTATTTGACATCCTTTATAAATAGGCCAATTTGACATGAAGGAGATGAGCAATTGAGACAGAAAAAATTAAATTTGATCAAATTCCTATAATTCATATTGATATTCCTCATAGTAATTTCCAATTTGATTAGAATATTTTCCCGATTGATTCTGCTGGATATTGTGGAGATCTCTCATCAGTCACTTCTCTGGTCGTGCCCTAAGGAGTGACACTTACCCGTCTTATCTTGGTTGCGGTTCCTCTTGCACGTTGAGACGAAATACGCTTAAGGACAGCGCCTAGCGCGATTCGGGTAAAAACTGTTTTAATTATTTATTTTATTTATTTTATGCTATCTGAATTTGTTTATTTATTTGATTTTTGCACCAACAATCTTAAGCGTATATTCCGTGATTTGGATAGCAGTAGTATATAATTTAAATTTAGACAAATAACCTATGGTGTTATCTTTACTGATTGTGATTTAATTCTTAATAGTTATTTATTAGTATGCATGGTGTCATCGAAAAATTTGTCAGGAAGTGTGTAATTTTCAATTTTTAGTGCTAATTACAAGCTAATTAACCAATTAACCATCACACACATAAAGATCTAGCACAAAAGCCATTCACACAAGAGAAAGGGTGGATTTTTACCTCTCTTGGTATAGCAACCAAGAGGCTCGAATCCTTGGCTTTGGAGTCGATCGAGAGCTCTCCAAACACCTCCTATTCGCGGCACCTCGAGTCCACTATGGTATTAACCAAGTTCTTCTCAATTCGTGCTAGCGAAGAGAAGAACGAGTCTAATCCCAAGCGTTCCCTTTCTTCAACCAAAGAACCAAACTAATTTGTAGGAGAGAGGGATGCTCAACACATGAGCTTGAGAGGAGAGGAGAGGAGGGGGGCGGCGCACCTAGGGGTATAGGTGGCGGCTAGGATGAGGGGAGAGAGAAGAGAGCCAAGGAGCCTCCAATAGGTGCCTTATATAGCCTCTTAACCCTAGCTAGGAGTTCACACAATTTACAAGTGTGCCACTCCTACCTACCACCATCATGGCTGGCCTCAAATAGGGCCTTTATGGGCCACTATGCCATCTCCAATTGGTCCCTTAATTCTATTAATTAAAGGCCCACTCAAAGCTATTTAATTTGGACATTTAATTTACCAATAAATTAAAGCCCAAATAACTTAATTAAATTAAGTGTGTTGTTTATAAATAATTATTAACTTAATAATAATTATTTAGAGATTAGACAATGCATTAATTTTATTTCTATATAATCCATTTGACTTAATTAATTATAACGGTCCATAACGCTATTTAATTAATTAATCAACTTATCATATTTTGCAATACTCATTATTGCAAATAAATAAATAATGCACGTATGATTAAATACCAAATTTGTGTGACCCTTTGAGGATTTATGCTATGTTGGACATGAAATTAAATCGCTATTTAATTCCAATAATCATAAGCGGTATCTAGCAACACGTTATGATTCCCAATTCGCATAAATAGTGTACAGCTACAAAATTTCAATCCTGCATAAGAGAACAATTATGTTTCTCTATTTTGATTCTTATGTCACACGATATCATCGTATAATCCAAGATAGGAACGTGTCATTCTTGCAGATTATACGTTTCTTGATTTAGAGATAATTGTATCAGTTGCTAGCAAACAATCTATCTCCATCAAGGGACCCAAACAGATATCGTCACTCACTAAGTGAATTAATGAAGGACATACAGTTTTCTTGATAATTAGCTTTTCCCCGCACAATTCAAGAATACTTAAATCAAGTCCTTATAGCAGCCTTTATCAGGAATCAGCGGTAGACATGATTTATAGCATCTATCCTCATGTGGAAAAGATAATCATCTCAAACTTAGAACCAAAATCATAACGAAATAAATAATGACACGTAACACAATCCATATATTTATTTCGTGGGGTCCAGTCCTGTACTATGTTCTATAACATATATATATGCAATCAAGTTGGTTACTCCTAACCTATGATTTCTAGAACTTAATCATCACTTAACTTGCATACTAATCTTATTGATAATTAATGTCCTTTGTTAATTATCAAGATTATGGACTTTTAGATTTATCGTTGTCATTTACTACTAAATGAATAACAGTGATCTATAATTCAGATCCTCGACCTGAATGAACTGTCAACGAATAAATCAAAGAACAAATGAACTGAAGTCATCAATAACATAAACTATAGAAGTAGCCTAATAAAATTGGCTTCTAGGACATATCTCTAACAATCTCCCACTTGGCCTAGAGTCAATCAATGGTGACTTCTAGCAAGTGCATAGTACTCAATGTAATATCCAAAATATACATGTCTCATACTAAAGCCTAGTAATAAAAGATACAACTCAAAGCCACTCAGGCATACGCCTGATCCCCATGGATGCAACGTGCAACTCATGTGCGGCTCGAGATAAAGGCTTTGTCAGAGGGTCCGCTGTGTTCGCGGCACCGTCCACCTTCTTGACCTTGACCCATCCATCATTGATCAACTGACGGATGAGATGGAATCGTCGTAGAATGTGCCTAGTCTTTTGATGAGACCTAGGCTCCTTGGACTGAGCTATGGCTCCCGTGTTGTCGCAGTAGATATCCCTGGACTCAAGATGCTTGGAACCACCTCTAGCTCGGTCAAGAACTCCTTGATCCATACACCTTCTTTCGCTGCTTCACCAGCTGCTAAGTATTCTGCTTCGGTGACGGAATCGGCCGTAGTATCTTGCTTGGAACTCTTCCAACTCACGGCACCACCATTGAGCAGAAATACGAAGCCGGACTGTGATTTTGAGTCATCTCGATCGGTTTGGAAATTAGCATCGGTGTAACCACTTGCAACGAGCTCTTGGTCTCCACCATATACGAGAATGCTATCCTTTGTTCTCTTGAGATATTTGAGGATATTCTTGACTGCAGTCCAATGTGCCATGCCAAGATTGGCTTGGAATCGACTAGTCACGCTAATCGAATGTGCCACATCAGGACGAGTGCATAGCATGGCATACATAATCGATCCGACCACAGATGGATACTGGAATTTCTTCATGTATTCACGATCTTTATCATTGGTCGGACTTTGAGACTTGCTCAAGAAAATGCCATGTGACATAGGCAAGAATCCCTTTTTGGAATTTGCCATGTTGTGTTTGTTCAACACTTTGTCGATATATGCATCTTGGCTCAAGCCTAACATCCTTCTCGATCTATCTCTATAGATCTTGATTCCTAGAATATAGACGACTTCGCCCAAATCTTTCATTGAGAACACTTTCTTCAATGAATCCTTAATTGCATTCAACTCGGGGATATCATTCCCGATCAAGAGGATATCATCAACATATAGAACAAGAAACACAACCACGCTCTCACTAATCCTCTTGTAAACACAAGGTTCCTTTTCGCTTTGGACGAAGTTCAATTTCTTGACTTCTTCATCAAAGCGTTTGTTCCAACTCCTTGATGCTTGCTTCAATCCATAAATGGACCTTTGAAGTTTGCATACCTTGTTAGCATTCTTTGGATCCACAAAACACTCGGGTTGTGTCATATACACATCCTCTTCCAAATTTCCATTTAGGAAGGTGGTTTTGACATTCATTTGTCATATTTCATAATCATAAAATGCGGCAATTGCTAACATGATCCGAATTGACTTGAACATAACGACGGGAGAGAAGGTTTCTTCATAGTCAATACCATGAACTTGTTTGTAACCTTTCGCTACGAGTCGTTCTTTGTAAATGGTCAAGTTGCCATCCATATCGACCTTTCTTTTAAAGATCCATTTGTTCTCAACTGGTTTTACTCCGTTGGGAAGGTCAACCAAGATCCATACCTTGTTGTCATACATGGATTGCATTTCGGATTCCATGGCTTTAAGCCATTCTTTAGAGTCGGGTTTTCTTTTCATGTCATCAATGGTCAAAGGCTCATCGTTCTCCATGACGAGAACGTCGTGCAAACCTAAATATCTTATAGATGGACGACTTGGCCTTGCCGATCTTCGTAGGGTAGATGCTTGAGGTTCTTGAACTTGCTCCACAACGGTTTGTGGACTTTGTTCTTGAACATCAAGTGTAGGTGCATCCTCAACATTATCGACACGCGATATGTTTGAGTTTTCATTTGAGGGAGCTTGTTCTTGAACCTCTTCTTCCACAACAACTTGTGGAATAGGTTCGGCTACAATCTCATTCGGTGCAACCTCATTTGGTGCAAGTTCATTTGGCACTATATTTGGAACAACCACATTACCTACTTGAGGTATGTTTAGTTGTTGTGGTTCTTGAATTTCTTCAATAACCACGTTGCTCCCACTACTTCTTCTTGAGATAAACTCCTTTTCCAAGAATTCCGCATGTCGCGCAATAACTATTTTGTTCTCGACACGGTTATAGAAGTAGTAACCCTTCGTTTCCTTAGGGTATCCTACGAAATGACATTTGTCCGATTTGGGTCCAAGCTTATCGCTCACTGCCTTTTCACATAAGCTTCACAACCCCAAATCTTGAGAAACATCATGCTAGGTTTCGAACCAAACCATAGCTCATAGGGTGTTTTCTCAACGGACTTTGATGGAACACGGTTCAAAGTAAAAGCTGCGGTTTCAATTGCATAACCCCAAAAAGACATAGGCAAATCAGTTTGGCTCATCATCGATCGAACCATGTCTAGCAAAGTTCGATTCCTCCTTTCGGACACGCCATTCCATTGTGGTGTTCCTGGTGGAGTGAGTTGTGGAATGATTCCACACTCCTTTAGATAATCGCCAAATTCATGGCTCAAGTACTCACCACCTCTATCGGATCGTAAGGCCTTGATTTTTCGATCAAGTTGGTTCTCAACTTCACTCTTAAACTCTTTGAACTTGTCAAAGGTTTCAGATTTGTGACGCATCAAGTAGATATACCCGTATCTACTATGATCGTCAGTGAACGTGACGAAGTATGAGAAACCTTCACGTGCACAAATGCTCATAGGTCCACATACATCGGTATGTATGAGATCTAACAATCCATTTGTCCTTATCCCTTTGTTGGGAAAAGGCGCTTTGGTCATTTTACCCATCAAACAAGATTCGCAAGTGTCAATTGGCTCGAAAGCGAATTGATCCAAGAGACCAACGGATTGTAGTCTCTTGATGCGTTTCTCGTTGATATGACCTAAGCGGCAATGCCACATTAAAGTCGCATTCTCATGTGAAATCTTACGTTTCCTTTTGTCATTGTCAACACTCAAAACAAATCTATTTGAATCAAGTACATAAAGACCATTCAATAAATGTGCATCACAAAAACGAACTTCATCACGAAACAAAGTCAAACACTTGTTCCTTATTACAACATCAAATCCATCTAAATCCAAACAAGAAACGGACACAATGTTTCGAGTGATACATGGAACTACAAAAACATCCTTGAGTTCCAACACAAAACCGGTAGGCAAAGTTAGTTCCACGCTCCCAACGGCCATAGCGGAGACGCACGTGCCGTTACCGACGGGAAGTTGAACTTCGCCTTTCTCGAGCCGCCTTCTATTCTTTAGGACCTGCACATTTTGACAAATGTGAGCACACGAACCAGTATCAAATACCCAATCTGTGTGAGAAGTAGCGAGAAGGGTTTCGATGATAAATATACCTGAGGTAGAAGGTTGGACAATTCCCGCCTTCTTTTTAGCTAGGTACTTTGGGCAGTTTCTTTTCCAATGGCCCTTGTTGCTACAGTAGTAGCAAACGGTCTCGTAAGTGGCCGGGTTCTTCTTCTTCTTAGAACCCACGGGAGCACCCTTGGCCGGACCTTGGGGCGTCACCGGGCCTTTGTCTTTTCCTTTGCGGCCACGCTTTCTTATCTTCTTGCTCTTTCCACTCACCGCAAGAACATCCTTTGGGCCCTTTTCCTTCTTAAGACTCTCCTCCGTCTCAATGAGCATGTTTTGGATGTCATCCATGCTCTTGTCCATGCCGTTCATCCGGTAGTTCACAACGAAACCGGTGAAGCTTGGAGGGAGAGAATTAAGAATGAAGTCTTGAATCGCCCCCGAAGGGAAGGGCGTATCAAGCTTCTCAAGCTGCCGAAACAACCCCGCCATCTTCATGACGTGTGGTCCGACTTCATGACCTTCGGCCAAGCGAGTGTTGGCGACGACCTTGATGAGACGGGCCCTTTCGGTGCGAGCCTTAGTTTGAAACATGTTGGATAGGCGAGTGATCATGTCGAACACTCCATAGCGCTATCCATGAACTTCTTTTGGAGTTCGGATTCCATGATTGCCACCATCAAGACGGACATCTCCATGTCCTCATTTTCGTGCTTCGCAAAGGTATCCTTTTCCTCTTGGGAAGCGGTTGCCTTTGGAGCCGATGGCATGGGAGTGGTGAGGAGATACTCTCTTTTCTCATACTTAAAGGCAAGCCTTAGGTTGCGATGCCAATCCAAGAAATTGACACCGTTAAAAGCGAGTTTCTCCTTCTCAAGAAGAGAACGTAGCGTAAAAGATGAGCAAGACATCTACAACAATACATAAGTTTAAGGTCAATTAGTTTATGCTTTAATATTTGTTTTAACTAAGTAAAACTTCCACTACATTAAATCATGTCCCTAAATGTAGTGAATTTCCAAGACTTCCACTATTTGTTAATGCAATGACGACGTCAGCACAACATTATACCAACAAATATGGAATAGGTTCTCCAACCAATCATACGTTCCTATGACTCTTGGTTCGATTAACGAACTTCACTCCAACGAACAATCCGATTTGATTCATTGTTAAGTTACTTCTTTCTATTTGCTCCTAGTAAATCCAATTTACACCCCGACACGGATGATGGAACACGATGTCTCGCGTCAGCGAGAATGCATCAATGAACGATCATACTACGTTAGAAGGGGATAGAGAGAAGGAGAGTGAATTGGTTTTAACTTAATCCTTTTTATTTGGGACAAATAACAACATGACGCTTGTTTGGTGGTCGTGTAAACATACACCCATACCTATCATATCACAAGCGATCATATAAGCATCTCATTGTTGTGGGTTTGTATGGCTCCCGCTTGCATTAGTTTCGCCACATCGTCCATGGAGCAAAACTAATCTATTCCTTGTCCCTCCCACTAAATTCTATAAGCATCTAAATCCTATATAAAAAATAAAGGAACAAGAAATACATGTGAAAAATATCCTATTCCCATCCTAGCCTTAGGGGCATGCAAGCCACACAAGTTACATCAAAAATTAATCAACCAATTAATTAATTAATGGCACCAAAGGCTGCATTACAAACATTCACACATGCATTCAATTTACAACCACAAGACATTGAGTCATGAGCCATACTAAACCCACTATCCACCTACAAAACAAAGTTAGCACATACAAGCACTTTGTTTCCAATTAACGATTTTCAAGCATCTTTGCAGATTGTTTGCCATAGGCAAATTCCATGCATAAATTCTCAATTTTAAACAACCAAACTTGTTTAAATTCATTTATAAAGTTCTTTCAACATTCCATAACTGAAAGGAGATCAAACAAGGAGTATTCTAATTGTTTTCAACTAATTTGAATAATTAGAAAAACAGTAATTTTCCAAAAAACGTAACTAATGGAATCCAACAAAATCAATAGTTTTAGGTCTCCAAAAATTATGAAATAAATTACTTAACCTCCTTATCATAATTGTGATTACCAGTAAAAATTTCAAGAAGATCTTCAACCATCTGGGAGAATAAAAAATGACAAATCTCTTACAAGTGCACGAAACACCGTTATGAGATTTTCAGCTTATCCTCTCAATCATTTAGTCTGTTAGACCACCTTCTATCCAGTTTTTATATATACAATATACATAGAAAAACTAGTTTAGACTATAGGCTAACCATCCATGAAAAGAAAACAACCAAGTTTAGTTCAATAATCTTAAGTTACATGCTAAACAATCAACAAATTCTGTACTGGAACAGACTGTCGATCGAAAAGTTTTAACCCAGTTGAAGGTCCAAACTTCCATGAAAAATTATGAAATTAATTTTCCTGGAATCCTAACGTAAAATATAACAACCTCATTTAAACAGAATTTTTAAAGGAGTTCTCAGTTGGTACAGTTTATTAGAACAATCGATTTGCTCAATAAACTGGATCTGACAAGATCTTCCTTTTCATACTTGAAAACCCACAAATTAATCCGAGTCATGCAACAATTTACACATGCTCAGAAAGAGCTTCAAGTCCTCTTTAATTCTAGCAATAGAACACTGGTACTTATATTCAAAATATAAATCTTTCAAGCCATTCAAACAGGACAGTGCGAGCAGAAACTAGTTCTGCGCACTGTCGCCGTTTTATTCACAAGAAATCCATACAATTTCAGAAAAATGTGAATCTAACGCCAAAAGAATCAGAATCCACAGATCTACAACTTTCATGTAGATGGAAAGATCTTCCAGAGAACTTATCAAAGCGAAAAATGCGAAACAACACAGAAAATACCATTTCCAGACTGCAAACAAACGCATCATCTCTACTAATCCGTTAATTAGCCAATTTCTCTTAATTAAGTGTCAAAATAGTTAAGTACGACCTGTCTCTGATACCACTGTTAGGAAGTGTGTAATTTTCAATTTTTAATGCTAATTACAAGCTAATTAACCAATTAACCATCACACACATAAAGATCTAGCACAAAAGCCATTCACACAAGAGAAATGGTGGATTTTTACCTCTCTTGGTATAGCAACCAAGAGGCTCGAATCCTTGGCTTTGGAGTCGATCGAGAGCTCTCCAAACACCTCCTATTCGCGGCGTCTCGAGTCCACTATGGTATTAACCAAGTTCTTCTCAATTCGTGCTAGCGAAAAGAAGAACGAGTCTAATCCCAAGCGTTCCCTTTCTTCAACCAAAGAACCAAACTAATTTGTGGGAGAGAGGGATGCTCAACACATGAGCTTGAGAGGAGAGGAGAGGAGTGGGGGCGGCGCACCTAGGGGTATTGGTGGCGGCTAGGATGAGGGGAGAGAGAAGAGAGCCAAGGAGCCTCCAATAGGTGCCTTATATAGCCTCTTAACCCTAGCTAGGAGTTCACACAATTTACAAGTGTGCCACTCCTACCTACCACCATCATGGCCGGCCTCAAATAGGGCCTTTATGGGCCACTATGCCATCTCCAATTGGTCCCTTAATTCTATTAATTAAAGGCTCACTCAAAGCTATTTAATTTGGACATTTAATTTACCAATAAATTAAAGCCCAAATAACTTAATTAAATTAAGTGTGTTGTTTATAAATAATTATTAACTTAATAATAA
This sequence comes from Rhynchospora pubera, assembly GCA_028095005.1. NCBI lineage: Eukaryota > Viridiplantae > Streptophyta > Magnoliopsida > Poales > Cyperaceae > Rhynchospora > Rhynchospora pubera. The sequence continues at coordinate 364,931,356 of CM051459.1, forward strand.
TTATTTAGAGATTAGACAATGCATTAATTTTATTTCTATATGATCCATTTGACTTAATTAATTATAACGGTCCATAACGCTATTTAATTAATTAATCAACTTATCATATTTTGCAATACTCATTATTGAAAATAAATAAATAATGCACGTATGATTAAATACCAATTTTGTGTGACCCTTTGAGGATTTATGCTATGTTGGACATGGAATTAAATCGCTATTTAATTCTAATGATCATAAGCGATATCTAGCAACACGTTATGATTCTCAATTCGCATAAATAGTGTACAGCTACAAAATTTCAATCCTGCATAAGAGAACAATTATGTTTCTCTATTTTGATTCTTATGTCACACGATATCATCGTATAATCCAAGATAGGAACGTGTCATTCTTGCAGATTATACGTTTCTTGATCTAGAGATAATTGTATCAGTTGCTAGCAAACAATCTATCTCCATCAAGGGACCCAAACAGATATCGTCACTCACTAAGTGAATTAATGAAGGACATACAGTTTTCTTGATAATTAGCTTTTCCCCGCACAATTCAAGAATACTTAAATCAAGTCCGTATAGCAGCCTTTATCAGGAATCAGCGGTAGACATGATTTATAGTATCTATCCTCATGTGGAAAAGATAATCATCTCAAACTTAAAACCAAAATCATAACGAAATAAATAATGACACATAACACAATCCATATATTTATTTCGTGGGATCCAGTCCTGTACTATGTTCTATAACATATACATATGCAATCAAGTTGATTACTCCTAACCTATGATTTATAGAACTTAATCATCACTTAACTTGCATACTAATCTTATTGATAATTAATGTCCTTTGTTAATTATCAAGATTATGGACTTTTAGATTTATCGTTGTCATTTACTACTAAATGAATAACAGTGATCTATAATTCAGATCCTCAACCTGAATGAACTGTCAACGAATAAATCAAAGAACAAATGAACTGAAGTCATCAATAACATAAACTATAGAACTAGCCTAATAAAATTAGCTTCTAGGACATATCTCTGACAAAATTATTGTATTCATTCGGATAATATTTGTTAATTTAATGATTGCTTAATAAAATAAAAGATCCTGGTTTAATTCTAACTTGTTTCTTAGTCGAATTAAAAAAAGGAATAATTATATTTCTTTGGTTCAAATGTTGTAGTCTCATTTGCTCTAATATATAGAGATTTTATATTGTTGGAATATAGGTTAAACTTAATTATTAGGTATTGATCCTATATGCTTCTTCATCTGATGATATCTTTAACTAGTATTTTCTGATGCTCAGCCTTTAAATGTTAAATTGAGAATTTAATCATTGATGTACCAAAATTACAATGAGTATATTATCAAATAGATCAAATTCATAGTTCCCGGATATTTGAATCATATAAACCGTTTGGACATCCTTCTTCTTTCGTACTATTTCCAATATATTTATCATGGCCCTTCTGTTTGCTTCTTCGGTAGCTGATTGTAGCCCCCTTATTTACAATTAAGATATAATTTATTAGTATGTGAGTAGCCACTTTTGCAATGTATTTGCTTCAATATATGTCAAATATTTCGTTGAACATCAGATCTCGGCATCCATTTTCTTCCTATGATATTCGTCAAGTTTGCCAAAGAGATCAAATATTTGATGGTTTGATTTATTACCAAGGTCGTTAATGATTTTACCATCGGATTAATTTGAAATATTATTATCCAGTTAAAACATCTTATTTTATGCCGATGATATTCTGACTCTTAAGTTAGTCTCACAACTAGTGTTAATTTATTTTTAAACTAATCTTAAGATAATTTGAACTATGTGTCTATTGATCTAAGATTATGCTGTCAAATTGAGAATTTTGTGATGTTTCAGAATTACAACCGTATACCTGAAATATAGATTGTCTTACAAATTTCAATGAATCTGCCCTTCATGAAATCTGATAAAATTCCTAATAATTTTCGTTGAGATTTAAAATTATTTTCTTCTTACCTCTTGGTGAATATGTGTTAAGTGACTCAATTTAATTTGAGATATAAAAGGTCTGAACCTTATTCGTAACGTATTCGTTACTTCCTTTGGTTAATATTTGATTCAATACACCATTTAATTGCATTGATTTATAATATTTCATTGATCAGCAATGTGCTTCCTTAATGAATAAAATTACTGGTGTTGTAATTTCTTATTCATATTCCCTATTCCCGCCCTATCCAAACACACCCATATTATATTAGCATTTAACTACAATACTATTCTTGTAAGTCAAATAGTTTCTAATAATCTTAAGAGAAACAAATGATACAATGTGGAAAAGCATAACTGTCATTGTCAGTTGATAGTTTTGAAGAGAAAATAAATACTCATAAAATAGAAATATACAGTTATACACAACGTGGTGTCGGGCAGCAAAACTGCAGCGGGCTGCATTGAGTTGAGTTGGAAAGGGAAAGCCCACAAATGCAGTGGCCTGCATTGAGTTGAGCCCAGCGCAATGGCTCTCCAGTCTACAGACTTATTCCTCCGCCATTACACTTTTCTACTCTCCACTTTAGTTTTAGACTTTTAGCAGAGGCACAACAAAAGTAGGTGCTTTCCTTCCTTGAGAGTTGCGACCTGAATTCGATCTGATGTGTGCCAAGGTAGGCAAGCCATTTTCTGGCCCTCTTCAGAATCTGGTGAAGAAACGATGCCTCGCCCAGAACCTTCAGCTGGAGGACGACATCTCTCGCTTTCACCGCCTGCTTATTCATCACCCACCGTCCATCATTGCCATCAACGGCCAGCTTAAATCCATTGCCAAGTCAAAGCATCCCAACCGCTACCCAACCGTACTCGCTCTCTTCAATATCTTGAAGGGCACCTGCAGACACAGCCGAACCGTCTCTCCAACCGTCCATACCTTCGGCCTTGTCCTCGATTGCTGCCGTCACATGCGTCGAGCGGATCTCGGATTCTGCGTGGTTGGCCAGTCCTTGAGATATGGATGCGGTGCCGATACCATCATGTTCGGTTCTCTTATTAATGGGCTCTGTTCAATGAAACAATTTGGTGTTGCAGCTAAGGTGCTTGCTAAAATGCCTTTAATGGGATGTGCTCCCGATTTGATCATCTACAGCACGCTCATAGATCATCTTTGTAGCAACGGTGATACTAGGACAGGGCTTGAGCTCTGTCGACAGATGGTAAAAGGTGGGAGGAGTTGCTGTAAGCCCAATGTTGTAACCTACAACAGTCTTATCCATGGATTTTTTGTAGAGGGTGATGTTGCGTTGGCTCGAATGATGTTTGAAGAAATGGTTTCTGAATGTATAGCGCCTAATGTAGTCACGTTTAACATTTTAATTGATGGTTTTTGCAAGAATGGGGATGTTATTCAAGCACAAAAACTGTTTGAAGAAATGCCTGACCGTGGAATTGTTGCCAATTTAATTACTTACAACTGTCTTATTGATGGCCTCTGCAGTCACGGTGACACCAATAGTGCTTTGAGAATGTTTGATGAAATAGTTGCAAAAGGACTTCTTCCTAATGTGATTACCTACACTATTCTCATTCGTAGTCTGTGTTACCAGGGTAAGGTGCATAGTGCCTTGAAGATGTTCAAAGAAATGATTGCAAAAGGAGTCCTTCCAGATGGCCATACCTGCAATGCCCTTATTCTTGGGTTCTGTCGAGACGGTGACATTGACAAGGCATTTGAAGTATATAAAGAGTATATTAACTGTGGACTTGAAGCAGATGTTTATATATATACTACCTTAATTGATGCTAGTTGCAGAAAAGGGGCCTTTTTGCGTGCTACTAATCTTTTTCAAGAGATGATAGAGAGGGGAGTGATGCCAGATGTTGCCACATACAATTGTCTAATCCATGGGTTGTCTTCTATTGGTGAGTGGAGTCACGCAATTGGGATATTCCGCAAGATGACAAGTCAGGGCATTTCACCAGATGTAGTTACTTTCACTGCATTGATTGGCTGCCTGTGCAAGCATGGAGTAACCTGCGAAGCAGAAAAGTTGGTCAGTTTAATGGAGAAAAGTGGGAAGAAACCTAATGTAATCACTTACACATCCTTACTACATGGTTATGTTTTGGGAGGTCGTTTTGACAAAGCAATTGTCCTTTTTGATACCTTGCCTGAAAAAGGCATTGAGCCGGATCAACATAGTTACGGTGCGTTAATCAATGGGTATTGTAAAATTGGCAGACTCAACGAGGCTCTGCGATTGGTTGAAAAGATGAGGAATCAAGGCCTGAAACCAAATGATGTCATCTTTGGCATATTGCTAAATGCATTAAGCAAATGTAAGAATCCAGATGAAGTTAAACAGATTATCTCGGAGATGAGAGATGGAAAATAACTTGTAGATGAACCCGGTCACTGAAAATAGGTTTTTTAATGTCATCTTTGACATATTTCAAGAAGCCCCTCTAATTTGTAACTGTCAGACTGTCATATAGATGATTGCGTTAACTTTTGGTCTTCAAGTACCTAATTTGCGATTCTGATGTTATTAAAAAGATATGGCAAGTTCAATTTTAGTAAGTTTGATCCTTTTCCCACCCTTTTTTTCTTGCCAATAGAGTTTCGAACTTATTAGCTTGCTCATATGTGGTATTCAATTACACATAGAATATGTCTTAAATTTATGTTTCTTTTGTATGATAAATTTTAAGGTAATTAATGATAAATAAAAGTAACCAATTACCTCCTCCAGGCCTTTTTAGCTACTTTACCGAAACTATTACTCGATTTCAGTCTAGGAATATTTATTCTTCATCCAAATGCCCCCTATGTGTTTAATGCATATTTTATATGCAAGTAGAATTATCAAGTTTTGCAAATCACTGAATTAAGCTAATGACCTAATCTAGAATCATGAATCAATATAAATTTTCAAATTGAAGCATCGCAATAAAACATATATGAACACGCAAAAATGACGACATAGGAAAACTAACTCATGACCTTAATCTATGTCCTCATTTGACCCTTATTTTATTTCATTTTCAAATTAGTGGAAATCGTTCACCTCTTTTTATATTAAAAGAAAAGTGAAATTGTTACAGCACCGACCAATTATTCTATATCTCAACCAAACCCTTTATCTACGTATCAGTGCGCCATTATTATCAAACTATACTTATTACCATTGTATCAATTAACATCACCCACTGTAATATACCTACAGCTACAATCCAGCAATACATCAAACTACCATACCACAGTGACAAAACAAATACCAGCAATTACAAATAGACTTAAACAACCATTCAAAATTTGTGTAATTAATGCATGTAATCATTTTCAGATCATTCAAACTCCAAACATTCAATTGTTGGTGCCACCAGACCGGCCTGTGCCTGTCCATCTCCAATGTCTCTCCTCCCTCCCCTTGTCCCTCCATTCAGCTGCTCAGGCAGAGATGTGAGAAGAGGCGTGATGCTCTGAGATATTGTCTTTAATCTTTTCAGACCAAAGACCCTGCTAATATCCCAGCACATCTTTGCTTGCTGCATACACCCAGTCGAGAGAATGATATCGAGCATTATCAAAACACACACTATTTCTGTTTTCCATAGAATCCAGAAAACTGCAGCGCACCAATTGCATAAAAAGCAACTTTATTATCAATTGATAAAGCACTAATTAGTAAATCTTCCATTGAATGAGGATAATGGCACTGAAATTGATCAAGTAAATATATCCAAATGAATCTATTATGCTTGCAAGGAAAGCAAGTAAGCAATGCTTTTAATGTGTGTACGATAAAGGCAATATGGTCAACTGACTATTATTGTACTAATTTTCACAATTTTCCTAAATTAATTTGCTTACCATAAATGCACATCCTTCTTGTGATTCATTTAAAAATGACCTGTCCTTTGGCCTGCCTTTTTATTCTGGTTTTTTGGCTGTACCCTCTGAATGTTAAGACTATGTACTCTTCTATCTGTTTTAGTGAGCGCCAAGGCCTTAATTCAAAAAAAAAAAAGAAAAAAGAAAAAGAAAAAGGAGAGCTTCTCTTGACGTATGGCAATAGAGTATAATATATATTTTATGGTTTTTTTAAAACCTTCTACGCGGTAGTTACAATTTAGTGATCATAAAGGGCGAAGCTAATTTGTAGATGGCAGGGCCTCTTCAAATCCTTCCCGTACAGCTTCTATATCTCTAATCCATAGTTTGACTGAGATGCTTTTGATAAAGCAAACAGTGAGTATCACTAAGATTACATATGATTTAAGATAATTAAATTGGAACAAAACTGAAATTGCCTATAATTTATAAAGCGTGAATTTCAAAGCAGAAAGCAATCATCTTACTTACGCATGCAGAATTCAACCCAGTCAATGAAAGCAATGGAAACTGTAAATGGAAAAATTGGAAACTATGGATTGTGCAAAACCAAACTAGTAGAATCGTACAGGACAAAAGTCACCGCACCAATTGGAAACTGTAAATGAAAAAATTGAAACAATACAAACCAAATACAATCTCCGTATATATTCACTAGAGAGAATTGTGCAAACAGGAATAGAATCGTTATGATTAGAGTGGGGTTATATCCAATATTTTAGATTTGAGGAAGTTTCAATCAAGTTATGAAGTGGTTATATTTATTTGCAATAGTCAATTAGTTGCCGTTAATTTGAACTGGCATAGTATGAACTTGAAACAGAAATATACTTTGAATAAGGGTAGTAGATATAAGTTGAGTCTATTTTTTCCAATGTTTTCCATACTTATTTTGCCAACGATAATTGTTCATCTGAGAACGAAAATTTTACAATTGATATCTTTATATTTATCGTAAAAAAATTCTGTAGTTATACGTGTAGATTTCTATAATATTAGCTTCTTTTTGGAATAACATATCGACGGGAATTGCTCCATACACTCCCTCACTTTAGAGATTCACTCCCTTTTTCTTTTAAAATGACTCAAATGTCTTTGGCGGAGACACAGCTCAAGAGAAAGAAGAAGAAGTGCAGAGGGTAATTTTGTCATACGAGAGTGAATCTCTAAGAATGAGACGTGTAGAAAGCAACTCCCCATATCAACAATAATCAACTATTATGTATTTTGAAATACGCCGTCTGAAATGACAAATTTCAGACTCGAACAAGAAAAGACTGGTGCATTCCAGTTCCAACCAATGGAATTTATTTATGAATGCTCTTTTTTTTTCTTTAATGAAATTAGGAAGCATGTGCGATAAAATTCTGCTAATTACATATAAAATGTTTACTCTCAAATATGGAAGTGCTACCATATATTTTAATCCCTCAAATTCAAATCTCGCAAGTTGTAATTTGCTCGAGAAATGTTTCACTTAATTTAAATTTGGATTATCAACGACAATTGACAAGGTTATCATTTAAACACGTGACAAAATTCTGAAAGTTACAGTATTCAACTTCCTTAGTGAACACCTTTAGAATGAAGCATACAAAAAGAAGAGAGACAAAATAATTTAGTATACAAGATATATACAGGACCCAAAATTGTAACAAATCTCATCGTCTAAACTTTACTATTTGTCTTTACATTAAGTTAAACTCATATTATCCTCTACCTACCTAATTGACAGTTTGACTTCCGTAATTTTGTGCAATAGTAATTGCAATAGTAACGAATGAACTAATATATGGGAGGACAAGCAGAGTCCATCCACCAAAAAATAAATTCGAACCAAAGCTGCACTAAATTCAAGTATATGGCGCCTTTGCATTATTTCAAGAAACTTGCATACACTCCCTTCTTTGGATTTTTTGCCTTATGCAAAGCCTATCTGTAACAGCTACTGACTGAAAAATGTACAGCATTAGAATATAACAATCAAACTTTTTACACATCAGAGAAAATGTCTTATGCAGACTATACCAGAAGTAACTGCATTTGCCATAACAGCCAACAGTTTCTCACGTTTGCAGTAGCAAGTAATGCTTTGAATTATAGCAAGTGTTGGACAATATACAAAAATAGCAGATATAAGCAAAAGAGTCGTATATAAAGGACCCAAGATATAAAGTTAGTTGTTATACCTGTCATTTTAGAACCATGTTACAAAAAATGAAATGTTAGTCGGAATCATCTTCGTTTTCGGGATCATCAAGTATTGTATATTTTGCTGCTTCATTCGAAGACGAGAGAGACATCTCTTCTCTGTTTTCATCACCCTTTTTAATCTTTTGGTACCTTCATGCATCATATCAGGTTGAATTTAAACAAAAAAAAAAGTTGAAAGTACTTGAGCAAAAAATTTGCACATTTCTGCATCTTCTAAACATTTTTATATATTTATTTTGTTTTGAGTGGAGGTACGCATAAAATAATTAGTAAATAATGAGATTATATAAGAATATGCATACTTGTACAAGTTGAACAAACCAACCCCAAAGGTTATGGTGAGAAGTCCAATTCCTTTTAGCCATGTAAATGGGTCGTTGAAGAAGAGTACAGCAACCTATGTAAGTTTGTAAAAAGATACATAAATCAAACAAAAGCTCCTGCTAGGAAGAACAGCTGGCAATATACAGAAGCAAGGATTTCAGAACAACTTCATTTAACCAAGTTTGGAGGACAGTTTTGTTTTTGAAAAAGAAGAGACAAAAGTAAGGATAATTGAAAATTTCTTTCATGCCCCTTTATCGAGCTTTTGAAAAACACCATAAAATGATTTTAAGCTCCCCTGCCATAAAAATTTTCTATAGGCACCTCACCATTAGATGACATTAAACAGCAAGTGAGCTGAGTAAACAGCTAAAATGACACCAGCCACTAAATGCCACTAAACATTTCTTAAAAGGTTGCTCTTTAGTTAGCAATAAAATGGGGTAAAAAGCTAAAATTGATAAAATAATATGGAAATTGAGTAATTTAGTTATTTCCCTTCGAGAGATGTAGGTATCAATAATTTCTGACAAATTATATAAGGCTTCTACCTATGAGTACCAGTACAATCAGGGTTATGTACAGTGAATGCACACAGAAACTTGATATGCTTTTAATCTAACAAAAGAGCTATATTACCAGCAGCTCATCAACAAAATGAAAGGCCTTTTTTTTCCCCAAACAGGATAAGAAAAACTAAAGAAATAAACCATGACATACTAATATAGTGACAGCATCCTTGAAAATTCCAATAACCGTCACAGTAACTGCACTGGTATCCGAAACAAGAACGTACTCTGTCAGAACCTGAGATAGAAATAAAAACAAAAACAAACATGCACTAACTTCAAACACTGTAAAAAGACAGTAGTGGTACAAAAAGGTTCGTGTCTGCTATCAATTGGAACTATGTTTCCCGAACTACTTGCGCATGTCACTTCAGTGCCTTCCATCAAAAACTTGCATTTGATAACGCCAGGTCAGCATTACCACAGACAGACCCAAATAGGAGACCGCCAGTGCAGCTTTTGGCTGGTTCTTTGGGTTTAGCATTCATTTGTAAATAGTAAAGGAGAGAGTTTAACAATGTTAGAATACAAACAAGTGTACTATCTTCCAAATTTGATCACAAGTATATAATTGCCTTCAACCAAGTGTACTTATAGAAGTCTACAAAATAAGTTATATATTCCTTCAACCAAGCAGGGTTGTGACATGCTCTGACCCGACCCCTTTATTAGTGCAGTTTGTTTGGTGCAAAATGACAACCTTGCAAGTTCTTTGATACAAGCACAATCTAACAGTAACTTCTAATACAACAAAGACCATTATCTGATCAATTCAAAAACACCAGATTGGTCTATTATAATTTATAGGTTGGAACAACAATACCCAAAGGCATGTTTGGCAAAGCACATGGGATTGCTCCCCAAGTTCGCGTGTTCTCCAAATTTTGGGAATCCAGGAACTACAGCTGTTCACCTAGTTCACGAACTTCGCTTAGTGTTTGGTTCAGCGCGAGCTAGAGTGTTCGCAAACTATCCCTGTTCGCCAGTTGCCAAACATAGCCAAAAAGAATACTGGAAAGAATTTCTAATGCTCACCATGAGAAAGGCCATGGCCCCACCAAAAAGCATCAATAGGCAACTCCTCATAATGTGGCGAGGATTATTAAAAAAATTATTTTTGCTAAATTCACTCCATGGATCCATTGTCAAAGACAAAATGGCGGTCACTATGGCCATAACAGGTGTCACAGAACTCATGAGATTAATAGGATCTTTTAGACCTGAAAGACGTCAACAATTAAACATTTTAGTAATTAATATCTAGTAGTAAATTCAGTATTCTAGAAAATATTATATAAATTTGTATCAGCTTACCATATGCCTCTTTCTTTGTGATAAATTCAACAGCCACACAGGAAGAACACAATAAAGAGTTCAAGTCAGTATTGGAAGCTCAAAACTAAAAGTTGATTAAAACTTGAGAAAATATTTATCATCCTTATCTTTTTGTACTCGGTAAGTGTGCTTTATTAAAAAACATCAAGATGAAATCAATTTGCACCCACTGGAAACTCAATACACAATTACCAAACTCCAAAACACATAGAATGCCCTTATGCCAGAAAATACTGTATTTTCTCAACCTTGTGCTGAGGTAGGTATTAAGGAAAATCAATTCTGGGGACCTCAAGAGATTTTTTCCAGAAAACACTAGATCACCAATGGACCAAAAAGAGTAGAAGTGAAGTAAACCATCTGAAAATATTAACCTGAAGAAGAATCTGAGTCATGGCCCACCTAAATCCAGATAAAGCTGCTGCTAGCATGATTAAAATAAATCCCCAAAGATTGAACTCTGTCGCCTTTGCAACTGAAATATTTAAAGTTTCAATGAAAGGCTGACCAAAAGAACACTGTAAGAGAAAGAGAGCAAGAGAGACCACCATATACCTGACAATAGAACTCCAACTGAAATGACAAGCATGATTCCAAGAAGCTTAAAGCTCGGTTTCTCTAACCTTTGAAAACATAGAGTAAAGAATATATATCATAACATTTCAATCAATACCCTGCAAAACACCAGAATACAGAATACAGACCGCACATTGGAAATACCATATGAATGAACACAACCAAAAAAAAAAAAGGGAAACATTAGATTAAAAATTTAAAGAATATTTCTTCCTATATGCTTGCTCCCCCTTTTATTTAGAAGTTACAGACTATTCGTGCTCTCTCAACTCTCACTATTCTCATTTGAGCACACTTTATAGCAGAGGGGAATGAAAGGTTATCAGTCATAACTCTGAGAATAGCCAAGTAAGAGATATTTCTTATCGTAGAGGGTTTAAGGGCATTTAAGGCATTTAGGGGCACTGTGGCTCTTCATGCATTCAAACATATACAGATAAAAAATTTAGAGACCGATATATTATTACCTAATTAAAGTTCTCAATTTACCTGAATGCAAAAGCAAACAAGAGTAAAAAGATGGGCCCACCCGATTTACACTGTAAAGTAGAAAAAGAGTTTAGGTCATATAATTAACATACCTAATTTTGAAATCTTTATATTTGATTTAGAAGGAACCTCACCATGGTAGCAAATGTAACAGTTATGAAAACAAGGGAAATATTGCTGAAGTTTATATCTAGAGCCGTTGCTAAACCTAAGGGAACAACTGCACACAACAAAAATAACATCAACACAAAAAGGCAGTTATTAGTAAGAGGTAGGTTCAAAGCCACTACCTCTCTCCCCCAGTGATATTTCAAAAATCTGAATTTCAAATGATGAATTCAAACCATCTTCAGATGTCATGTACCCCTACAAGTTTGTACTTTTTTCTAGTTCAATTTCCAAACAATATCAAAGGACTGACAAAATTAATGAACTAAAATTCATATATTACAATTAACTTGACCCTTATGAGCTGAAATTTTTTTATGAGCACATATTAATTGTGAAGAAGAACAATCAAGGTTTTAAGTTCACCATTTGAACTTTGGAGTTTGACATATTAATCAAAAGAGACATTATGCCAAATTGCCAACTTTTGCACCAAAACCCTCTATAAATAATATTACACTATACTTGGCATAAAGAACGCACAAATGTAGGAGAGTTGATAAAAAGAAAAAAGCAATAAGGTTTACCTCGAATGGAGTAGTCTTTCCAAGACATTTTCTCATGTTTATTTACAGACTTCCTTGATCGATAGAAAATAATAACCCTTGACAAGACCGCTTGCATTGTGAAATGTATAGTGTTCATCAGTAACGGCGCAGGAAAGTGAAAATATTTCTTCCCAAGCATCTCCTTATTATACCTTTATCAGATAGACAAAAATATATTTAACAAAACATCATCGAAAATTTGAATTGTAACCTGCCATGACAAAGAGATAGCTAGCTACACCAAAGCATCTAAATTAAGAAATACCCATTTTTGCACATAACCAATTCGGGCAGCAAATTGTAAAATAAGTTAAAAAGATGAGTGTAGCACTTACAAGGTGAGGCACGTACTGAGAGTGTACCAAATGAGGGTATACATCAAAACCTTGAGCACGAACAATGGAGAAATCGATCTACCATCAGATTTTTGCAAATCACCATGCAACCCAATTCCATTCTCTACATCAAAACTCGAGTACACCCTTCCCCCAGCTCCGTTACCAGACATCTCCCTCCTCTCGGACGAGTTTTCGTTCAAAAAAGGCAGATCGAACTCCTCCGAGTCAGCATCGGCGAGAGAAATCTCCGCCGACTTGGAGGGATCTGCATCGTCTTTGCACCAGCGCGAGAAGGAAGGCTCCTTTCTGAGATGTGGTTGTTTCGGACCTTGTAATACTTCTTGCTTCGAGGTTTTTTCAATTGATGGGTCAGAATTAGAAGGCTCCATTAATGGAATGTGTTTTGAGGGAAGGAGTAGCCAGATCTGGTTTGTGCGGAAGGAACGAGGTTACAACTTACAAGGGCGAAAGTAAGTAAGTAACGAACAGAGAAGACAGTAAGAGTTGACAAATGGTGAAGTTAAAGTCAAACATACAGTCCGTAAATTTTTTTTTTTTTTTTTGGGAAACTGGATTCCAATTGGAAATAATCCTGTAATCTTCGAAATTGGAAATAAGTCCTCTTGATTAAGTTGAGTCATTTTTAAATTTAAAAAAATTTGTTTTTATGGATTTGGATAGAAATGTTTTTATTCTTTCATCTTCCCACCGTGTAAGAGTAAGATCATATTATCCTGAAAAAAATAATAAGAAGAAAAATTCTTGCTACATGAAACATCAAGGCGATTTTATTTTATAAACGTGTTCTTCTTCATATAATCATATCCACGAATTAGCATATCCATTAATTTTTAAATTCAACTATTTTATAATAACTTAATATAATATACAAACTAAGTATTTCTTCGTTCAAATTTAATGGTATTTTTTTATCGGAAAAATATTTCATCTTCATATTATATATATATATATATATATATATAGTTTTGCTATGGTGGGTTGCAACTCACCAAAGCGTCCGTGAGTCGCGCTCAAAATTCTGAAATTTAGTTCAAAATGACCGATCCAAACCGTCTAATACGATCTCCCTATTGAAATCTCCATGCAGACCAAATTTCATATTTTTCGAAATTTTTAAGTATTTATTTTGGATTTTTAAAAACTGCTATTTTTTAACGGTTCAGAACTAATTAGATTAATGATTTTCTAAAATTTCAAAAAAATACTTAAAAATTTCGAAAAAATACTTAAAAATTTCGAAAAAATATAAAATTTGGTCTGCATGGAGATTTCAAAAGGGAGATCGTATTAGACGATTTGGATCGGTCATTTTGAACTAAATTTCGAAATTTTGAGCGCGACTCACGGACGCTTTGGTGAGTTGCAACTCACCATAGCAAAATTATATATATATATATATAGGCTAAAATGCTTTGCAAAGCATAGGAGGGCCGTGCTTTGGACTTTTAGATCGTCCGATCAAAGTCTAGATTCGCGCTGAGATCGAATTGGACGAGTAAGATTTGAGCGCTAATGTGTTAAGGAGGCTCCGTTTCTCCGTTATCTATTCTCTTTTCTTCCGTCTTTTTCTAACGTTTAATGCTAAAGCACAGAGTCGTCTCTCAATCTTCTCTTCTAAAACCTCTCCTCTGTTAAGCTTCCTCCTCATTTCGAAGAGAAAGAAAAACCCTAGGCGTACCGTCCCATCTTCTCGTGGCTGTCTTCTCGCGCGGCTGCCTCCTCTTCTCGCACCATCTCCTCTTCTCTTAGCTGTCTCTCTTGGTTGTCTCCTCTTTTCGCACCATCTATTGGTGAGTATTGCTAGTCCAGTGCTGGATCTCATTTTTATCATTCATGGACACTCACTATCTTAAATTCATGACCTTTAGCAAATATTAGTTAGGGGCATATCACAAGCGATTCTTCTAATGAAGACCACTGAATAATAGTAGTGAAGGATCTGTTATAGAGTTGTATTTTTGAATTTGAGTCTGAATGTGCTGTCTTTGTGTGAATCTCAAATTTGTGTGATTTTTGACTTGGAAAATTTAAAATTAGATGGAAATTATGGCAATTGAACATCCCAACCTACATTAAACTCAAACCAGTAGTGAAGAAGCATCAATGGATGTCTCCGTCTCTCCGACCCACCCAGAGTGAAGAAGCTATAATGAATTTTAGATATGTAATAGATATCATTTTGATTTACATTTATCAGTGCCATATGTCAAGTTACTGGTGCCATTGTAATAGACGTCATTTACTGGTGCCATTGCCATTTTGATTTATTGGTGCCATTGTAATAGAAAGCATTTTTATATGAATGTCAAGTTTGCTAATTTAACAGCGTATTTCTCTATTTGCATTGGTTGACTTTTAATTTGTTAATATGAATGTCAAATTTTTGTCATAAATTTCTATTGTCACATGATAAGAGGGACTATTGCTTGTTTGTTACTGAGAGTGCTTGTGAAAATCGGATACCTTAGAGTGCTTAGAGTGTCATGACCATGATGTAGAAATCTAGTACAAATACTTTGTATCAACAAAACGTGCAGCAAAATACTCTTACATCACAGTTGATTGAAATTTTCAATCGGAACCCCCAAACTAAATATTGCAAATATTTACAAGATTGTTCAAATTTTACAACATAGCAACTGAAAATAGACAAAGGCAGTTTATTTGGACACCATGCCTTCTTCTTCTTAGCCTGAATCACACTGTATGTGCATATTCACTGCTGGCCTAGTTGGCAATTATTGATGACACACCTCCATTATATATGTTTATGCTCACCATTTTTAAAATCAATGCATCTGAAGCAACAATGTAAAAACTAACTGCTAATTGCAAAACTTAACATTATTGATGACTGTTCGACATGCGGGAGGTCACGAGGCCTTCTAATTTGATGACATTAGGGTGATCGAGGCGGCGAAGGATATGAATCTCACTTGCCATGAACTTCACACTCTCTGGGTTCATATTTGCAAACCACACTTTTTTTAAAGCCACTATTTTTCCCGTCTCTAAGTCCCGTGCCCGGTACACGCTACTGTATGTGCCTTGACCTATCTGAAGAAAACCATATTCATAAATCAGGAAATTGTTGAAATTAAGATTGTTCTGTGTTAAGGTGCGCAGCTAAGACTATGACAGTGCATTAGAGTAGATAACAGATGGGACACACAAGTACGTTTTATTTTATTTCACTATATTTTTCGCATGTGATAGATTTAGTCAAAACCCTTAGATTGACAAAGGGAATGGCAACAACCTAACCTCCTATGCAATAATAATTGTGATGAAAAAATAACTAGTTTTTTCAGCATTCATTTTTAATGAATATAAGGTATGTTCCGTCTAATTCCGGTATAGGACTCAAGCAACACACTAATCAAAAGTTCAAAACCGGTAAAATCAGCTATTTTGCGTCAGCACCATTTATAAAGGAAAATTCTAATTAAAAGCATGAAGTTGCAAACCCTCCATAAATATTGTTCACCTTTACCAGAAACAATGAGCTTTTATGTTTTATACCAAAGCCAACATACATGAGTTTTCTGTTATGAATTACAGGTTTTGCGCTCACCAACTTCAAACAACTCATAAATCATAAGAAATGACAAACAGTAACATAAAACCAGCTTTGAATTTTACAAATTAAGAGACAAACCTTGTCAAGCTTCTCAAAAGACTCTGCTTTACGTGGAACCCACCCCCTGACAGCCTCTCCAACAACAATCTTTCAACCAGCGAGGCCATCCAGCAGACACCTGCTCAGCCTCTGCCCCATTTGGGACATCACCCCTCAAAATCAGTGCATCTGAAGCAGCAATGCAAAGACTAATTGCTAATTGCAAAGCTTAACCCTATTGACACTTCATAGCAGTAAATGAGAAAATTGATAGTTCGTACCAGAAAACCTTAATGACAGTACATACCAGTAAATGAGCACATGTCAAAACACGTGAATCTTTGACCATTCGAACCAAATGAAAGCCGTAGTAAAGGGGAGGCAATTAGGCGAAAACAGAGAGGCGTCGATCTAAGCTAGGGATCGCCTAGGGTTTTCGCGAGAAGGGAGGCTAAGACAACGAAGTAGTGCCGAGCCAGTGAAACCTCCTAATTCACGAGAAAAGGAGGTGAAGAGAGCAACGAGAAGGAAGAAGCACAGTGCGAGGTGATGATTCGATGGAAGAGAGAGAGAGGCTCGCCTAGATTTGGTCCCTCTTTCGAAGAAGTAAAACTTAAAAGAAAAGAGGTCTAATGGCTGGGAGTCGGATCCTCTGGTCGGTTTTTACAAACGACCACCTGGTCGGTTTTTACAAACGACCACCTGGTCGTTTTTATCTGGACCGTCTGATTTAATTTCAACGGTTAATATTTTTTCGGACCTATCAATCGTGGTATTAGCACGGGACATCTATAGCCATTAAGATTAAATCAGACGACCCAGATCTAAAACGACCAGGTGGTCTGCCGACCAGAGGATCCGGTTCCCTAATGGCTGGGATTCACATCCTCTACAGTCAAGGATATGGCTGGACCATCCAGCCAAGATATATATTTTTTAATATTTAAAAATTTTAAAATTCAAATATTAAATCCAAACCGTTGATCTTGTTCAACTTTACAAGCGATGCATTTTCATATAAATTTATAAAATTTGAAGTCGATTTGATACTTGATTAAATGTTCAAATTATGAACGTATTAGAATTAATCAATGATAGTAAATCATGTTCGTTCATTTGCTAATTACTTGATCTAGTATCAAATCAACTCCAAATTTTATAAAACTTATATGAAAATGCATCGCTCGTAAAATTGAACAAGATCAACGGTTTATATTTAACATTTGAATTTCAAAATTTTTAAAAATAGCTTGGCTGGACGGTACAGCCTAATGTCATGGCTGTAGAGGATGTGAATCGCTAATGGCTGTGCTTTAGCATAAAGGTCAGAAGAAACGGAAGGAAAGAACAAACTTAATGCAGAAACGGAGAGAACTCCAAGGCTTCCGCGATCAGCGTTAATACTTGAACCATCCGATTTGATCTCTGCGCGAATCTGTACTTGATCGGACGATCTAAAAGTCCAAAGCACACCCCTCCTATGCTTTGCAAAGCATTTTAGCCTATCTCTATATATATATATAGAGAGAGAGAGTTTAGCTACGGTGAGTCGCGACTCACGGACCCTCCGGTGAGTCGCGACCAAAACTCCTAGATCTAGATCAAAATGATCGATCCAAACCGTCCAATATGATATCCCTATTGAAATCTCCATGTAGACCAAATTTTTCATTTTTTCGAAATTTTTAAGTATTTTTTTGAAATTTTAGAAAATCGTTAATCTAATTGGTTCTGAACCATTCAAAAACATCAGTTTTTAAAAATCCGAAAAAAATACTTAAAAATTTCGAAAAAATAAAAAATTTGGTTTGCACGGAGATTTCAATAGGGAGATCATATTGAACGGTTTGGATCGGTCATTTTGATCTAGATCTAGGAGTTTTGGTCGCGACTCACCGGAGGGTCCGTGAGTCGCGACTCACCGTAGCTAAACTCTATATATATATATATATAAGATTTAGCATGTGGAGGTGTATTAGGAGTTATAAAAAAAAGCATGTGGTGCAATCTCTAAATTTACCATCCTTACCATCCCATCCAAAAACAAAAAGGATGTTGGGAGCGCCTTTTCGTTTTTGCGCCAGCGCTTTCCTCTCTTTCACTTTCGCTTCCCCTCCCCACGCTCACTTTCGCTTCCCTTAGGCTTTGCTCCAGAATTAGAAGAAAAGGGAAAAGGAAAGGAATGGAAGAGGAAAGAAGATGAAGGAAAGATATGACATTGAAGATTCCTTGCTCTAAACTGAAAATAACGTGTGTAGAAGTAAACAGTAGTAACTTTGTTTGTAATAAGTAAAAGACTATATTATCCTTTCTAAATTCTATTCAAAGTTGTGGGGTCCAATATTAGAGAGAAAGAACAAAAGGGCATTATCGTCACAAAAATATAACTCTTGGGGAATATCCAGTACACCCCAAAATTGGGGGTTACTCATTGTTTACCCAAACGGCCTCCTGAGGACATTGTGTTTCCTTCAGTTTTCTCCGTGTCACCCAGTAGCACCATCTGGAGCAGGGTAAAGTGCTTTCCTTACTCTTCCTTCGCTCCCATTCATCCTTTCTGGAGCAGTGCCTTAGGGGTGGCAAAAAAATTCGTAGCTCGTGACTCGCTATTGATCGATTCGCTAATTATTCGAAACTAGCTCGCTTGAAATAATTTCGTGTTCCTAACGAATCGAGCTTCTAGGCTCGAAATTAATTCTAAATCGAATACGAGCTATTAATAGCTCGCTCGTTAGTGGCTCGCGAATTATTAACTCGAAATTATACATTACTAGTGATAGCATCATATTATTATTATGTGCCTGTATGCACATGCACTTAGGCGGAAAAGTGAAAATCCTAACATTTTGCCACCTACCAAATCCAAATACCCAATCTTTCTCTATTATAAGCAAAGTTCTCTCTCTTCTTCTCCAGAATCTTCTTATCACTTCTCTCTCTTCATTTCAGTCTCTCGTCTCTTTTTTCTATGGCTAAAATCTTAAAAAATTCACTCCGCCTCTGTGGCTCCGATCTCAAATTTTTTCTTCTCCTCTAGCTCTGTAAACCCGACCTCAAATTTTCTCACCACCTCTTCTCTGCCATCTCTTTGCTGGTTGCTCGGTTCTCGATTCTTCTAACTCTTCTCTCTCGCTACTATGTAAAGGATTTATCAATTCGAGCTATTGACGGCTCGAGTCAAGCTAGCTCGTAATAAATTCGAATCGATTACAGGCTGAATTTCTCTACTCGATATTCCTTGACGAGTCGAATCGAATTGGCTCAAATATATTTCGAATCGAATTCGAACACGTCTTGGCTCGCTCGAACTCAGCTCGTTGCCATCCCTAGCTTCCCTCTCCACTCCATCATGCTTCTCTATCTTGAGGATAGGCGCTCCCCTCCCTATCCTTTATTCTATCTCATATACTCCATCTTCCTTTCCTCTCCTCTGTTTCTTAACTCTCGTCTCTCTCTTCTTCATTCTTATACACTTATATCAAGGTGATCTTTCTTTCAACTAATTGAGCAATTATGCTTATAAATTGATCCCTTATTACATTACATCTAATAAATGCACTAATAAAGTAATCCTTTGTTACACCTAATTAAACATTTATGCTTGTAAGATAACCATTTATTATTTCTGATAAACTTTATGAGATGATCATTTATTATAACAACCCGATCATTTATATTTATAAGATGATCTCTTATCATATCTAATATATGCACTTATAAGATGATCTATATCTGATAAGTTTTATAAGATGATCCTTTATTATAACAATCCGATCATTTATATTTATAAGGTGATCTTTTTATCGTATCTAATATATGCACTTACAAGATGATCTATATCTGATAAACTTTATAAGATGATCCCTTATTATAACAATCCGATCATTTATATTTATAAGGTGATCTTTTTATCATATCTAATATATGCACTTATAGCCGTTGAGATTAAATCAGAAGTCTGAGATCGAAACCATCCACTGGATGGCCATCCAGAGGACGCGAAGTCACCGCGTGAGAGGGAGGGAAAAGGAAGGCGCTAAAATGATGTGGATGATCCTCTAGAAAGGATGAGATCGAAGCCTATTGGGCTCATAGGGCTCGAATTAACTGGGCTGCCCAGGGCGACCTCAACACAGGATTTTTCCATGCTTCAGTTGTTCAAAGGCGCCGCACTAATAGTATTTCAAACGTAGAGCTAGGGGATGGTTCTGCTACGGTGGATGAGAAATTGGTGCGGCGTGCTTTCATCTCTCACTTTAAAAGCATCTACAGCGAACATGTGCATACCTCTGACCCGAATTGGGGACAACAGTTTTTGGATTCAATACCTAAGATACCTCAAACTAATGTTCAAAGCATGGCAAACATTCCGTCTGATGAGGAGATTACTGAGGTTGTGTTCAGTATTCACCCTGACAAAGCGAGTGGCCCTGATGGAATCAACGGTCGTGCCATACAAACATGCTGGCAGGCTTTTGCTCCATGTTTTATTAATGAAGTGCGTACTTTCTTTGAGCAGGGGCATTTGGATCCTGATGTGGCAGCTTCTAATATAGTACTTGTGCCTAAAATGGAATTCCCAAAACGTGTTACCGACTATCGCCCGATCTCAGTGTGCAACTTCCTTTACAAGGTGATATCCAAGCTGCTTGCAAGCAGACTTAAGAGACATATTGGCTCGCTGGTCATGACTAACCAAAGTGCCTTCACCCCGGGCCGAGATATATCTGAGAATGTCATAGTAATGAGAGAGGTCATGCACTCGTTTGCTTCTGCTAATATGAGTCGGGATTCCTTCGCCTTCAAATGTGACCTCTCTAAAACTTTTGATCGGATGGAGTGGTCGTTTGTGCTAAAGGTGCTGGCTATGTATGGATTCCCTCATGATTACATACACTGGATACGATGTTGTGTCTCATCGGCTAGGTTTCATATCCTTTTCAATGGGAGGGCCGATGGCTTCATCACGCCAAAGAGAGGGTTAAGACAAGGCTGTGCTCTTTCGCCATACCTCTTCATATTGTGCATGGATGTGCTTTCCCGCAGGCTATCATACCTAGCATGTAGGGGTACCTTACATGGGGTTAAATTGATGATTGGGGCTCCAGTTCTCACTTCCATTATGTATGCAGATGACCTAATTATTTATGGTCAAGGGTCAGTTCAGGAGGTCATCCAAATACAGCATTGTCTTAATGAGTTTTGCAACTGGTCAGGACAGAAGATAGGCCATGAAAAATCTTTTATTTGGTTCTCTAAGAGCACTAACTCTCAGTCCAGACAAGCAATTTCCTCCATGCTCCAAGCACAAACCGGCAATAGTCAGCACAACTACCTTGGAGTAGTGTTTACCAAACGGGGCGGGGCGGGGCGGGGCGGGGCGGGACGGTCCAACCCGCGGCGGTCCACGGGTTAGGGCGGGGCGGGTTAGGACGGTCCACGGGTTAAGACGGGACGGGTTAGGACGGTCCATCTTAGAAATCTTGGCCCTAACCCTTCTTAAACCCGCCCCATGTAACCCGCACGGGTTATGACGGTCCGGTCCGGTCCGGTCCGCGGGTTTTTATTTATTTTATTACTATTTTTTTTAAATTTTTCGTTAGTATTAAACTACATATATAATCACTATAACGTATTTTTTTTGCTGTTTTTTTTTGTGTGTTATTTTTTCAATACTTTTTTGTTTTTTCAATATTTTTTTCTGTTTTTTTATTTTTCGTTAATTACTTTTATTTTTTACTTTTACGTTTTTCTTTTATTTTTTTACTTATTTTTTCTGTTTTTATATTTTTTGTTTTCTTATATTTAATTTGTAATTTTTTTATTAGATGAAAAAATTTGAATATAATTATATAAAGTTACCCTCCTTCTTTTTTCCGGGATAAATACGGGTTTTGGACGGGTTGACGGGGCGGGGCGGTTCGGTCCACGGGTTAAGACGGGGCGGGTTAACACGGGTATTTTTAGAAATGACGGCCCAAACCCGTCGAAGACCCGCCCCGTTCTAACCCTTCGGTCCATCGCGGTCCATGGACGGTCCGGGGCGGTCCGGTCCATGGGGCGGGTTTGGGGCGGGGCGGGTTCGACCCGGCGGATTTTTGGTAAACACTAGATATGAAGAAGAACACGTTTATAAAATAAAATCGCCTTGATGTTTCATGTAGCAAGAATTTTTCTTCTTATTATTTTTTTCAGGATAATATGATCTTACTCTTACACGGTGGGAAGATGAAAGAATAAAAACATTTCTATCCAAATCCATAAAAACAAATTTTTTTAAATTTAAAAATGACTCAACTTAATAAAGAGGACTTATTTCCAATTTCGAAGATTACAGGATTATTTCCAATTGGAATCCAGTTTCTGTACTGTTTCTTGTTTAATCTTTTTAGGTATGGTATATACCTTATCTTTGTACCGATTGGTATAAAAGGTACAAAAAGTATAAGAGATTGGTTACTCCCATTATACTGTTGGTATCTGTTCTGTGATGATCCCGTTCGTTATTACCAGTCCCTATTCTACTTGCATCCGAATTCTTTTCGTCGATGCCACGATTTATCCTTAGGTATTATACTTATGTGCTTTGTTTTCCAGTTTCTATGGCTTCTAGTAGTTCTAAGCCACAAGTTCCATCTTCGGATGTCCCAGAAAAATCTGCCAATTCGGAACGACAGATGGTTGTTCGCCCATCAACTGAGGGAAACCTGGAAGTCGACACTTCTTCACCTGTTCGGGATCCCGAAAAGGGGAAAGGTCGAGTGGCTCCCAGAAAGGAGGTTTTTCGTCGCACCTCTCGTCCTCTTGATGAAGTATTCAAGAAGACGCCTACCTTTCAATCTCAACCCTGGAGTGAGAAGTCTTTGTATGCCTTCTCTTGTCAGATTGGTCTCACTGAAAAGGATGCCCTAGAAGCCGCCGCCCCAGAGGATCGACCTTATGATGAAGAAAAAGGGGCAGTTCTCTTCAAACCTTTATCGAGGTGTGGTTTCAAAGTCCCTCTTACACAGTTCGTGATCGACATTCTCTCGCTTCTCGAGATCGCTCCTGGACAACTTCACCCTAATGCCTGGTGCATCATTAGATCCTTCGAGACTGTGGTGACTTTATTTTCTTTGGCTATGGGCTTTGAAGGGATGACAGCTTCCTTACGGATGTTCGGGCATTACTTTGGGTTTTCAAAAGCTGGGGATCTTTGTACCGTTCGGAACAAAGTGAACATGGTCTTGTTCGGGAAGGTCAAGAAACTCGACAATTGGGAAACTCACTTCTGTTATCTTCGTCAGCCTTATCTGGATGTATTCGGGATTACCAAGAAGTGGAATAAAGATACCGACAGCTTCAATGGTGTCTCCATTGATCCTCCCACTGTAGAAGAATACGCTTTTCTCCTCAAGTTGGACTCAGTCATCAAAACCGAAGGTCCAATTCGCTTGGTTTTCAATGGGACTTCCTTAGAGGAAGAATCTCCGATACATCTCGGGGTTGAAACTGTTATTCCCCCAGCGGCCCCACCGAAGGTCTTAAAAAGGGGGGTTGGTTCTACCACTGCTTCTGAGCGCCGCCAGAAGAAAGCGCGACGAGATGCTGGGCCTGCTAAAGTGTCACATCCTGTAGTGTCAGAAGCAGGTATCTCGCTGAAAGGGGCTGGAAGTACTAGTGAAAAGGGTCCTTCTCACACCCGACCTTCCCTGGAGACATCTTCTCACCATCCTCTAGAAAGAGCAACTGTTGATGTTTCCGATGACGAGTTGTTCGTGGTTCCCCCTCGTTTGCCAAAACCTTGTTCATCAAGAGTTGTGATTCTCCCTGCTTCGGAACCTACTTCAGAATTTGTTCTCGAGGTCATTCCAGAACCTGTTCCCTCTCATCAGATTTCGGAGGGTTCAGCTCGTTCTTGTCCTCTAACTCCTGCCCGATCTCTTCCTTTGGAGGATGAAGACCTGATGCATTCTGCTTCTACTCCTCTTCAAATGCCTGCGAGTTCTCTGAGATCTCCCCTGGATGCAGCTGTTGTTACTCTGAACCCAGTATCTCCTTCATCTTCTCATTTAACTCATTGTTTGGCAGAGCTTCGAGCGATCTTTTCTGCTCAAGAAGCTCGCATTGCTTCTTTGGAAGTAGAGTTGGCGAAGGAGAAGTCAAAGGTACAAAATTTACATGTTGAACACGACCAGCATTATAAGGACTGGCATTCTATGACTCACAACTATGTAGACTCTAACAAATTCATTGTACTGTTCGCTCAGAATCTTCTGAAGGAAAATACCGAGCAGGCCAAGAAGTTGGAGGATTTCGAGCGGCTGAGGCATTTACTACTTTTAAAATTGGATTCATCCTTGAGACAGAAAGACCAAGTCATAGGTCTTCTGACTTCTACTCGGAAAGATTTGGCTGAAGAAACAAGTAGAAGGCAGAAGTCTGAGAACATCTCGAAAATACTCAAGGAAGAAGTAACAAAGCTATCAGTGGAGAATTCTCTTCTTGCTGGGGCGGCCGAGTTGTCTCAAGATGACAAGTATAAGATCTTTGAAGAACTTCTTCCTTCTTTCCTTCGTTCTCGTGCTTTCAAAAGGACTGCTGGAATGCAGTCGGCGTCAGTTCTTAGAAATGTTTTACTTCAGGTGTGTCGCGGGCTCCAATGGTCCTACCCGATTACAGATGAAGAATTTGGACTTCTTGCAGCTGATGAAATTCCACAACTTCCTCCCGTTGCCGAGTGCAGTTGGCGCCGTTCCGATGATCGACTTTTAGACAGAGCATCTGCTATTTCATTTTGAGTTCGTGGCACATACTCTACAGAAGCACTTTCAAAGGCAGCTAACACTGTTTTCACCTTCTCCAAGTATAGGGCTAGCCTTTCATTTATTGCTGCATATTCTCCTTTGATCTGGTTTACGACCAGCTGCGAATCCATGTAGAAACGCACACTTCTTGCACCGATTGCCTCCATAAGTCGCATACATGCCAGCAACGCCTCATATTCTGCGACATTGTTGGATACCTCGAAAGTCAAATGTATCGCATAATGAAACTTCTCGCCTTTCGGTCCTTTTATTTCAACGCCAACACCCGAACCCTTCTCAGAAGCTGCCCCATCCACGAATACTTCCCACACTTCTTCCTTGGGATTTTCAGTTTGTCTAGCTGTGCATTCAACTATGAAGTCGGCAAGAATTTGTCCTTTGTAAGCTGTCCTTGGTTCGAAACTCACATCATATTCGGACAATTCTACTGCCCATTTTAACATCCGCCCTGCTACATCAAGCTGTCCCAAAGCTTTTCGAAGAGGCATGTCAGTGAGCACTTTGATGGGGTGTGCCTGAAAATACAGTTTGAGTTTCCTGGATGCTATCATGACCGCGAACGCCACTTTTTCAACAGGAGGGTATCTTATCTCAGCATCTCGCAGAATGCGAGACACGAAATAGACAGGTTTTTGTTGGTTTTCTTCAATCCTGATGAGAGCTGCACTCACAGCTGTTTCGGAAGTTGCCACATAAAGATAGAGAGTTTTCCCTTTCACAGGTCTACTGATTGTCGGTGGTGTGGCTAAGTATTCTTTTATCCTTTCAAAGGCATCTTGACATTCCACTGTCCATTGGAACTTTTTGTTTTTCCTGATTGTTTGGAAAAAAGGTTGACACACTTCGGCTGACTTTGAAATGAATCTGTTTAGGGCAGCTATTCGCCCAGTTAATTCTTGCACCTCTTTGACTGTTTTTGGTGGTTCCATGTTCGCGATCGCCTGACACTTGCTCGGATGGACTTCTATGCCTCTTTCGGACACGATAAACCTTAAAAACTTTCCACTTCCGAGACAGAAAAAACTCTTCTTTGGGTTTAATCGCATCCCGACTTCTTTCATTTTCGCGAACACTCTTTCCAAATGTTGCACATGTTCTTCCCCCGAACAGCTTTTGATCACCATGTCATCGACATATGCTTCCATAATCTTCCCAATTTCTCCTTGAAACAACTTGTTCACCATCCTTTGATATTCTGCTCCTGCATTCTTCAGGCCAAAAGGCATGACCTTGTAACAATAGATCCCCTTTTCTGTAAGGAAACTGGTTTTTTCTTCATCTTCGGTACACATTTTAATCTGATGATATCCCGCGTTGGCATCGACAATGCTCAAGTGAGAAAAACCCGCTGTCGAATCCACTAATGCATCAATGTTCGGCAATGGGAAAGGATCTTTCGGACAAGCTTTATTGAGGTCAGTGAAGTCAATACACACTCTCCATTTGTTGTTAGGTTTCGAAACCACCACGGGGTTGGCTAACCAAGCAGGGCATTTGACTTCGCGAATAAACCCAGCTGCGAGTAACCTTTGCACCTCCTCCTCAATTATTATTCTACGTTCGGGTCCGAACTTCCTTTTCTTCTGATGCACCGGTCTGGCATTTGGGAAGAGCTTGATTTTGTGTTCCGCAATCTCCCTCCTAATACCAGGCATCTGCCGTCCTTCAGCGACAAAAATCTCTTGGTTTCTCTTAAGACATTCCTTCACTAATTCTCTGTCCTTGGCCCCGAGCGCCGTCCCCAGTTTAGTAGTTATTCCCTCACTCAGCTCTACTTCTTCCACATCTTCCCCTGGAGCGCCCGAACTGGGCACGCGCACTTTCTTCTCAACATTTCTCTTCTCTATTTGTGTTACTTGATCTATCACTGCTGCCTGATAATATTCTCTGGCTTTTTGTTGGTCACCTTTTACCACACCTACTCCAAGTCTAGTGGGGAATTTGATCATGAGGTGTTTGGTCGAAGCGATTGCCCCAACATCATTCAGAGATTTCCTTCCCAATATAACATTGTATGCAGATGGTGCATTAACCACTATGAACTTTACTCTTGATATTACACTGTTGGGTGGTTCCCCGAACTCAACTTCCAGATCAATTGTCCCAAGTGGTATCACGGTGTCTCCCGCAAAGCCAACTAATGGCGTGTCCATCGGAGTCAGGGGGTATGAGGCCAAATTGAATTGCCTTAACGCGTCGAAATATAGCACATCTGCTGAACTTCCTGTATCCACTAAGATCCTTTTGACACGTCTGCCATGTATTCGCAGCATCAACACTATGGCATCATCATGTGGGTAACGGACGCCTACGCAATCTTCAGGCCCGAAGGATATTCGGGTGTTAATTAGGGACCCCTCTGCATGCAAGTGAAATATCTCATAACGCGAAGGTTGAGATAATCATCTCGGATCTGCGTATGAAGCTCGTTGATGAGGTTTGTCGCCGCCAGATGCGTCCCCTCCTGCGATGAACATCACTACCGGAGATCCTTTGTTTTCTTCTCTAGGTTTATTCGGAACATTTTGTCGCTGAATGGGAATATTGTTCGGGTTGTTTCGGTTGTCGGTTCTTTTCCATTGGTTATTGTATGGTTTTCGTTGCCATTGGTTGTTGAAAGATTCTCTAATTCGGTTATCCTTGGCTCCTTCTTTCTCAATGTACTTCTCCAGCAGGTGCGTATGTCGGATTAACCTTTCTATTTCGTCCTTCAACTTCAAACAATCTCGGGTGCGATGTCCCGAACTGCGATGGTACTCACAGTAAGCCGACTTGTCAAACTTCTCTGCTTCTACCAATGGTTCAGGTTGTTGCAACTCCTTACTATCTTTGATGACGTTAAACAATCGCTCCCTGGGTTCTGTACATATGTGGTAGGTGGAGTATAGAGGTGCATATGCCTCTCCCGTCTTTCTGTAATTGTGGAGTTTGTATGTCGCTCCTTTTATTACCTTTGCATTCCTTCTTCTTCCAGAGGGAGATCCATTGCGAGGTTGAGGCAAAGGAGAACAACTTCTTCTCGTCGGCGTTGTGATGCGTCGCTCCGTGACATCTTGCCAACCCATTCGTTCTGCATCTTCCTCTGCTTGTATCACTTGTTGTGCACACTCCCTGAATTCTCGAAAAGATCCACAATCTTTTTTTATTAGCTCATATCTCAGATTTTTACTCCGAATACCTTGTAATACTGCCGCCAGCACCAGTTTCTCATCAAAATCGGAAACTTTGTATGCCTCTTCCGAGAATCTCGCGAGATATGCTCGTGATGATTCATATGGTTCTTGCTTTAGGGTCATGAGGCTTGTGCACTTGATGGTTGGTGCTCTTAATCCTCCGAATCTTCCCAAAAACTTGTCAGTTAGGTCATCAAAACTATGGATTGACCCTCGGGGTAGTCGCGAATACCATTCCCATGCACTTTCTGTTAACCTTGTCGGAAAAACTAAACACATCACCCTGTCGGATGCATGTGTGATGGCCATCATTGCTCGAAAGCTATTCACAAAAGCTTGAGCATCTTTAGCTTCTCCTCCCGGATATCTATCAAGATGGGGGTAATTTTTCATGTCAATTCGCGCCCCTTGGTATAATCTTCTCGCTAAGGCGCCGACAGGTGGTGACCCTGATCCTTCTGATTCACGCGCACTATCTGAACTATGTTCGCGGCACTGCCTTGTTTTCGCACGGCCTCTAGGAGATCTTTTCTCTTCGCGTTCCCTTCTTTCATTATTCAGGTTTCTTCCCGACAATACCTCTCTGTCTTCACCCATTTGTGGTGCCCTTGTTCTCTCCACTCGAGATCCTACGGGCTCTTGATTCACTTGTGGGTCAGGTAATGTCGGGACAGGGACTGCAAGAGATGGACTTGGGTTTGTTGGGATGATGTTTTCGGGAGGCATTGGAGTAGTTTGTGGCCTAGGATGTTCGAGTTGTTGAGGTGGTCGTGTCCATGAGTAAGGGTTAGGGGTGTTCCACGAATTATGTACGCCCCATTGAGCTGGATGGCCCCATGGAAAATAGGTGGATGGAGCCTCTGGTCTAGGAAAACCATAAGTATTATGTTGGGGAGGATACCAGTCTGTCATGTGGGCTTGAGGTATTGTGTGGTGAACATATCCCGTGGGATGCCATTGGAACATATGTGGAGGTTGTCCGACATTGTACACTTGTGGTGTTCCTGCTCTCCATGTTACGCTTTGGCGAGGATCGGCGACATATCCGTAACCTTGAGGAGGTGTTACATTTGGCATCTGTCGCGGATCTTGGATCTCCGGTCTTGGTGGATTGAACTGAACTGTTGTAGTTGGAGTAACTGATGTGAAGGCTGCTTGCAGTGTTTGCTCTACAAGGTTTGTGAGATCTGCTTGAGAGAGAGAGCGTTGGTTCTCTAAATTGGTGGTGCTTCGCTGTTTTGCTGTAGATGTTTCGGGTCTTTCCAATCTTGGTTCTTCGCGAGGTTGTTGAATAGCTTGCAAGATCGGGTGCATTGTAACTGGTGTTGTTCTCTCTGACTCCTCGCGAGATTGTACAGCTTGCAAGATCGGGTGTATCGCAACTGGCACTGCTCTTGTCGATCCCAGATCTAATGGTGTATCGTTGTCTGGCTGTTCGGGGT
This sequence comes from Rhynchospora pubera, assembly GCA_028095005.1. Lineage (NCBI taxonomy): Eukaryota > Viridiplantae > Streptophyta > Magnoliopsida > Poales > Cyperaceae > Rhynchospora > Rhynchospora pubera. The sequence goes on from CM051459.1 coordinate 364,960,861, forward strand.
TGACTGGTCGCGTAGTTGGATCGCCGACCACTGTTTGTGTTCTTGAAGTTTCAACGTTTTGCTTGTTTTGAAGCTCAGCGTTCATCAGATCTGGTTGTGGTGAATGAACTGCACCGCCTGGTGCCTGAGATGTGGAGAGCTCGATCTGGGTTTGAGATTCAGATCTAGCTTCATGAAGAACGCGGTGTTTCTCCTTGTTTAGTTTATCGGTAACAAACTCCAGATCCAACCGCCTGGGTTGAATCGCACTCCTATTCTCATCCATTTCTCAGGTTACCAAATGCAATTTTGAATTGCCAATGGTCGAATTCAGGTGGGCGCCAGTTGATAAGCTCAGTTATGGTAGAGATTAACAACGTGAGAGAGTTTAGAGATGAGAATGAGTAGAAAATGATCTTTATTGATTCTTTTGGGGATTACAATCTGTTTACAATTTGTCTAATACAGGCGTTCTTCTCTATAGAAATGCCAACCCCCTATACAGTGATCTACCCCTTCTATTTATAGGCCTATTTCCCATAACAGAATGCTGACGTCACCCGACAGCCGTTAGCCCACTGGGTGCCTCTAGATTCTCCCGACTTATATTCGGTGAGGTGTTCCGCATGAGTTTGTTATGGCCTGTCCTCCCGACTTCGTTTGGGGCGTGCTGTTTAATTTCACCTTTCCCGCTTCTTTACTCCCATTGCAGGCCTCTTTTGGGTTGGATTCCATCTTCTTCTATTTGGGGCCGAGCTTTATCAGGCCGGCCCTATCAAATTTCTTTTCCTTTGTGTGTCTTTTTGGTGAGTGATTCAATGAATAGCAGTTCTTATTCAGGGAGCAGCTACCAGTTCTGCGAATTTTCTAGAGAAGTAGACCAATCTATTATCTAATTATATGGAATCGAGCAGCGGAGTTCTTTCCAGTTCTAAAAATTAATGTCTCTTGATTCAAGCTCGAACAAACAAATCAGGATAGGTCACCGACCTTACAGTAAGCTCATCTCTTCTCTCATCTTGTCTCAAAATGTGCAGAGTCCATTTTCAAATGTATATAGTCTTTCAATGAATGGCATTTGTTTTCCCTGTTTTGTTCTCAGTGCCTGATGATTGGTCCTATTCTTGATACGCCGAATGTTTTTCGGGCAACTGGAAATGAAGGAAGTGACCTTAGTTTGGTATTAAATTAATCAGGTTGGCATATCAATTATTGATTTGTATTCCCAGTCAAGACCACGGTATCAAATTTTTGGGCCACTGTTCCTTTAGGGAATAGATTGTGTTTTCCTAAATTATGCTGTAATTAGGGAATTAATATAATTGTCTGCAAATATTTTAGTTATGTTGGTGACTGTTTAATTTTACATGATTAATAGTTTGTTTACTAAATTGTTGGATTGTTTGAGGCATATCATTAAATAAATTCTCAGTGCCAACAAGGCAATGTATTTTTCAGTGTGAAAGAGAAGCCCTTCTTCTGGAACATATTGACAGTTTCTATCTATAACAGGTGCAACTACGTTGAGATTGCAATATCAGCACCAAGTTACCATGCTATGTTGAAACAAGTTTTCTCCTCTTTTTCTTTTTCGTTTATTTTAGATAATTATTTCTTATTCAAGTCATGTTATTGAGGGCATTTTGGTCTTTTATATCTTTTGATATTTTGTGTATCGCTCTTAGATAGCATTTTGGTCTTTTAATTTGACCAACATCATAAGATAGCTTTTCTTTTGTTTTTTTTTTTAGGTTTGATGTTTGTCAAATTTTGGTTCAAGAGAACCGTTGGCTACCAGTAAAATAATTTCCTTTTAGGTACTATTTTTTATAGTTTATTTGTTAAGTTTTTTGTGGCGTTTTCTCACTTTCAGTTTGATATGCTTAAGTGAAATGGATGAAGGCTATGCATTTATATATTTGGTAGATATCTTCATTTATTTTTTAAATTACAATTTTATTGTATTTTATTTCAATTGCGAAAAGGAAAGGTTGGCCTAGATCAAATGATACAGTTGCAATGATATAAATGGCGATTGCTGCTATTGGGAATGGTTAATTCCATTTCTTTTACTATTTTTCTGTTGTGTTGGATTAACATTCTCTTGCACAAATGTATCATTGGATTAACATTTTCATAATGCTATGGTTGCATCATACTTTTTTTTTTTTTAAAAAAAAAGGGAGGTCTTTGCCATTTAATTTTTTTTTTTTAAATTAAAGATGCATGAGAGGCTTGAACCCTTAATCCCTTGGAAGCCAGTATAGTGCTCTTACCACTGAGCCACTAGACCACATGCATCATACTTATCTAATATGTATCTAATAAACAATCTTAGTATCGTTGAATAATTTAAACATATCATAGCCTTTTCCTTTTATTTTTAAGTATGTAATGCTTAACTATGCCATTGTTCAAACTAAGAGACAAATAACAAATTTGCACAATACATAAAAAATAACACTATAATGATAAAAAAAAATGAATCGCGCAACGTGTGAAATTCGCACCAGTGATTGTACAATCTTATGTATAAATATGCACAAAATCGAACAACTATATTTTTTTTATTATATGGATCCAAAAGAAGGCATGTTGCATAGCATTAGAATTCTTGACCGTCGCATCTGTGAATATGTTTCCCAATTCGTTCGGGATGATCTCAGGTCGCCTTATGATTCTCCCACATGCTAAATCCTTTTGATCGTAGTGATATAAAAATTTTTGTACCATCCTCTAGTAATTATAGCGATATTTTAGGATTCAACAAGTACATATTCTTTTGATTTTTTTTTTCCGATCCAGTGGTACCTATAACCAGGGAAATTAATGATCGTAGGGATATAAGCCCGCGCGAGCAAGCATCTCTTAAGTGAGAGGCACCCGTGGCTGAGGCTTTGATATGCGAGGGGATATATGATCTGATCTCTCTTTTTGTTTTCTCTTAAAACGGAAAAGACATAAAAAAGAGTTGGACATTTACTTATTGTTTTTGTTTGAGTTCGACTCATTGTATTTTTTTCTTCTCTTCCTCATATATTTTCTTTGGGTCTTGATTTACGAAAAATTTGCCTGTTTTGATTGGCTTTTTGAGGTTGAAGGTGGACCAAGTCTCAGGTTTTTGAGTTGGTTCTGGACTTGTTCAAGGGCCTTGAATGTGTCAGAGCCTTCTGGTGCTATTGCCCTTCTGAGCTCTCTTATTTGGTCCTTGCAATCCTCAAATTCTTCTTTGATCTTAACAAGCAGTTAGATAATGGTGTTTTTCTGTTTGATAATTCTTGAAAGCCTTCTTTGTATTGCTTCAGATGGTTAAACAAAACCAAGGATTGGCTCCTTAAGTGATTATGTTGCTCGTAAAGTTTCTTTGTATATTGAGATGTCAGCAAAGAGTCGCCAATCGCTCGTAAAGAATATGTTCGATTATATATTTATTCTTAATTTCTAAATGATTTTTTTATTTTAAATATTCTAGGCTGGTTTTTTAAGTTCGATTATATAATTTATGATATTTTGTCCTAAAACTTGAATACTTATTTTAATTACACATCTGGTTTTTCTTGGGACAATATTGGACTCCTCAAAACATTTAAATATGGGTAGAGGCAAAATCCCATTTTTTTTTGTTTTAGGTGACAAATAATTAATTTTTCTTTAAAAAAACGTCCAAAAAATCTGGACCCCGCGTGTGTACCGCCCACATGAGTTTTCATTAGTCATAAAAAATAATAAGTAACGGTATAAAAAACTAGCTCCGCGTGAGTAACACTACTAACCACCCCCTATGTCTTTAGTAAATAAATAAAAGCAAATAACTAAATAAAAAATACCACGCAGCAAAAGTCTTCGGTCAACAAAATAAAATAAAATAAAATAAGAGCGTTTGGAACTCTGGCTACAAATGACGACTGGGCCTGTTAGTATTAACATCTGTTCCGCTCTTTCGTTTCGTTCTGTTTCGTTAAATGAAAGATGAAATGGATTTCATTTTTAGAAACGGAACGGAAACTGAATTGAAATTTGTTAACGTAAATGAAACGGAATACGAAAATAGGGCTGAAATCAATAGAAAAATAGTGATGGAACGTTAAATAGAACAAATTTCTATTACTTTGACGAAACAGAACGAAATAAAATAATCATTTCGCTCCGTTATCGAAATGGAACGGAAATAAAATTGTCTGTTTCCGCTTCCGGTATAAACGTTTGACAGGTGATTGACTGCGTCTGCATACAATGGCACTATCAACGACCCCTTTTAGCCAATGTTTTCAAAACCGTACCGGCATCCTTACCGGCCAGATGATGGAAATCCGGTATTTCCTGGTATTTTCTGAAATTTTCCGATTTTTCCTCTCACAATATCGGATACCGCCGTTTCGATTACCATTCCGGTTTCCGGTATTATCGGAAATTTCTGGTATCCGGTACTGTTTTGAAAACATTGCTTTTAGCTCAGCGTGAGTATCACTGTCAAACACGAACCACCCCACCTGTGTGGCTATGTGACCTATGTCTTTAGTAAAGAAATAAAAAGATACCATCCACCAAAGTCTTCGGTCAAAAAAGTAAAATAAAATATCACCCACCTTACCTTAACCCAAGCGTTCAGTCTTTTATATATATATATAAATACATTCCAACTAAGCCTTCAGTCCCACTTACCAGCCACTGTTAAGTTCTCTGGAAAAAAACTAAGCCTTCAGTCAAAAAAAATTAAAATTAAAATTTAAATATCACGACATTTATTTTTGAAAGAAAAGATAGTGAACATTTTCTACTTCTATTAAAAAAACAGAAACGAAGTTAATTAAAGCCGAAAAAACACAGAATTCAAACAGACCTAAACCTAATAGTCACAATGGTCTAAATATTCTTTAAAAACGAGGGAAATGAGATCAATTTTAAACGAGGAATAGTCACAATGGCTCCGTTTGGATGGCTTCTTTCCGGAATAAGGAATAAGGAATAATCACTTTTTACCAATAAATTTATTTCTAACCATCCAAACTCTTCACAAAAATTACACACTTCCCAATAAATTTACCCCTTTCCAATAAATTTCTTCCCTTCTTCCTTCTTCCTACCTTATTCTCAACGCATCCAAACGGAATATATCACAACATATATTCCATGATTTTACAAGGGTGATGAGCGTTTTCCAGTTAGTCTAACCGAGCTGAAAATACAAATATGTAATAAGATTATAAATACCTATTGAATGCCAAATTTAATGAATTCTCTCCCCATGGATATATATCCACTATGCTAAGACTAATTTTATAACTGGTAATTAAACACATATGTAATAGCGTGTGTTGTGTACTTGTGTTGTAATTAACTGCAAACATGTAAGTCAATTTCGGTTGGATGTGTTTATGATAAATCAGAGGTCAAGTCTATTACTTATTTTAAAATTTAAAATGTTTATAAAGAACCCTAGACGATCGGTTGGATGCAAATTAGTGACTATCATGTAATATGCTAAACTTACAGGGTAATTTGCAAAAGATATCAAAGCATGTCGATGTTGATGTATATATAGCACATGAAATTGAGCAATAAGCAACGAACCATGGATTCTTCTCTCAAAACCCTCCTACATAATAACATAGCCTCTATATTCTCAATCACACAACTCCTTAGGTGGCTTTTGGTCATTCTTTCTGTGTCGCAAACATTTTCTCTTTGCAACGGCTACGTCTATACACTCATAAGAGCGGGAAGTACCATGCAATATGTCGTATTCGACACAGGCAGTACAATTTTTTGGATTCAATGCCACCCCTGTGATCCGTGTGTCGATCAAGATACACAGCATTAGAGCGTGGATCCTAAAAAGATCCTGCGATGGTCGGACTCCCATTGCCCTACTACGAACCCAAAATTTTTTGATGATGAAGGGTTGTGTGCATATCTTGTGAGGTACAATGATGGGACCACAACCAGTGGAAAACTTGCCCGGGTGACATATGGTATTTTCAACAGTGAATTTATCGTATTTGGGTGCTCCTACAGCACAACACCCGAATCAGCTTTCGGAAATCCTATAATCACTGGAGTCCTTGGTATGGGGAAAGAATGGGACTCTCACTCTGTTGTGAGCCAAAATTGGGATGGGAGGTTCTCCTTTTGCTTCGAATCAGACACTGTTGAATTACAGCGGGACCGCATATTGGTGGGCCCAGATAGCAAGGTCCTTCCTGGTGCCAATGAATTGGAAATGATTGAGGGAAGGGTTGAGTCTCATCTTTATGATGTCCGACTAGAAGGCATGCATGTTTGGAGCTCGGATGGCTGGCAGGAGATCAATGTTGATCCGGGAACATTCGATGGAGGTTGCGTGCTCGACACGGGCACTGCGATGACTCATCTTGTTGCAGACGCATACGATGCAGTTGTTTCATCAATGAACGATTATTTTAAGCGTCAAGGTTTTATCAGACAATTTAGTAATCCTGGATTTGAAAAGTTGTGTTATGAACCTAATATAACTACAAACTTGTCAACGGTTCAAGCACCTCCGGTAATGTTACAATTTAAAGGCATCTCGGGTGATCCAGTTTATATGATGTGGGAAGAAAAGCAACTATTTGACACAGATAAATTCGGTGGTAGGTGCCTCCAGATCGTGCCAACATATGATCCATTCACCACAATTGGAGCCCACCAAATGACTGACATTTTCTTCACTTTTGATCTGGTGAAAAAGCGGATTTACTTCTCGCCACTTCCACATTGTAATGTTTAATTTTCGTGCGTTGCGCGATTTCATCAATATTTGAATATTTTAGAGATGTAACGAAAAAAATTGAGGGAATACAAAATTAAAGGATTTCATCCCATTTGCATTGATATTCTCCACTAATTATATCACAAAGGAATTCATTTTTTTTATATAAATTAACAAGATAATTCCAATAGCAGTTGAGTAGTTTAAAAAAACAGTTGACTAAATTCAAAAAAATAATCACCACTCAAGTCTTATATATAGATTCCCCCCCCCCCCCCCCCCCCCCCAAAGAAAGAGAAATAAGATGGAAGAATTTCTGGATCCTACATTCCATCCCATTAAAAAGATGATGCTGAACCTATAGTTAATAACCGAAGAAAGTATGTGCTACAAATAATAAGGGGCTCCAAAGCCCTTGCATTTCAGCAACAACAATTATATCCTACCTACATATTAACATCTAATTCAAGTTATGAACTAAAGCGAAAGACAAAATAAAACGCATCTTGAATGTTCCTTTCAGATTTTTATTTTTTTTTAAAAAAAAAACAACAAAAAGAAGAAGAAGAAAAGTAGATAATGACAAAGTGGGTTCAAAACCATACCATAAAATCAACTATTCGAAATAAGAGCCCCATCACAGCTGAAAACATAGATACACGGGAGGAATTACGCTGGATGCACATCAATTTCTAAATTGAATGAACAATTTTAAACAAAACCATATCTAAGAGGGGGGGAAAAAATCTAACCTTCTACTCTTCTAGTAAATACAAATATTCTTAACGTGCTAAACTAAACACTGAAACTGCCGAACTGATCGGAGTACCAAACGTACCTATTGTGATCTGACAAACTTACAGCAAAATTTACCTTGGAGTTCTAGCCTTCAAGCACCTACCAAATATCCCACATTTGATGAGGGAGTGTGGTCTTCTGGACCTAATCCTTAATTTTGAAAGCTGTGCTGAAATCTGAAATGAAAATAAAACAATCTATAATGGATACAATGTAAAAGGCACCTAAGCTTGCTTAGAGTGACGATTTAGATTCATGAGCAAATAAGATTAAAGAGCTTCCAACTATTTATACATGTATTAAGGTCCAATAATAATATTATTTATGCCTTAGTGCCCCCTCAAGATCATACTCTTGTTTTTTTCCCTTTTGCTTTAATTTTTGGGTCTACATTCACAAGTACATGTTTTGTTTAAATAAACTTTTATCAAGGAAATTGAAAATACTTGCCTTCTTTCGACTAGCTTTAGTTGCTCTCCAGCAGAGTAAACTTCGTGAACTAGGTTCCAATCTCCTGCAAAATCTCAACTCATCAGTACTTTTTCTAAACATTAACTTGTAACAATTTAATATGTAATAAGGCAAAACAACTTACAAATTCTCCCTCTCAAGTTTTTCAGCAATTGACGCATCTATACTTCTTGTACCCATTTCCCATCCCTCTGACAAAGGTGCCAAATGGTGTTGGAAGCCTGAAGAAACCCCTCCAATGAAACGTTTATTTCTCTTCCCCTTACCCAATCCTATGGGTCCAGTTCGAATTATTTCACCTTCAGTCAGAATATGGGGCCCAATGGCTCTGACAAAATTATCGTTCTCATGTCTAGAATAAAAAGGCCTACTGTGGCTGGTCAGTGACCCTCTCAGTGTCATACCATTATCTGGATTTTCAATTTCTTTTTTGGATTCGTATCTGATTTCAAGTATGACTCCACAGGAGAGTGTAGCCTCAAATGCATTTAAAATCTGGCCTCTAAACTTCTCGGCTTTGGATTTATTTGCATTCGACCTAAATGTTAATTGTACAGTTGGAGCTGCACAGAGAGGCAAAAGGAAAATAAATGAATAAATCAGAGAATGAAGCATCTTAAATTGTTTTTATGAAGATGCTTGGTACTCCCAACTCCAAAATAATTTCCAATTCAATTGTGGGAAAATAGAGAACAGTAAGGACAGTAAAAAATTCAAAGAACTAACTCAAAACGCTACCTTCTCCTAATGTAACTGAATTGAGCTTTGCTTCTTGGATCAAGAACCTTCTAAGTGAGTTAGACTGAATGTTGTCAAGCACTTCTTGCCAGATTTGGCTATTATCAAGCCTACTTCTCGCACCATAATTCGAGGTGCTGGGAGCATTTTCGTCATTTCCCCTCCTAGGAGGTAGGGCATTATCATGGTTTCCTTGCATAACTCTCTCGTGTAAACTTTCATGGATAGGAGTATGATTATTGCTTGGGGTTCCACCTGACGACGTAGGAAGCATATAATTTTGATCGGGAGCCAGTTGAAGCAATGCAGCGGTTAGCCATGTGACCTTGTTTGTTGCAACTCGTAGTTGCTTCTCAGCTTCAGAAAGTATCCTCAGAGCCTGCCGCAATTTCTCCATGTCATCCTTTGATACTGTTGCAAGCCAACATTAGAAAGGAAAGAAAGGAAATGTTAACTATAAACTTTCACAAAAAGATGTCCTTACAAAGGACACTTGTTGTTTCAATAAATCATGCAAAATATCTCATGTAAAATCAAGGCATGCAATAAAGACTGCCTAAAATATCTCAGGTTATGGTGGTACCTACCATAGGAGTTGGTGATTCTTGACCCAATATATACATGCACACGCGCGTGTGCGCACACACACATTTAATGACTAAATAAGGCAAATTTCCAAAATGTAATTTTTACTAATTAACTCATCTGTGATAAACAACTCGAAAAATCTGGGTCCAAATACTCTATACTTTTGCAATTGACAACAGTTCAAAGAATGAGCATGCAAACAAGACCAACAAAGTCGTAATATATTGGAAGTGTTTGGAACTTAGCTCTTACCAAAAGTAATTATGTTGTATATCTAATGGAAGAGGTTGCAAAAGTAAAAGATATAAGAGCATGACGGGGAAAGTTGTAAAACTATTGAAGTTTTTGTTTGCTTACAGTTTGGCCGCTTGAAAAACTTTCTACACCTTCCCAAAGTGAGTGCATAGTTCCCAGAAAGAATGTCGGTAATTACTGTTGCGAGTTGTGACATTAAAGCCAAAGGTTCCACTCCGGTCTCTATTATTTGCCTTAATTTTTTGACAGTATTTATTGTGTCAGCTGCTAATGCCAAGTCAAGCAGGTCCACCAGCTTCTCATCCGAGATCATCCCGACCTGACCACAAACATCAACGAAATCAAGCAACATGCATATACAAAAGCTTAAATAGGATAGAAAAAGTAATAATATGATAAATCCTCCATCAATTTTCTGTCTAACCTACATAACCCTAAAATATGCCAAACCCCCTACCCTCAAATTTTAAATATAATGTGAAAATTATTTTCCATGTCTATCCTTCCTCAGTTTCAGCTAAAAACTTAGTAAACAAAAAATTGTATTCGGTATAATTACATCGAGCACAAGAGAAGGGGCATATGTGATATTTACCATATTCTAACAAGGATATATAAAGTAATAAATTATGATGCCTGTTAGGGTATGCATATGAAAGCTTAAAAAAGAAAAAAAATTAATTTTAAATTGTATCCTATCCGCAAGTCCACAGCATTAGAAAGCTTTAAGTTCGCAGAAAAACTACATTCAACCTGAACATATATAAGTTCACGAGAAAGGGAGAGAAGGGCAAAAATAACTCACAAGTTCTTGAACGAGAGAAACTGAAATCCTCTGGCCCAACAAACTCAGCTGCTCAAGAGTCATCTCAGCATCTCTTAAAGACCCATCAGATCTAGAAGCGATCAATTTCAAAGCATCTCTATCCACTTCCAAGCCTTCACTGCTGGACACCCATTGCAATGCATTTACTATTTCCAATTCCTTCAGCTTAGGGAAAAAGAATTTCTGGCACCTTGAAAGGACCATGTGTGGCAGATCAAGACCCGCACTGATTAAGATAAAAACCACATTGTTACGCTCCTTGTCGATAGCCCTTGTGATCATACCCCACATATCAGGAGGTAGATTGTTGCACTCATCGATAATCAGAACATGGTATTTATTTAAGTTGTAATTAAGGGTCTCAAAGAGTTTCTCTAACTTGGTAGAATTATCGACAGGGCCTAACTCTATTATGTGCCGGTTCTTGCCGAGGTTGTGGGAAATACAGGAGTTGCACATGTCACAAGGTTTAGGTTGTTCAGCTGATTGGCAGTTCAAAGCCTTGGCAAAGGCACGTGCACAAGAGGTCTTTCCTGTTCCGTGGGGCCCATAAAAGAGATAAACCAAGCCGATCTTTTTCCTTGCAACAGCATTCGTCAAGGCCTGTGTGACCAAACTCTGACCAACTATGTCCTTGAATGTTTTTGGCATATACTTCTGAGTCAGGCTACGACTTTGTCTGTAATTGCTTTTACCAGATCGAGAATCAGATGGTATGTCAGAATAGGAATCACTTCCTGATTCCTCAACCAGTAATGGAAGTGTATCAGATTCTGATTCTGATTTAGTTTCAGAATCTGATTCTGTTTCAGTGTTTATCCGAAAGCTTGCCCGATCCAAATTTGACCCACCCGCTTGAAAATGCTGGGAACTTCCATCTGCATCTCTGACCCTTGCATCGGCAAGGGCGCAAGATAAGCTCTTTTCGATGAAAGACTTGCCCCTGTGATGAATCCTTGACCAGTTCCATGGAATCCCACACACATTTTTTGTATCTCGATTTGCATCCAACTCCACTTGTTTTCCCTCTCCAACAACCTGAGACTTGTGAGACTTTTCTGAAATTCCAACCATAGCCCTGGGTCTCCTGACATTAACACTGCGGCGATCTCTCTTTGCCCCTTTATACCTGTGTCTCCTCTTGGGCATCTCTTCCAGCTGCTGCAATAGGGTTTTGAGCTCCTGTGTACTCTTTCTGCTCTTTTTACTGGACACATCCAGTTCACTGACAGATCTGGGGCTAGTTGAAGGATCTTGGAGCGACCGGGACCGCTGAAGAGCTATCAAGTCCCTTATAAGCGTCTCATGCTCTGACGAGACCCGTATCGGGCTGTGCCGGTGCATGTGGATGGAATTGGTAAGGTGTACATGCGATTCAATGTGGTTTTCTCTTCCTAGGCTGGTTTTGTTCCGCTTAGTAGTTCTAGCCATGACTAAAACTTCACTTTGGCATTGAAATTGTGGGTTTTCATTGTTCCAAGTGGTAAAGCTAGAACTTTAACCTAATACAAAAAAGGAATCAAATTGAGGGAAATTCGGAGTGGTGTTACTCTCAAAATCAACATAGAAAAGAGAAACGAAACGACTAACCTGAGAGAAGCATTGCAAGTTGTCACCTGAATCAATGGAGGCGTTACTCGAGAAGCTCTCTCTCTCTTTCTCTTTCTCTTTGTTCTTCGTCTTCAACTGAGAGAGCTCTCGCAATGTTTTACGCTTCTAGAAGTCGGTGCTTGGTTGCTTTTGCATTTGATGATTTGACTGTGGCCGAGTAATAAATATTGTATTTGGTAGAAGGAATCATTGAATCATTGGATTCTTAACGATTATTGGTTTAATGCCATGTGTGTCGTTTTGTGCTATTTATGACTGCATAGTGTATATTTTCATTATTTCTATGGTCCATTAAGGATTGGATATGTTTATACTTTATACTGAAGATAATCACATCTGTAGCCAGCGTCTGGCCAAAAGGAGCAAGGGAGCGAAGAATTTGCAGGAGGATATATTTTCACTAATTAAGTGTTAGAGGTGTTTTGATTTTTAACTATAAGTATACTTTATTGCTATATGTGATAAATGTAACATTGTGGGTATAGCTTTCAACGGCAGCTGTTATGCCGTTTGCCGTGACGTGAAACCACTCACGAAACGGTAAGTGGCAGAGTGGAATGAAGCGTTTCGATAACGGAACGGCAAACGAAACACATAATTGTACCGTTTCGAACTGTTCCACTTCATTTTCAGTAAAAATACATGCAATTTTTAAGTGGGACGAATAGTGGCATGGATTCTTGTTCCGTTTTCTAAACAGAACGGTAAACGGTATGAAATGCAATGCCATTTTCTTAACGAAACGACAAACGGAACGGCCTGTTCCGTGCCATTTCACCAAGTTAGTCAGGTCTAATTGTGGGTATGGCTTTGGTTTTCTTTCTTCTTTTCTCTCTTTTCTTTTCTTTTTGTAATTATATTTTATTTAATAAAATTCGCCAGTGTGGTTCTTTGTCACCCAACCCTCAAAAAAGAAAAACATTGTGAGTACATACTCTTTTTGTCTATTGATTGATTGGAGCAATATTTCTCTGCTAGACATCATTACTGTCTTATATAAATTTAATTTTTACTTCATAGTTATTTCCGACTAAATTGTCAAATAAAATAATTCAATTAACAATTTATTTATTTTGATAGTACTAACAATTTGTTTTCGCTCGTCACATATTTGATACAATCTATCATTTTAATGCATGCAAGTTTTTTCACACATTCAAAATGTTTAGTTTAAATCATTCGGATTTAGTTTAGTTTATCAAAATTAAGACATGCGATGAAATACGTACATGTCTAGTTGAAAAGGCAAAATTTGTTAGAGAGCAAAAAAATGGGCCTTTAATATTGCTCCCACTTTACTAGACAGAAAAGACACTAACGGCTAGATAAGTACTTTCTATGGATTTGACCCTCAAATATTTCCAGTATAACACAATTATGCGCACACCTGTATAATATCCTATGCACAATGTTTTATTATCTTATTAAATGCAGGATTGACTTACAACTTGGATACTAGATTTTATTTCGATTGACAAAAAATAGCATAATTTGGTTTAACCACTATATTGAAATATTACTCCACTATTATGTTATTTCGATCAAAAATCAACTATATATATTATTTTACATTTGATTGTGGAATCTGAAATTAAAAGTTAGTGCCTAGCATAAGCCATCTGAACGCATCTAAATGGTACGAACACATTCTATCCTGAGGTCCCAAAGAAGAATTTATAAGAGAGTAATAGATGGGTTCATTGGCTGGGGACATGGTACTTGACAGGTAATTAATTTGGGCCATACTTAGAAACTTGATAGGTAGCGAGTAGCGACAATTGTACTGGTGGGACAAGTCATGGTTATGAGACAGAGGGGTTGGTGGAATAATGGTGCTATTGGTGTATGATGAGGTGGTGACTGCCACGTGCGGTGGGGTCCACCTTAGAATGTTAGAGGGACTGTTTGGATCGTTTAGGAATTTGGAAAATTTGAAGAAGTTATAATTTCTAGGAATAAATTTATTGAGAATTATGTAATTTTGTGAAAAATTTAAATTGTTTATAATAAATTTATGGTAGGAAGATGAAATTCTTCAAATTTTTTGGGAATCCAAACAGCCCCAGAGATCGGATTCTTTTGTTGTGGTCATGCGTGTTAATTGTTTATTAAGAGCAAGAGTGCGCAAATCATACGCCAAAGTTTATGGATTGAGACACAAGGATTTGATGGTTTAAAAGTTTGTCGAATTGAACAACAGAATGGTTCTTTTTTTTTCTCTTTTTTGATGTTGAGCATTTTAAATATTTAATTGGATTCTCCTCTATTATTCATGATGAAATGGTCGGTTTTGTTAGTCGTAAATTCCGCAGTCATTTGCTTGTTGAAAGCCACGACATGTAGTATAAATTTTCTTATACAGCATTATTATGTGTAAAAACCGCCAACTATGTTTTTAAATAATTTTGTAGAATGTTTTTGTTGGGTTTAAATTTCTATTTGAAGTTGAACAAGCAAGTAAACTCTAGAAACGCCGGCCCTTTGAATTTATTGGACTTAAAAGATATCACTATATATATACTGACTGGTGGAATTTCGTAATCAAACTATTAATTATGAGATCTTATCTGTATTGGACGATAACAAAAATTAACATCGCGTACACCCAAACAACTAAAAAGTTGATTAATTTTTTAATTTTACAAACCTTAACGTATATCACTGTTGTTGCAAATCTTAATATATAGCACTGCTATTGTCAAAAAAAAAAAAAAAACGGATTTGTCCATTTCAAATGTTTTTTTTTAGCTTTAATTAGTGGCCAATGCCTAAACTATTTATGTTGATTCTTTTTGGAATTGACCCTTCTTTTACTGGCAAGTCAATTTAAGTTTGCTGATTCGTCATGCTAGCAACGATTTTCAGTTAAAATAAATCAAAATACCTAAAAGAAAAACAAAAGAAACGAAATCAACGTGTTTTCCTCTCATTTAATAAGTTACAATTAAACATGTGTTGTATAAATATAAACTGCCAGTCATCCTAACTAAAATTTTAAAATAATTGTTAAAAAATTCTTTGATAACCCACAATCAGTATTTGGAATGCGAAATATATACATTATATACACCACACACCATACACACAAAAAAATAATAAAATTTAATGCAAATATTATCGCTATCAAAGTGGTTTAAAAAATGTAACGATCAAATGATACTTAAATTCAATAGCAATGATACACTTAACTAATTAGAATACTGACAATCAAGTATACCAAATAAACGTATTAAAAATTTTATTCCAAAAATTTTTAGCTTTTAGACTGAAAAGTACCTAAAAACGACCTAACAACGGTTTGAATGCCTTAAAAAAAACATACAAATATTAAATAGACATGGCACGGCGGAATCACATCCTCTATCCACCTTTTAAGGTTGGTAGAATGCCGACCTCTGATCTGAACCGTTAGATCTAATCTCAACGGTTAAGGGAACTCCGTGTATGTAACCAGATTGATAGGCTCGAAAAAAGATTAAATCTAACGGCTCGGACCAAATGTTGGCACTCTACCAACCTCAAAAGGATGGTAGAGGATACGGACCCGGCACGGGCGAAGTCACAGCATGTAGCATCGACACGGCCTATGATTGTGTCCCCACAGTTTCTCAAGAGAGACAGGGATCCGCACCCTACTCTACTATACATTATGCGCCACATAAAATCAAATCATCTCGGAGGCAAGCAAGAAGGCGTGCGAAAGAACATGGAGCACGAGAAAAAGGCAAACGAGCCACGTAGGTATTATTGCACGAATATCAAGGAGAGGAAGTGCCGGCGGTCTGGATCAGCTCCGGAACCAAGGTAAAAAGACTAGAAAGGACCCAATTAAATAAGTCAAATGACACACCACGAGTCATAAGCAGTGCATTTGATCGCCTTTAATGATGCCTGTCGCTTCCTTTACACCCACTCAATCATGCGCTTATCCACCTTCCCTATGTCCTAGGTGGTTTGTAATTCTATCTTCGTAGCTGTTTATTTTGATCTTAATTATGAACTCCTAAGATTACACCTACCTTTTAATTTGTGTAGGAGAAATGAAAATTGAAAAGGCTACGAGTAGAAGCAAGTATACCAAAAATGGTATTGGGCCTAGGCATATGGACCTCTTCAATTTTAAAAGTGAAACAATGGGCTGGACCGGCCCATAAATGGTGTTGTTTAAGATTTAAGAGATATAAGAAGAAGCACAGGTGATTTTTATCTTCAATCCCACATTATTACAAGGCTAATAAATCGATCAAAGAATTGCCGAGAAACTAAATCAATCAAAGAATTTTAATTGTTTTAACTGTACATGAGAAAAAGGCAGGAAAGAGGAGTGACATGAGTATGTAATCATCTTATTAATTACCAGGAAAGAGGTGTGTTATAACTTATAAGAATGGTCAGAAAAATACAAAGAAAGAATTCATAGTTCCAATGTAATCCAATGAATTGATAAAATAAAGGCCTTGTCATATACTATATCGAATTATTTGAATTGTTGAAAAATCAAATTAAAATCAGAGTGATTTTTGTAAAGAAAAAAATACAGTGAATTTAGTGACTCAATATGCATTCCAAAAAATATGAGCGAATTAACTCTAAGCAAGCGCATAAAGAAAAGTCGGTTATATATAGAGAAAGCACAACAACCTTTCTTTGTTCACATTTCTTTCCGATACTCTTTTTTGTTGATCTTGTTAGCTCCATAAATAAATTCATAAAGTCTGTTTTGAATTTTCCTTCGGCTTTGAGCGTGATCATTTTTCTCGTCAAAACACGCAAACAAAACTCTTTAAATTAAAAATTAAAAATTAAAACACACCTAAGTCATGACCGTTCAAACTGGGTCCCACACGTCAACCTCCCTCAGTTCCCTTTCTCTCCTTCTCCTTCCTTCCTCATACAGAACCCTTACCCTTTCTTAACAGAAAACCCGTTCACAATTAAAATGACATAAAAAGAAAGAAATTTACAAACCAGCTCTCAAGTCTCAATCCTTTCCTCCATGGATTCAGCCAAAAAACCCTTTTACCATTATAAGAAAGAAGAAGTTTACAAAACCAAACCACCTCTCGCCTCCATGGATTCAACCAAGAAATCAGCACAATCAAACCACCGAACTCTAACCAAAACACTATCCAAGCTTCTCCATCCCCGCCACAACAACACCTCCAATTTTCTCCAATCACTGGTCTCCTCCAGTTCATCTCCTTCCACTTCTTTCAGGTTCACACCAAACACATACACCTCAGAGGAAATGGAATCCCTCCTTGGCCAACTATTCGCAAGTGTGTCATCGATCAAGGCGGCATATGCACAACTCCAATTGGCACAGTCTCCATATGACCCAGAATCGATCCAATCGGCTGACCTTGCAGTTGTCACAGAATTACGTCGTGTGTCAGACCTCAAGCGGGGTTTCTTCAGCCACAGCCTCCAGTTGAGTTCTCCTCTCCAGTCTCAAATTCTTGAACAACACAGCCTTTTGAAAACATATGAGATAACTTCCAAGAAGCTTGAATCTGATGTTGATCAGAAAGACTCTCAATTGATATCACTTCGGTCTGAGTTATCACAACTGAATTTAAAAATTCGCGAATTGGAGATGAAGGCATATCCCGGTAAAACACTGGCATCTCTTGATGGCCTTCACTTGTCAGGTCTCAATCCGACGCATTTCTTATGTGCACTCAGGTTTGCGGTTAATTCGATAAGACATTTTGTACGGTTGATGGTAGAACACATGATACATGCTGGTTGGGATATGGATGCTGCGGCGAAGGCGGTACATCCTGGTACAACGTTAAAATCTTCGGTCCATCGAAGCTTCTATTTCGAATCATACATATGTAACATCATGTTTTCAGATTTTCACATGAAGGATTTCAACTTGGAATTTTTGCAAGATAGAGAGAAATGGGACAGTACCAAATTCTTCGATGAGTTTATGTCAATGAAATCATTAAATATTAAGGAATTATTAGAGGGAAGAGAGGATAGTTTTACAATTGAATTCAAACTGTTTTTAAGCGCCAAGTACTTGAGCATGGTTCAATCCAAGATGGAGTTATCTTTCTTTGGCGACCTTGATCAAAGAAATACAATCAAATCATTGCGTGAATATCCAAATTCAGAATGGTTCATGGGTTTTGCAGAGATGGCCAGAAGAGTTTGGCTGCTCCATTGTCTCTTTTTCTCGTTTGGACTGGAGAGGAAGGTCTCCATATTTCAATTCAGAAAAGGAGCCCGTTTTTCTGAGGTGTACATGGAGAACGTTTTAGCTGACGAAAGTGGTGGGGCCGCAAAAGTACCGACCAACCGGGATAAGGTCGTTGGGTTCACAGTTGTACCGGGTTTTCAGGTCGGTATGACATTGATTCAGGCCCGTGTCTACCTATCATCTGGTATAGTGGTATGGATTGATGGACGTCTGGTGAACTCGTGTTTCACTTAACACACATGCAAGAACCTCAACAGAAATAGTCACCATCATCTCCATTTCATTTAAAATGGAGCGATCCATTTTGAGGCATTGTCGCCTGTCGGCTGAGATTTGTAGGTGCCGGTGGGCCCACAACCACGTAGGATACAATGACTTGAAGGCGCCGCTTTATAATTAAAGTTATTAATTAGAAATTTTTTCTTCCTTAGCATATATTTTTTTTAAAAAAATTCTTACCCTAGTGAGTATTAGCCAACAGCAAATGATGTCGATGGTTCAATTGTAATGTAATAAGATATATTAATGTACAGTGGAAATTTTGCGCACGATTGGTATAGAGAATGGTTAGACAAAAGTTTGAAATGTTGAATAAGAGGTTGGTTACAAAAGGGCTGTTGAAATGAGTGGTGTGTGGTATAAGAAATACTTTATGTGGTGAAGGGACTATTTCAGTCGTCGTCGTATTCAATTATTAATTTAGCATCTGTCTTCAACTATTTGTTTGTCGTGTCATATTTATTATGCATTCAATACTCATGGGGTAGTTTTCAGTTGATAAATTCTTTTAATTTGGACTATGGATAGCCAGAAGAATACAATAATATATATATATATATATATATATATATATATATATATATATATATATATTAAATCTATTGTGAACCATGATGCATAGAGCGCTCCGTGCATCACGACCGTTTGATCGGTGATTTTGCAAATTGAGAAATCTAAATTAACCAATCCAATCTATATATTAAAATCTCATAGCAAACAAAATTTTACAATTTTTAAAAATTATTTACTATTTTTTTCGAATTTTTTAAAACTTACCATTTTTGGCTTATAAATTAGTATATTTATAGTAAAAAATGGCAAAGTCCTAAAAAATTCGAAAAAAAATTAAAATTTTGTAAAATTTTGTTTGCTATGAGATTCAATATATAGATTGGGTTGGTTAAATTAGATTTGACAATTTGTGAAACCACCGATCAAAACGGTCATGGTGCATGAAAGATTATATAAACCATGATACACAATAAATTTACTATATATATATATATATATATATATATATATATATATATATATATATATATATATATATATATATATATATATATATATATATAAATATATCTGTCGATCTAATATTGTTAATTGTTAATTTAAAAAAACGAAAACATGACTGAACGGAAAAAAAAATTAAACATTTGATGTTTGAAACATTTTTGTTTGCAAACAGTTTGCGGTAATTGATTAAATTGCATACAATTTTTTGCATGATTAGGAAGAATATTAGTTTGCATCGTTGGAAATTCCCATGTAACACCAAAGCTTGCAATTGCAGTCGCTTGGTAACCACTTACTACTAGAAGTCTACAAGAATCTCTAAAAAAAATATTTTATTTTATTTTATTTGCTTTTAGAGATTTTAATGATTATTTTTATTATTTTAAGCGATACTATTTTAAAATCCCGATTATTTTTAAAATAGTTTCGAAAATTTGTGAATATTTTAATATTATTTTTAAATTTTCCCAAAAAAATTATATATTGGGCCTATGCAGAAGGCCCAACTTGGGGTTCGCGTTTAAGAAAATTTCCGGTTATCATTCTCTAATGCTAAATTTTGTAGTACAAGTATTACAAAGCAAACAAAATATATATCTGGACTAATCTCTAATGCTAAGTTATATTGTCACACTAACTGTAAGTTCTCGCCTATTACTAAATTACTTGGCTCATGAGAATAAGTGAATAAGAATTATTTTGGTTGAATCAAGAGCTAAACCTGTACGGTTTTGCTCCGGAAAGGGTAGAGACAGGAAATGAAGGAAACGCAAAAGTGTTCAAATCGTGTGCAATATATTGTAACCTATTTCAAAACGTAAGGAATAAGAGGTGACGTCACCATGGATGTTTCAAAACGTAAGATGCTGAAATGAATAAGAGGTGACACCAGGGATTCAGGTAAGGGAGGAGAAATATTATGAAGAAAAATGAGACTATGAGATCTTTTCAACTCCAAATTTGGGTGCAAAGAAGAATAATGTACATAGAAATAGAAATAGAAAGAATGTTAAGACATGATATATCGAGTCAACAAAAATATACATAAAAATGACAAGATTAATTTCAAGTATGTTAGCTGAGACCTCCTTGGCGGGAGGATCATTGAACAAACAAACTATATGTAATAAATCATATAGCCGCAAGATGTAGGCCCTGATCAAAATCTCATTTTTTTTTAATATGGGATTTCATTTCATTGGAAAATTCTTGATCAATATGAACGGATTTGGTGTCATTTGATTGGAATTTCTATATAATTAGATCAAACGAAATTCTATGAAATCCTATGAAATCAATTGAATTGAATTGAAATCCCGTGAAAAACACATTTTGATCAGAGCCGTAGTGTGAAGTTGCTAATTTCAAACAATCACTCAATTTTCAGACTCAGAATTCAGAAACAAACTCTCGTCTGTCTACAGTGAAATATCTCTCCACAACTCTAGAACAAGGGAAAAAATAATAATAGTAGAAACTATCCCCATCAGATAATTGAAAGCAAAGGAGATTAGGAGAAGCTAAGTTTAAATTAACCCAAAGTGTAACCATTGCTTCCGGACTGGGCCGCAGCCTCAATGTGGGCCGAACTCCCAACACTTGCGATATATTACTCTCAACATATATGAAACTGGATAATGCAAAAGAATAAGAAAATAAAAAACATCTAGCAATAATTCAAGAAAATTATTTTCTTGGCATAGCTAGTACTTGTTGGGCGTCTTGCACCATTATCTTTAGGTTATAGCTGGCTGCAAATGCGATCAATCCCGCTAGACTATCCTTCCCTGCAAATTAGGTAGAGGTACTTGATCATACAATGCATGTCACTACAAAGTTGTAGGATAATAAATTGCCAAAAAGTAGTACACTTAATCCTCTATGATATGAGGGTCAATCATAAATATAAATTTGAGATTTAATTGTATCATACAAAGGGCATTGGCTTTGGCAAGTTTCGGATCTACCACTCTGCGGCTCCATTGGGTGAGATCACGGACAATTTCCTCTCCAAGCCCTTCAGCAAGAGTCCTTGGAGCACCCATCCTTTCTAGATCTTGTACTATCTGCTCTAAATCCCACTGGATACTTCTGGTTGACGGTCTAATTTTAGTGGCCATCTGAAAAACACAAAACGAATTCTACTATAATTCATGACAAGAGGAGCCCAAACATATTTATTGTACATTTAATTAATATAAAGAAAATTAATTTGTGAATGGAACTTGCAAATTGTACATTAAATTTCAAGGCGAGGTTGGCATAATGAAGCCCGGCCATACATATTTCTTGAACACAACATATATAATTTGGGTTAACATTTGACAAAGGAATTGTATTGTTGGACGACAAATATAACGCTCACCCTCGATCTATGAAATAGACAAACAAAAAGAACCTATGGAAAATTGTTCGGTTTTTATTTTAACAACAGAGATAGACGGTTTCATTTTATGATAGCCAGAAAAAAAAATGACCAAGACACGAAGTTACCTAACAACGGAGAAAAATACTGGACAAGATAGAACTCTACACGCCCTGCTTTATATTGGGAGTGTAGACCTATATTAAGGCATACATTCCCTTCTATGTGAGGAAATACATTCTTATCAGCGGTGTGCATGAGTTCAATTGAATATATTATTATCTACTAAATTTACAGAATAGTGTCAGTTTAACTTAGATATTCTCTTAAGTTAGTCATGATTTCTATTTTATTTTTCCATTTTTTTAATTAGTAAACAAAAAAAATTTGAACGGGCACTACAACATAATGGAGATTTGGCAACAGATTGATTGCAAGGAATTTTACTTTTCTTGCTAATTATATATTATTATTAAAAGACCCGATATTAAGGTTAATTTTTGTGTTGCTATGATAAAAGCTATTGCAACTCCGCGTGGCAAGACTAATTTAGAGTACTACAAATTCCGTTATATTTGCTATCAATCTTTAATTTTACCACTGACGCTAGGTAATAATGATGATAATAGAAGAGAATATAGTGATGATTCTATGCAATTTTCAAATTGAATTATTTAACAACATATTTCCTCATGTTCCAATAAAATTTAAATGATGGAACAATCATATGACCAACAACTAGGAGATTAAATTTCTCTGTTTTCCTTAAAAAATAGTATTTATAGAATAGTTTCGATATTTGTAACTTATGGATGTCGAAATATGAATAGAAGTCACTTCTTAACCCCCCCCACCCCCTTCTATTTTTGATGTGCTCGAGAAAATAATCTTTTTTTTTTTAATTACAAGATGTTATTTTTTTAGGGCTGCAGTGATTGAATGAGGATGCATTTATTTATGTGCTGTAACTATATATGTTCATGTGTACTTGCATGCATTTTCAGTAATGTGACTTTTGCAACTTAAAATAACAGCAAAATCAGGACAGTAATAGCATAGGTACATAAATGAATAATATGTGGCTGAACCAGGACATCAATAGCATTGGTGCATAAAAAATATCATGCGGCGAACATAAAAAAAAAAGGTAAAGTACCTCAAGCATCATTAAATTAAAATAGCATCCAGTAATGCAAAGATTTTTCAAATAGCATCTGATAAAATGCAAGTCAACTAAAACTACATCCAGTAATTCAATATAGCATTTTAATTTTGTTGTGATTATGCATTTCATCCCTTGGATTTGTATGCATTCTAGGGAGTTCTCAGCCTAAAATCCTGCTAGACTCACATGATGTGGAGAAATAAGAACATCAGCAAAACTAAGAACCTGAAATAAAAAATCAAAGATATTTTATTTGAACAAAAATAAGAACTTAAACGTTAACATATACAAGAGCATTAGCTAGACATATAAGTTCATATACAACCGTTTTGAGGTTCAAATTCTAGTTTTTCCAAGCAAAGCAATATAAGCATGATATAATCAGTACTGATGCAAGAAAATATATTAACAAGCATTAGAAAAATGACATCCAGGTATGAAAAAAAACTAGGCTTCTGAGCAACAGAGTAGCAGTGAAAAGTGAAAACAAAATGGTACTGTGAACCATTTTTATGATTAAACTAGAACCATTTTAATGCAACCATTCTTTAGAATGTGTAAATTACAATTTACCTAAAAGTATTCGTGCTCAACAAAGTTGTATCTGTGCTCGTACGTCTCAAATATTTCCTTCACCTCCTGGCGGCTCCTACTTAGGTACTCAACCAAAGAACTCGCTACTAATGGGCCATATAATGGGCCAAATGTGAGCAGTAAAGACCACACTGCAAAAGTTAGATATACTAATTAAGAAGGCTTCTCTGGTTAAATATAATACTTTAAATTAAAAGGTAATTAAATAACAATATGCATACATTATTCTTCAGAAAAAAGGAAAATATGCATACATACATTTGTCACGGACTTTCTTTCCAATTCTTGAGTTCTTTCCAATTTTGAGAAGATCACCTTAAGATCATTTTTGTGGTAGTGTACGTCCACGACTCACACACCACTTTTTTATTTCTTTTCAATAATTTTTGTTATGTTACAATGCAAGAAGAGAAAATCTATATATAGAACAGATTTTTTTTGACAACTAAGTGTTCCTTGCACACCAAGTCTCTCATGACTTGCATGTCAAGTCAAGCGTTTCTTTAGCTTCAAATCTGACGTTTCTTCTTTGCCAAGTCAAATGTCACATTAGATCTAAACCAAGATCTTTTGTGACATCATATTCTAACAATTACAAATGACAATCTTGATTATTATTACATAAGTATTGTGTAATTCTTCAAAATTTGATTGATATTTGTGGTTCAAAATACTTGAAAAAAATCTTATCTTAATAAATGTTTCATTTAAACAAAGATTTAATATTTGTTTGGAAACATAATGATTTTATTATTTTTGGTAACTTTATTGATTTTCTCTAGTATATCATTACAACATAAAAGAAAATACGTACATGATGACAAAAAATAAGTGTTATTTGCGAAAGAATTTCGAGTATTTAGTATATTTTCAACATGCAAAAAAATGATAGGTAATATTGCGTTCTTAATTCACGAGATATTTAAATACGAAATCAAGCAAACATGTGTGATGCTTCATGCAAATAGTTACCGTCGCCGCACTTTCTCCGCGTAAACACAAAACTTGTCTTGGCCGCTTGGCGTGAATTCAAAGTGCACTCGTCAGTGTTGGTAATGGTACATGCTTCTTTTTTTTTTTTTTTTTACTGAACATTAAGGTACACGTAGCGCAAAAAAATGTACATAATTACTTTTATGTAGATTTTAATGCTAGAAAAACTAGCTAATAATACGTAAAATCTTTTCTTTTCAATAAACTGACGAGGAACAGACAATTTCAAGTTTGATAGAGAATTTTTCATAAAATGAACAAATTTCATATCATGGCCTCATGGTTGTTCAGAGAATGCGGACTCTGAGCGCGACAAAGCTTTATTCCCGAAAAATTTAAAAATAATATTAAATTAATATAATATATTAAAAATAATATCAATATAATAATATTTTTTTAAATAGTATCACAAGATCGGAATTCGGGATTCCGAACGCAATTACGGAATTCCTAATTCCATAACAAGCTAAGATCGGAATCCCGGATTCCGATCTTAGCTTTTTTTATATATTATTTATTTATTTATTTAGTTTATTAGTTTATTAATTAGTTAATTAATTAGAAAAATAGATAATATATTGTAAAAATATTGAAAAAATCAGAAATAATTAAATTAAATTTTATATGAAATTTAGTATTTTTTGTGAATTTTTTCCTTTTATTAGTTTATTAATTAGTTAATTAATTAGAAAATAGATAATATATTCTAAAAATATTGAAAAAATATGAAAAAATCAGAAACAATTAAATTAAATTATATATATAATTTAGTATTATTTTGAAAATTTATTTTCCTTTTATTAGTTTATTAATTAGTTAATTAATTGGAAAAATAGATAATATTAATTAGTTATATAATTTAGATTCTAGTTTTCATTAAAATTAGATTTATTAGATATTATTTGATATTATGTATCTTTCCATATTTCTTAGTTGGCTAATAGATATACAATTGATATGCTGCTATATTTGAAATAAGCTCTATATAAAGGAGCTAAATATTGTATTAGAGAATTAAGTAGAAATCAATAACAAATAGTCTTCCTTTATCTCTATCTCTCTTATTCCTTCTTTCTGTATTCTACTCTCAATCAAAGCTCGTAACAATTTGGTATCATAGACAAAATGATCCAAACCAATCAACATGTCCAATGACAAAATCCCACCCTTCGATGTCGTCGCCGCCTTCCAACAGCTCCTTCAGGGCCATAACGAGATCATGTGTCTCCTGAGTAAAGTTGAAGGTCGTTTGCTCGCATCGGGGAACCCTTATAAAATCGGTGAGAACCATCATCCACAATCTTATACCACTGATTCAACACAGATGCACGTTTCCACCACTGATTTGGTTTCTCCAACTCAACATATGGATGTTTTCATTGCTGATTTGGTTACTTCAACTCAAAAGATGCACGTCTTCACCGCTGGTCTCTCCGATTTTTTTCACACCGATGTCAAGTTACATAAACTTTTTGGCGTGCAAGATGACATGAGCTTAGCCCGCACGACACTATCACTAGTGTTCTTCCTAAACTTCCTAAAATGCTTGTTATACTTTCACTATCAGGATCTGGACCTAATCAACGTCCTTTATGCCGCCTCAATCCAACTGAGATGACTAAGAGACAACAACAGAAGGGCTTGTGCTTCAACTATAATGAGCAATACACAAAGAGCCATAAGTGCAAGCTGTTATTCTTTCTACTAGTCATGAACGATGATGAATATGAGAATTCATCATTGTTGACTATCCATGGAGCGCCTGGATAATATTTGCATTTTTTCAGCTTGAGGACAAGCTGAATTTCATGGAGGGGGGAAATGTTATCAGCCAAGAAAATAATATAATAGATTATATAATTTAGATTCTAGTTTCCAATTAAATCAGATTTATTAGATATTATTTGATATTATGTATCTTTTTATATTTCTTAGTTGGCTAATAGATATACAATTGATATGTTACTATTTTTGAAATAAGCTCTATATAAAGGAGTTGAATATTGTATTAGAGAATTAAGCAGAAATCAACGACAAATAGACTTCCTTTATCTCTATCTCTTTTATTCCTTCTTCCTTGTATTCTACTCTCAATCAAAGCTCGTAACAGAAATAGAGAAAATAAGAAGATAAGTATGGATCTTTATTTCAATGATCTGAAGCACCTGTAAATCTGCCTTAGTTGAACCAAATTGCCCTTTCCTAGATGAGCTAGCAGTTACACCAGCACACCACCCTTAGCAAGTGTACCAGATTTGGGGGCGGCTACACCAGCCCGCGATGAACCACGTGACCATGATGCATTCTGATCAAATTTTCTTGATCTGAGAGCCTTCAATGACACCTTGCTTGCCGGGGCCCAAACATCTGATCGGTAGTTGATCCGCCAAATATCAGATCCAGATTATTATTCGACCTGCCCTAGCATGCCATCGCTATGGGAGCAACCATAATAGCAAAGTTTAAAAATCAAGTGAGAGAGCAAGCATTTCGTATCAATACATAATTTCAGTATATGTATGATTATCCAGGCAACGAACCCTCGAACCCGAAATCATTAATAGGATCACATTTTCTCAAAAATCTAGTTGATTTTTGAAGGATAATGAACAAATGAAATCAAACGAAATGTCCAGTAGCAGATCAACAAACACTTGCCTGGTGATAAAAATCAACCAACAGAATGAACTGATGCCACTGCAACTCGAGAAGAGATGACATCCTTCATCTAAGGTCTGAACTATTCTCATATGAAAACCTGATTTACTCTAAAAATAAAATAAAAAGAGGAAAAAAAATTTGGTAAAAAAGCAAGACAAAAAAAATACTCACAGCCTCTGACCATACTTGATTTTAAGCTCCTCGCATCCAGTCATCGGCTCGTCGGTCTAAAATCAGAGTTGCGCTACAGCGGGAAAATAACCACTAAGAATGTATCAACGAAAAGAGAAAGAAGTAGACAGAAAGAAGAAGAAGCAAGAAGATGGGGAAAAAAGAAGAACTAAAAATCTGGTTGCCTTTGTCTCGACTGAGAGGTGAGAGCGCTGAGATTGGAGAGGAGCAATGAAAAGTAATCGAACCCATACGAATTTCAAGTATGTTAGCTGAGACCTACTTGGCGGGAGGATCATGGAACAAACTCACTATATGTAATAAATCATATAGCCGCAAGATGTAGTGTGAGATTGCTAATTTCAAACATCACTCAATTTTTAGACTCAGAATTCAGAAACAAACTCTCGTCTGTCTACAGTGAAACATCTCTCTCCACAACTCTAGAACAAGGGAAAAAATAATAATAGTAGAAACTATCCCCATCAGATAATTGAAAGCAAAGGAGATTAGGAGAAGCTAAGTTTAAATTAACCCAAAGTGTAACCATTGCTTCCGGACTGGGCCGCAGCCTCAATGTGGGCCGAACTCCCAACACTTGCGATATATTACTCTCAACATATATGAAACTGGATAATGCAAAAGAATAAGAAAATAAAAAACATCTAGCAATAATTCAAGAAAATTATTTCTTGGCATAGCTAGTACTTGTTGGGCGTCTTGCACCATTATCTTTAGGTTATAGCTGGCTGCAAATGCGATCAATCCCGCTAGACTATCCTTCCCTGCAAATTAGGTAGAGGTACTTGATCATACAATGCATGTCACTACAAAGTTGTAGGATAATAAATTGCCAAAAAGTAGTACACTTAATCCTCTATGATATGAGGGTCAATCATAAATATAAATTTGAGATTTAATTGTATCATACAAAGGGCATTGGCTTTGGCAAGTTTCGGATCTACCACTCTGCGGCTCCATTGGGTGAGATCACGGACAATTTCCTCTCCAAGCCCTTCAGCAAGAGTCCTTGGAGCACCCATCCTTTCTAGATATTGTACTATCTGCTCTAAATCCCACTGGATACTTCCGGAATTGCTTAGGACCATCTCTAAGATTCTATCATCCCCATCATCCTCATGTGTACGCTGTAACTAACTCTTTTCTTCTCACGCGTACGTTATCTCCCGCCTCTTCCCCTCCTCCGTACACTATCTCCCATCCCATCCGTTCTCGCTCCACCTACGCCTCTCCTTCATCCATGGGCCCATGGCCTCTCCTCCAGTATCGACGCCCTCCCATTCCTCTTCTCCCCACCACTAGCATCTGCAGCTTGACAGCTTCCCTACTTCCCAAGTTCTGTCCTATATTTCTTTGAAGTTAATATATATAACTGTTGAAGTTAATATGTGTAACTGTTGAAGTTATATATGTAGTTATTGAAGTTATATATGTAACTGTTGAAATTAATATATATAACTGTTGAAATTAATATATATATATAACTGTTGAAGTTAATATGCGTAATTGCTGAAGTTATATATGTAGTTATTGAAGTTAGATATGTAAGTAATATGTTATATATGTAACTGTTGAAGTTAATATATATAACTGTTGAAATTAATATATATAACCGTTGAAGTTAATATGTGTAACTGCTGAAGTTATATATGTAGTTATTGAGGTTATATATGTAAAACTGTTGAAGTTAATATATATAACTGTTGAAGTTAATATGTGTAACTGCTGAAGTTATATATGTAGTTATTGAAGTTATATATGTAAGTAATATGTTATATATGTAACTGTTGAAGTTAATATATACAACTGTTGAAGTTAATATATATAATTGTTGAACTTGGCATATTTAAATGTTGAAGGTAATATTTGAAGTGAGCATATTTAAATTGTTGAAGTTGGCATATATATTAACTTCAACAGTTATATATATTAACTTCAACAGTTAAATATGTTAACCTCAACATTTATAATCAATATATATTGTGTGTGTGAGAGTATGATATTACCAGAGGGTGGGGGGTGGAGGGGGAGGGGGGGCGTACGCGGAAGGGTGGGGGTTGGGGAGCGTACACGGGAGGATGGGAGGGGGGCGAGCGTACGCTGCAGGGGGAGCGTACGTGGGAGGGCTGGGAGGGGAGACGAGCGTACACGGCAGGGAGGAAAACAGAGCAATTTTTAGAAATAGAAAATGCGTAGAGCCAAGAATAGAGAAAACGCGTGGGGATGATGGGAATGATGAATATCGGGGATGATCCTTATCACCCCCGAGATACTTCTGGTTGACGGTCTAATTTTAGTGGCCATCTGAAAAACACAAAACGAATTCTACTATAATTCATGACAAGAGGAGCCCAAACATATTTATTGTACATTTTATTAATATAAAGAAAATTAATTTGTGAATTGAACATGCAAATTGTACATCAAATTTCAAGGTGAGGTTGGCATAATGAAGCCCGGCCATACATATTTCTTGAACGCAACATCTATAATTTGGGTTAACATTTGACAAAGGAATCGTATTGTTGGATGACAAATATAACGCAGCACCCTCGATCTATGAAATAGACAAACAAAAAGAACCTGTGGAAAATTGTTTAATTTATTTCAACAACAGAGATAGACGGTTTCATTTTATGATAGCCGAAAAAAAAATGACCAAAACATGAACTTACCTAACAAGGGAGAAAGATACTGGACAAGGTAGAACTCTAACTTGCCCTGTTTTTATATTGGGAGTGTAGACCTATACTAAGGCATACATTCCCTTCTATGTTGAGGAAATACATTCTTGTTTTGTATTTTTATCAGCGGTGTGCATAAGTTCAATTGAATATATTATTATCTACTAAATTTACAGAATAGTGTCAGTTTAACTTAGATATTCTCTTAAGTTAGTCATGATTTCTAATTTATTTTTCCATTTTCTTTAATTAGTAAGCCAAAAAAAAAAAAATTGGAGCAACACCGGTTGGCAAGACTAATTTTAGAGTACTACAAATTCCGTTATATTTGCTATCAATCTATAATTTTACCAATGACGCTAGGTAATAATAATGATGATAATGAAAGAGAAGATAGTGATGATTCTATGCAATTTTCAAATTAAATTATTTAACAACATATTTCCTCAAGTTCCAATGAAATTTAAATGATGGAACAATCATATGACCAACTAGGAGATTGGCAGCAACAACCTGACGTTCTTTGCCTCATAGATAAATTTCTATGCTTTCCCTAAAAATAGTCTGTATGGACTACTATGGAATAGTTTCGATATTTGCAACTTATGGATGACGAAATATGAATAGAAGTCACTTCTCAACCCCCCCCCCCCCCCACCCGACCCCATGCGGTTGAACATAAAAAAAAATAAACGTAACTCAAGCATAATTAAATTATAAAAGCATCTAGTAATGCAAAGATTTTTCAAATAGCATCTGATAAAATGCAAGGCAACTAAAACTACATCCAGTAATTCATAGCATTTTAATTTTGTTGTGATTATGCGTTTCATGATTCATCCCTTGGATTTGTATGAATTCAAAAGAGTTCTCAGCCTAAAGTCTTGCTAGGCTCCCATGATGTGGAGAAATAAGAACATCAGCAAAACTAAGAACCTGAAATCAAAACCAAATATATGTTACAAAAATAAGAACCTAAACGTTAGCATATACGAGAGCATTAGCAAGACCTATAAGCTCATATACAACCGTTTTGAGGTTCAAATTCCAGTTTTTCCAAGCAAAGCAATAAAAGCATGATATAATCAATACTGATGCAAGAAAATATATTAACAGGTATTAGAAAAATAACATCCATGTATGAAAAAACTAGGCTTCTGAGCAAAAGAGTAGCAGCGAAAACTGAAAACAAAATGGTACTGTGAACCATGGTTCTGAAACTCGAAATCAGACTCAGACTCGGAGTGTTGGATTAAGGAGTCGAATCGGATGACTCGGAAAAACTCGGGTGACTCGGATCGGAAACTCAGATTTTCATAAATAATCATTTTTAATCTCTTAAAATTACAAAAAATATGCAAAAATTGAGAAAAAATATTTATTCAAATATAATTAATAAAGGGAATATTTGATGAGTGAAAATCAACTATAATATAAAGTTATATAATATCAATTTATTGAAAATAAAATTGTTCAACTATTATATAGTTCAATAGCATAGTTTGTCTTTAAAAATCATAAAATAATATGAAAAAAATTAGGAACAACCATTCTTTCAAAGCTTAGTAAAAAAGTACATACTCGAAATCATAAAATTAGATAAAATGTAAAAAAATTACAATTTTTAAATATTCTATCATCAAAATGACCCATTTTAACCCGCTTCACCTTTTCTGCATTGATATGGCCACGTTAGATCCTAGATACTAGACTCCTTTCTCTCTCCCAGAGTCCCAATCTTTCTTGTTCCCACCAATTTACCCCAATTTTTTTCCCGTGCTTCACCTTCTCTCCCCGCCGCCACATTGAATCACATTAATTTTCAATTTTTAGCTGGTTTATGTGCTGAAATGATAACAATAAGTGATGGTATTTGTGTTAAATTAGTAGTTCCCATCCAATTTTGCCCGATTTCAATCAGATTTGGCCTTAATTAAACTTTTCATTTCGATTCCGTTCCAACTCGCGAAAACTCGGCTCGTCCTCCGCCGAGTCCGATCTGACTCGCCCGAGTTAGTTCGGACTCAGCCGAGTTTTCGAACCATGCTGTAAACCATTTTAATGCAACCATTCTTTATGATTAAACTACAACCATTCTTTAGAACGTGTAAATTACAATTTACCTAAAAGTATTCGTGCTCAACAAGGTTGTGTCTGTGCTCGTACGTCTCAAATATTTCCTTCACCTCCTGGTGGCTCCTACTTAGGTACTCAATAAGAGGACTCACTGCAAGTGGGCCCTATAATAGGCCAAATGTGAGCAATAAAGACCACACTGCAAAAAATAGATATATTAATTAAGTAGGCTTCTCCGGTTAAATATAATACTTTAAATTAAAAACTAATTCGGGGTGTCATTTCTAGCCTACCCCAACTTGTTTGGGACAAAAGGCTCTGAATTTAATCTTTAATCTAAATTAAAACTAATTAAATAACAATATGCATACATTATTCTTCAGAAAAAAAGGAAAATATGCATACATACATTTGTCACGGACTTCCTTTCCAGTTATTGAGTTCTTTCCAATTTTGAGAAGATCACCCTTACGATCAACCATCGACTTCATTTCCTTCTCCCCTTCGTTTTGCTGCAACAATAATTTTATAACATTTCACTAGATTATTTCAGTGTATTGCCCCTATTTATACAAATAAATGATACTAAATAGTCTTCTTTAGTCTGAATTTCTTTATTTTGTGTTACGTACGAAAAAACTCTTTTGTATGCAGTCAGTTACATATTATTACCACAACCATTTGGCCTCAACAAAGATGTGATTTTGTTCACGTGTGCAACACAACTGTTGAGTCCTCACTGAGATATGCAAATCTTTATGTTCATGCAAATTTAGTGCTTGGGGAGGGGGATGCCAGATATGTATTTTTTTATCTGCTTCCAAATTACTCAGTCCACAGGCCTAATTTCATACAAATGATGATTAATTTCTAATGACGAAATATTTCCCACGTTTTCTTCAAGACGTAAAATATAGCTTAACTGCGCACAAACCTAAATCTAACCTAATTTCCAAACTAATCAATTGCAGAATTAAGCCTTACCATCTGAAGAGCTCTTGTTCTAAACATAACATAAGGACATTAAAGGAAGAAAAATTTGGGTTTTCTGTATCATGGACGTGTCCTTTAAACAATGTAACACTATAGATGCTTTAACTTTTAGTATACTATAATCGTACAACTAAAATCACATGGAAATATTTTACTTACAAGGAATGGTGAACCGCCGCACCTCCACTCCTTGGCAGGTGCAATAGACAATAGAGTTTGATCACCCATGTTGTATTTAAGAAACCTTGCACCGATACTCCCAATTGCCTATATTTTAATATTTACAATCACAAAAATAATCTTGCATATCTAGGTTAATGCAAACACAGCATATTTAAATTTAATTCCATCTTATTTTTTGGGTTTGTTTATTCCAGATAAATTCATTATTTCAGATTCTACTTAGCATTTAATTATGGATTCACCTCATCTTATATTAAACAAAGCTTCATAATAATTTAAAGATAATTTGTCTGTAGTTATATTTTGGTTGGAACTATAAATTAATTTTGGCAATGAAAGGGAAATTATTGTCATAGCTTACATGAATGCAGTTATCTTGTGATTCACAATTTAAAATGCTTACATGTGAAAAAGAAGGAGAACCGAATCTAAACTCGGATGCGTATAGAGATGTTACGTATCCCTGTTTTGATAAAAACAATTATTATAAAACTGTTTCTTGCTTAATGCTTGTTACATTGACATGAAAAATTAAAATATAATGTGTATTGTACCTTTTCTTTATTACTGATTGAATCGACTTTAAAACGAAGCATTCTCTCAAACTTCTGCAGCAAGAAACATATCAGAAAAAGATGCTTTTAACTTTTAGTGAATACTATTAGAAGATATGGAATCTAAAATGTATTAACAAAAAAAAACAAATTTAAAAAAGTTATTTATTAGAGTTGCTTGTTGAAAAATATTTTTTCCTTGATATACTCTATAACAAAATGGACAATTTCAGAAGTTATCTCATTCCTTTACTCCACATGGTACGATACTTACGGATATGTTGCAACTTGCCCCCATATCTAGAGGGTAATCAGTGGACATAAATTGTTCTTGTTTACATTGAGTGGGACCTATTTGGGACTGGTTTAACTCTCAACCAGATTAGCAATTCAATTTTACTTCTAGATCAGCTCTAAATATATGCTAAATGTATTTAGTGGAGATACAAAGAAACTGTAGGATCTCTGGGTTCTGGGAGAGACAATTTGCCTAATAATTCAGAAAGAACAGTTTGGAGACTACCTAACCCCTCTTTATTTTCTCCATTTTCTTATATATATAATATACAAACGCACCTTGGTTGCCCCATTATTTTCTTCTGGCCCTTCATGTTTTAGTACCTGCATTTGAGAGAAAATTAGTGGTGCTCAAAAACACTAAAAAGGGGTCCTTCATGTTTTATGAAAATTATGTTCTGGTCCTTCATGTTCTAGTAGCTATTTTTTTACCAATTCATATAGCTTTCCACTGACCTCTCTTTTCATAAATGGAGGCAAAGCCTCCAATTAATAAGACACAGGACTCCTTTGATAGAAGCGAAACTATTTTCTCCTTTTTTACTCCAGATCTGTATAGGACTTCCACTTGCTACATAAAAGATAGTATTTCCAAATTTACAAACTAAAGAATAAATTCATAAATAATATATTTTATAAACAAGTTTGGTTTCTGACTTGAAGTAGTCCATATATTTCAGGCACTGTCTTTAAAAATCCAGGAGGGAACACAACTAATTTGTCTTCTGTTCCTACAATACAAATAAAAGAATTCTAAAACATTTAAATAACACATACATAACATTAATGATAAATATCAATTAAAAAGTCACTAAAGTATTTTAGATGTACCCCTGAGTTGATGTTCTTTAATTAGATCACAAACTTTGTGTGCGGCGTCATCAATATTCCAACGCTTCTTTAAAACCTCATCAACCTCAAGAACCTACATACATATATAGTAATATAGAGCTTTTATCCCTAGAACTAAACAAATAAAAAACAAAATTCAAAATCTTATATTTTAAGACGTTACCGTTCCTGGAGCCACTTCAATTGCAAATCTTAGATCCATATGTGAGTCTTCTTCTAACATTTGTTTCTCAAGGAAGAAAGAAAACTAAAATAAAAACAATTGTTAAAATAATGTTAGTATATGTAATATAATACAACCAGTACAAATAATATACCTAATATGCATACCTCATCTGATTTAAGTGCAGTATAACACATATCTTTGATCAAATGAGTATAGAACAGATATTCCTTTACATCAACTATTGCTTTTGACATGCCAACCTTCTCAACTTTTGGAATATTATGCATCCAGACGACCTTAATATTATCAAACATTCTGAACATTGATGTCATAATGACATCATTACTTGCACCTACCATGCATAAATATATATGTTAATCAATAACAATCAAATTAAGTAATTAAATAATTTGTCTTATGAGATATAAGTTTAAATTAGTAGCTCACCACCAAGCAATATGATAGCATCCAAATTCAGTTCTTTACACTTTGATTTCAGAAAGGACGAGTCATTATTGCAAACAATATTGAAACCAGATTCTAAACCTGAAACTATAAATACACAAAGTTTTCAGTCAATATTTGTATATAAAATAACTATTATTGTGAATCTAACTAGATGAAGTAAGAAATCCGATCTAATAAAAATTTAACAAGGGGCACATACCACAAGGGCTAATAAGGTTACTAAGAAGTTCATAATGAATCACAATTTGACCCTTAACAAAATATTAGAAATCACTCAGGTTGTAAGCTCAAGCAATTAGACAAAAAAATTACAAATTTAAATAGATACAAAATGAATTGAGCTTTTTCAAGACTAACCTATAATCATTAGTTCTAACCCTTTCCAAGAGCTAGTTGCTCTGTGTATACCTTCTACCACATTTTTCCAACTCGGATAGGGAGCATGAAGAACTATTATACCCACCCTATACATAATGAAGTAACATTATCCTTATATGTACTATTATGCCCACATAATTAGCACAAACAATAATTGAATAGATATATACCTTTCAGGAGAAGTCTCCATAGAGACCGTACAAATGTCAAATGGTCCTTTTGAGAAAATATTCAATTGAAATCCCAGCGAAGGCTACACAAACAAAAAATATAAAGACGTGTAAAAAATTACAACAACACTTTTACTAAGAATCTCTCTCAATGGAACAATCTCTCCCTTTTCATCTAGGGACCCATTAAATAGTAACAAATTCTTATGTTTGGCAAGTTTCAACCTTAGATGTTTCAATGTCTATTCGGTTCAGTTCTCCTCTTTTTAAAAATTTATTCAATTTTTGTTCAGTTTTTCTTTATTTCTTTTTTTTTTAGAGTAAGACTTGATAGTGGCTATCAAGTGAGTTTTTCTTTATTTCTTTTTCGCAATTTTCCAAATTTTTAGGTTTATTTTTACTTGCTACATCTAGCTACCAGCCAACTTTGATAATTAATATAAACAATATGCTATAAATAATTAGTTTAGAAAGAATAAGATATACCTTTTGCATTTCAGCTTTGCAGAATTTCTTTATGTCCATTTTTTTCCAGGATCTCAAATCCTTTTATCCAGTTCCAAGTTCCAAGCTATCACTGCCAAGAAAGAGGAACAAAAAGTAATTATTTATATATACAAGGCAGTTAATGCAATAATTGGAAATAAAAACCCAGTTTATGCGTACAAATCAAAATAAATGAAACAACTATTGCCCCCGCAGCAAATGTCACTGGTACCCCTCAATCAACCAAACACTATTAGAAGAAACAAAAAAATAACAGCAGTACAGCACAACAAATTCATTGAGCAAAGTATTAAATCCATCAAAAAAAAAATCAGTTAAAGGCAAACTAATATAAACCAGAAAAAATATTAAAATACCAGTAACAGTCTGAAAACCAGCAAAAACCAGTTGATAAACAGTCTCAAAACAAATCAGTTTTTGCTAGTACAGTTACAAAAAATCAGTCTGCACCAATACGCATTAAGAAGTGCCCATAGATTCCTAAAAGGGAAAGAGAAATAAATAAAAATAGATTACCTAGCAGAGATAAAACTAATCGGGGCACTTCAAAACTAAGAAAGAAAAAATAATTCAAGGTGGCTTCTGCCCTGTGATCGATCCTCTCCTCCCTGTTCTGAGGAGCACCATTCACATGATGCACCGAAGCATTGTGACCCAACAAACCTATATATATTTTAATCTACTTCAGCACACCATCATCCCGCCAAGTCGGTGGATTACCAGCATCTTCATTTGAGATTGCTGTTATCAGATTCAAGCAGTCTGAAAAGTGCTGTTACCAGTTGTTACCAGCATCTTCATCATCAGGTGTTACCAGAATCTTCATCATCAGGTGTTACCAGCATTTTCATCTTCAAGCTGTTACCAGAATCTTCATTCTGTCTCAAAAGTGCTGGATAAACATCACCGCTGCCTCAGCCAGGAAGCAATCGTGTATGACATGTGCCTTGCATCCAACAGTGTGGACCATCCCTCCCTTAAACACACACCATGCACTCATGCAGTTCCGGCAATATGCATCTTCTTTGAAGGATTAACCAGTCTGTCAGCATTGCACCTCCGACCTGAACCCAGAGGCTGAGACCCATGCGTAACCCTAGAAAGGGGAAATGCGAGGAAAAGCGAGGGCTCGGTTGGTGAGTAGCGATCGGAGAAAGTGGAGTGAGAGACAAGTATTTGGTGAGTAGAAAGAGTGAGAAAGCGGAATTTGGCGAGTTCTGAGTAAGAATCGGAGAAAAGGTGAGCCGCGACGGCGCAAATAGTTTTTTTTTCGTTTTCTCCCTAAAGTTACATCTACGTGAACACGAAATGGCGCAATTCTGTGCATTTCGTAAAAATCGTTTCGTTTCGTTGGTACGTTCCATTTTGGACGAAATGAAACGGTTGCACGATCGAATTGCGTTTGTTTTCAGTCTAAGTCCTAACCAAACTTTTGTATCAAATCTTAATAATAAGAACAACGAGGAAACACAATATTTTAATACATCAAATCATTAATAATTAGAAACTTATAAAATAAATAATTTAATTAAGAACTGAACTTCTTTTTTCTAACTTAACAGAACCCTAAATCTCCATCCAACGCAGCCCTGACAAATGCTATCCCAAAAAAGCAAAATGAGCAACACAGAGAGAAATTGTGAGAGGGGTTTTCAGTAATCTGGATCTATATGTCTGACAGCCCCAATTGAAGATTTTATGAACTAAATAAATATATTTTAACTTTTCTAAGCTCCAAATTTTATAAAATGTAAAAGTTTACGAATATAGCATATATATAATCAACCATGCATATATACCCATCAAAGAATATCATTTAATATGACCGCTAAGAACATAAAAACATCAAACATAATATAAAATAAATTAAATACCCGAAAAGGTGTATAATCTGAACTATAGAAAGCAAACCATATACATATAAGTATATAACGATACGAGTGCATGACGGAGAAAAGAAGAGGACTTACCAGTGAAATTGGGAGGAGAGCACCTCTGCAGCTCAGATTGGAGCAAATCAATCCTTGTTGAACTCACAAGCTCTCTCTAGCTAGCCTTTCAATGCAAGCCTAACCTGCGACCAAGGGATATGAACAGATAAACAAAAATGGCATCAGAAGATATATAAACTCTATCATAATGTGAAAAACAACGCAAGATAAAATACAAAGGGTCAGCTTACACTTACCAAGCAAGTTAGATATATAATGGTACTAACTATACTAGGAGCTGCTTGACACGTCAATGGGATCTCGAGATGATTAGAAGCGAGGTTGATAGGGGAACCAAATATGGTTTAAAAAAAGAAGAGAATTTGAGGAAATGAAGATGAGAAAGGAGGAAAGAAACTAAACGAAAGTCAAATGGTGGCTAACTGCAGAAAGAGAACAAAAGAGTTGAAAGAAACCCATTAGTGCATAGGTAATAAGAATGGTGGCTAAACGAAGAAAGGGAGAAAGACATAGATCAAGGTTGTGGGCTGTGGCTGATCGGTTCAAGTATAAGTATGCCCTCTTAACCAAAAAATATCGTTTAAGTATCGAAAGCGTGCACAGGGCACAGGTACTATGGTTTCTAAGTTTACATCCAGTTCTACGAGTTTGCTACACAGTAACACAGATCAAATTAAAGGGATAGGAATGACAACCAGTCAACCAGTGAAAACAACGCGACGTGAGTTTCTGTGAATTACGGTGCAAAAGGTAAACTAGCGTCTCGA
This sequence comes from Rhynchospora pubera, assembly GCA_028095005.1. NCBI lineage: Eukaryota > Viridiplantae > Streptophyta > Magnoliopsida > Poales > Cyperaceae > Rhynchospora > Rhynchospora pubera. The sequence goes on from CM051459.1 coordinate 365,000,381, forward strand.
AAACCACACTCTGCAGTCTGCGCGACTGCGCCAGATTCGATTCACGCCGCGCACACGGTGCACCCCTTCCTCCCCTTAAGAAAATGACAAATAAGTATTTCATTCAAAAAAAAAAGTATCATTTAAATAAAAAAAGCAATTTATTTAAGTATTTATAATTTATTATGCATCTCTTACACAGCTTCCAAACATGTGAATTTTTTTGAACAATTAAAACATGTGAATTTTTTTGAACAATTAAAACATGTGAAAAAGCGAAACCCATCAGGTTCCCTAAAAGGAAATTGGCAAATATATATTATTAGAACTCTCTTCAAAATATGAATTTTTTTTTGGGCAATTCAACCATGTGAATCAGTGAATCCCATCAGGCTCCCTAAAAGGAAATTGGAAAATTTATATTATTATGCATTTCTTTCAAACATCTGACTTTTTTTGGACGATTCAAACATGTGAATCCCATCAGCCTCAAATTTGTTATAGAGAGAATGGTTTATGGTTATGATTTTTTTTTAGAAAAAAAATGGTTATGGCACGATTGGAAACTGCAATATGACTTGTTATATATGATGTGTGCAGCATAATGGAACAGAGAATCCGAACTCCTCCATGCCTGTCCGGACACGTCATCACTGTCTTCTGAGCCTTGCTTGTCCTGATGTGCAACGGAAAGAAAAAAAAAACTTTGAGGCCGTTCGATTCTATTTAACCGTTGAGAATGTTTCGGAATATTAAAAATAAAATACAACCAAATTAAATAATATAATAGAATAGAATAAGCAAAAAAAAAAAATCCCATTATAATTTTTAGTGGTTTTCCCCAAAAGAAAATAAAGTATGTATCTTTTAAAAATATATATTTTTTCAGAAAGCTTGTCAAGTTACCTTTTAAAAATATTTGTAATCGATAATACCAGAAGGGATAATAGTTGCAATCAGTACTGATAAAGGGAATACCAGAGAAGATAATTTGCTGTGTAATGAGTTTCTTTCATTGTTTTGTGATAATCTCTCGAACTACAGATCTAAGGTCCATATAAGGAATACAAAATGAATAATATAAAAATTAAAAACTCAAACTAATCATTATTGACTATGGAAGAATTGTATCATTCTATGCGCTGGCGTCACCAGCTATTTCTATGTTGTGGTCCTGAAGATCTTGCCTAATGTTATCTGCAATTAAGGTTGGAATGGAGACATCCATTGGTTGTGTAACAATATTGTTGTGCATCTTTTTCTCTTTCAAACTTTTAATCAGATTATTAAATATTCATGTATTTACTTATCCAGAACCTCCTATATTTATCAAGTTATGAGATATAAAGGGAATATATATATATTCCTACGGGTAACCATTACTCGATTCGGGAAGAATAGATGGTATCAAATGGGACCTTATTAGAATTCTAATTTGATTAGAGATGCATGTTTCAATTCAAATGCTGATCATCGTATTTATTTAACTAAAAACTATCACGTAGAAAGTATATGAACATGTTAACTTGACAAAACTGAGCGCCTCCCCCTCCCCCCTGTGTAACTGTGTTTTTTGACGGTGAAATGGCTAGCGTAACAAAGTAACAAACTGATGTGTTAAATTGCTACAAAAAAAAAAATGACGTGTTAACTATTTTACAAATATTTAAGTCTTGATTATTTCCCCTTATTCGAATACCATTATTATAGTTGTTGTTATTGTTCCTACGAGTGTGATAATTATATAATTGTTGTCGTTATTTGAGAATAGACGTGTGCTACCTATGGGACCGTTTGGATGTTGTAAGAATTTGGGAAATTTGAAATTCCTAAGCATAAATTTATTGGGAAGTGTGTAACTTTATGAAGAGTTTGGATTGTTTATAATAAATTTGACATATAAAATACCCGGAATTTGCAATTCCGGCCCCATCCAAACGGGCCTATGATGCTTTGCAAAATAAACTGACACCATTAATTTACACTCTTCTTTTGTTTTCCCAAAATCTGATTTCAACTGGCTTATTCAAAATATTCATTGTTTTTTCATTTAAAATCTTATAGAAATCAAAATTTCTATAATTTTTTTTTCGAATTTATGTTGCTAATTTTTTTTCTGATTTTTTTAGTTAAAAGATCTATAGCTCTGCAATAACAACTTTTCAATTGCATTGTTTTTTCGATGAGGACACCCGATTTTTATTAAGTATGAACTATTAATTTTTTTCGAAAAAAAAAAGTATGAACTCTTAAAAAAAAATTAAATAAAACAAATCCCGAGATATTTTTAGCATCTCAATGTTTTATATGTGTGTTACGTGTGCGTGTATGCGACTTCTATATATGCGTCCGTATGTATATTGTTGTGATGCTTGTATTATACTTGTAGGGTACGAAGGCATGCAATCGTGTGTCCACGTACGTAGAGGTAGGGTTATCTAAATTGACACGATATGATCGTATTGGCACGACACGATACAAGTACGAAATTAGCACGTCACAAATATGTTATCGTGTCATGTCATAATCATACCGCGTTGACAATCCTGAAAAATTAACACGATTTGACACGGCACAACATAACACGCAAGATGAAATAAACACGAACTAACATGATATGATAACATGAATTTGATTTTAGTATTATAAAAGATAACATTATAATTAATAACTCATAAACACATCCTCTTTTAGAATTATTATTTTAAATGATTATTTAAGTTGTTTTTATATTAGTGCTCAATCTATAAGTGTATTTCTTTTTTAATGTTAATTAAAATTTCTTTTAAAATTTTACTTTCTCTAATTTGTTCAAACAACAAACAAATGCGTTAAAAAAATAATAAAATCAATAAATATTTAAAATATATATTTTAACAATTTTGCAATGATATATATACTAAATTTGAAAAATAATTAAAAAACTGCAATAATATTTTTTCCCATTTTAATATTTTAACAAAATTTTTAATAAATCTTTGTAAGAAGAAATAAAAAAAGTTTCTGGCACGATTTGACATAACTAACACGACGTATTAACATGAAACGAAACGATATGTCATATCATATCAGAATTTGTATGTGTCATGTTGTCTCTTTTCACCATTTAACACAACAGGATACGAGACTCTAAACGATTATTTCTTTAACACGACATAATACGATACACAATTGGAGAAGACTATGTTGAGGTAGGTAAAACATTAATTGATCGGTGGTGTTTCACCCATTTTGTTTTGTTAATAAAAAATATTTTTTAAAGTTTGAATAATCAATGTGGCCATCATATGATGATCTTTATACCGATCAAAATTTTAGAGGAGGCTAATTTATAGGTTTTCTTTTCAATTTTAGTTACTCTTTTAGTAGGAAAATGTTCATAAATTTGAATGACTATAGACTATAACACAGTACTATTTTTTTAATATTTAAAAATTTGGAACACATTCACTTTTAGGGTTGCATTTATAGACACACATACTCAATTCTAGGAGATGATCTGGACATTTCTTAACTTAACCGGAATACTTAAATAAATTTTTTTAGTAAAAAAATATCCATTCCTTTCATTCATTGACTCCTACATGAAGCAATTCTGTTGCAAATTGTTATCATGTATATGTTCTTACTAGGATAAGGGCTGTAAATTGTTAGAGGTGATTTTTTGTTGGCGAAAAAGATGATTTTACATGGCTGTTGTTTCCGCTTGGGGGAAGGAAGAGGTTTTTACTGTTATTATTTAATTATTTTTTTGGAGAAACTATTTTTTAATTATTAAAAGAAATGTAAAATAATTACAATAAAATAGATAACAATAAAGAAAATATTCGATAGTTATTGAATATAATTGTTTAGTCCTTTGCATCACATTGTATTTTGTCAGAAAAATGTTTCGAAATTTTTTTTTTCCCTAATTAAGTCTTTTCAGTCATCCTGTCTTTACGGGTTTTTATAGTACTCCATGAATTATTGTATCAGAAAATATTTATCTATAAGAATAAACCCGTTCGAAAATAGGTTACGAAAAAAAATAATAATAATAATGCAGTCGTACTGCTTATTTTTTTTTCTAATTCCTATTCTATTGCATTTTGAGATTAAATCACTTGACAAGAAAGTAGGTTGAGAAATTTACAATTTGCTTTACCTAGTCGCAATTTTATTTTAGGTAGGTTGCCCTTATGAAAATGATAATTGTCAATAAAGTGAATATATAAAACACACAAGGTGATTATACAGATGATCAAAGTGAACGCATAAATACAAATAAATTTTTTCATCTCTTGTTCAGATTTTTATACTCATATTGAATTTATTTATTTATATGTATCTACTTTGATCATTTATATAGTCACCTTGTCTATTTTATATGCTCATTTGTTCAAGTGATGATAAAAATTTTTTTTTTGAAGGCCGGCTGGTGAAGTACGATGATAAAATTACATAGGACAGTTCTTACGCTTTTAGCTGTCGTCGGAACTTAATCTTGTTTTGCTTCATCCTTCATGCGTCTAAATTTGGCTGATGAAAATAGAAAAATTTGTGTGCTTCCTATAATAATATTAGTTAAATTTTTCCATTAATATGTTCTACAACTCCGGTGTTAGCGGGAACAGACAATAAAAAATATGAGGACACCCATCTATTTTGATTTCCCGAATGTTGTGTTATTTACAGATTACTTTTTTCCCTCAAAAAAAAAAACAGATTACTTTTTCTTCAAAACGAAAAAGTTCAATTAAATTATATAATAATGGGACCCAGTTAGATCTTACATTACAGATTATTTGTTACTTGGTACTAGCTAGCTATTAAATTATTTAATAGGCCCCTCTTTAGCATCTGCCGAGTTATCAAATTGTTAGTGTTTAAAAAAAGAAAAAAGAAAAAAGAAGAGGTTATCAAATTGTTAGTGATATGCTACAGAAATTGAGCCAGGAACTTAGCATCATTGAATCCCTCTTTATTTTATTTATTTTTGTTTGAAGGGAGAGGTAAGAGTCTGATATGGTGCCTTTGTCTTTTATTTTCACTCGTCATAATATTCTGGGGACACATAGCAGCGAGTGCCATTGAGTTAAGAAATGAAATAAGGAGGCAAAATAAGATGCATCAAATTAAGTTCCTTCTTCGGCAGGGATTGTATTATGATTTCTTAATTTATGAAGGATCCACCCGGGAGAGTTTATTTAGTACAGAATCCAGCAAAATTCTATTTATATTTCCTCGTATATATATATAGAGAGAGATGCACACACATATAGAGTCTTTCCGCAACATCCATCACCCTTTCATCCCCGCCCCCACCCACCTTATACAAACTCCTGTGCAAACAACATCTAATTAAGTGTGCGGATCTTAATTAACACGGCAAACATGAGCCCACATAGCCTTTCTGAGGTTTGAATTTGTCTTATCTTTATAATTTTTTATGCTTATATAACTAAGACATCGTAATTAAGCTACCTATCAAAATGTTCGCTTTTAGTTATGAAGAACAATAACTCCTCCTTTGTCCTCGTGATAAAGCCCTTGAGGCTTATCCAAGTTATTCGTTTATTATTATTATTATTTTTTTTGAATAACCACTCATTTTGCAATATTATTAAATTACTATTATATATAATGAATCATGATTATGGGCGACCAATCCGATCCGTGAAAGAACAAAGAAAAAAAAAATCTTGTTTGATTGTGAATTATGCTAGTTCTGAATGTCTGAACTTACCTTTTCAATCTTGTTAATCTTTGTTCTTAGTCCTATTTTCGGTTTCAATTTTCTCTCCCCCAAAATTCCTCATTTCGTAGTGCTGCCTCAAAAGTTGGTACGTAATTTATTCGTTTTTCCTCCTTGGATATTGATGTTTATACACAAGGTTGAGAGATCTTAGTGCAAAAATAATCCTAAATATAGATTATTTAATTAATAAATAAGATAAGAGTACTGTTATGCACAGATTATTCTATGAATTTGTCCTTGTTCACCTTCATCTGATGGATTCCATTGATGAGTCCAGATAAATTTTGATTTAGACCGTCTCCATTAGATCTACTCACTTGTAATATTATAAATTATAATTAATTGATGTGATGAAATACTTGGATCATTAATTCCTGAAAATATTAATTTGGATCGAAATCTGCAAGATTGGACTGAAGCAATAAATTGTAATGTGTTCAAGTACTTGAAGAGCCTTGGTTCCGATGAGAAAATAATAGACCAAAACACGGACATAGTTCAATGTAGTCGAGCCACAAACTATCTACTCGCATCTAGGCCGATTAATTAGATGTGGCCTTTAGTCATAGATTTCAATATTTGATTAGATCATTGCGATTACTATATTGCACCTGTTTTGGTCGAGAACTTCGAATTCCGCTCAAGAAGTGGCAAATACGCCTAACTTTGAAAGAAAATAGCACGTATTTACATGAATTAACGATTTCACTATGATATATCTGATTTCTCCTCATTTTTACATGGATTATATCAAATCTGAGTAAACCAATTGGAGTTTTTAATTAAATTTGGTGAAAGCACGGGATCATTTGGAATAATTAATGATATAAACCGATTTTGGAACAACAACATAATTTCTTATTATCAAACCTGAGCATAAGTTACGTAGTTGCCAATTGGTTGAGTTATTAGTCAGATATGATAGAATATCTGGTAAGCTTAAGTTCGGATTTAGTTGGGTTTCAGTTAATTTGGTTTCAAGATCAGTTTTTTAGTCAATCCGAAGCAAAAATTGAGCATGATATATGTTTGCATATCAAACAAGCGCTTCATTATGTGCTAAATTTTATCAGCTCCAGAAAAAAATTATGCCAGAATACACAATCAGTTATTTTTGTATAAAGGAAGAAAAATCAACTATATTATGGAGAAATGCTTAAAAAAAATTGAGAAATAGGGAAAATAGAATCAATAAAACTAGGCAATGGCACATTGAACAAAGATTGAATTCATATGTCGTTAGACCGTTATTTCTTAACTTGTTGTAATTTCACACTGAATCTCCTCTTTGACTTTTTATTGATTTAATTTTACATGTTTGTTGCCTGTTTTTTAAGCAGTTGAAGCAGTTATCTCGAATGTTAGCCCAAAATATGAAGAGGGACTGCCACGAGCAAGTCCATGAATACTGCGCAAATGCTGGTATGACCTTCAATAAAAGGATTACTTTAGTCAATACGATCTATCAAGTTCAATGTAACAATCGAGTGCATGTCAGTACAATTTCATGTGGATATTAACTATACATTATGTTCTTCACTATTCTGAACATGAGAAGTCGACAAGTTATGCTAATCCACACTTGATCCATCAATGTTCTTTTATTTTCTTTTTTTTTTGTTTTGCAGCGGATGCTCGGGTAGTAAGAACTTTAGTGGCGACTGTATTGGGCACATTGGGACTTCTATGGCTTGACGAGAGGAAACAACAGAAAGAAGGCACTGGCATTAGTACCAGCACTAGCACTACTACCTCATCTCAAGTCCAAGATAAACCACCACCTCCTCTGCACAACTAAATGGCACTTGATTCGGCTAAGAACCAAATCCTGGAACATAGTTTTCTTTCTTACAAATAATGTGTACTACAATTATATATGTTTAGCAAAATCAGTTCTTGTATGAAAGCCTCTTTTTGTTTGCTAAAAAATTAGTGCAAGGGCTTTATTATGAAGCGCATTTCTTTTGCATTCAGGAACACAAGCTGGCATCTCTTTCTACTCAATTGGTGCTGAGGATTTCAGAATAAATTAATCAAAATTTCAGCTCGTTGAGAACCAGGTCTTGATATAGTGACAAAGAGCAACGCACCTTTATTGGAGATCGTTGGTTCGAAACCCGACTAAGGAGTTCTTTGTGATATTTAATTTCGAAGTAAATTGGATTATTGGAGGGTTGACCAATCTTAATCTTAATCTTAAAGAAAAAACTTCAGCTCGTTCAGCGTTTACTTTCTATAAATTCGAACTTGATCAAAGAATTAGATAAAGAAAGGTTCAATTGGGCTGATTTCTACCTACATTGGGCCAACTTCTTTTATATACTGAAAAGTAGTTATCGTTGATTGTTGGAAATATTGATATGGGCCTTATTGAAACAGAACTCAATCAACTCATGATAGCCTGATCCAGTTATTGTTGTGCTTAGTCCTTAGATTAGTCTAAAGTGAAAAAATAAATAAAAGGACAGGAAGGACAGAAATTGGAACGAAATGAAAAAAAAAGAAAAAGAAAATCATACGTTTTGTCGTCTATTTGGTTGAATTTTTTTTTTTTTGTGTTCGTTTAGGCCCTAACTTGAAGAGTAAAGAAAAAAACAAAATGGAAAGTTAAAGAAAGTTAACTAAATGACTTTCATAAACCTTTTTTCTCAAACAAAACATTTTCACTAACCTTAAACTTTTCTTTTATTTCAAATATTCAATCCAACATCATTAGTGCTGGAACTTCACTTTTTTATTTGCTATGTGTTGTGGGAATATTGAAACCGGGTGCATAATCCTTGTACTACACTATTATAATGCTACGAAATATCAGCAAATAAAGGTCATGCATAGTTTCGTTCCAACATATTATAAGTAATCAACCGTTTTAGTAATTTGCAACACCAATTTGATTCAGGCCTTCAGCAAACGCACAAGTGCACCTCTGCTGACCCGAAAATTTGACTATCTGACTATTTTTACAATTCAACCTTGATTCCGATCCAAACCCGATATCCAATTTCCTCTCCAGTTCTTGAACTAACAGACGCTCCGGTCATCAGCAAACGCAACATTGCAACAATACGTCGCCATTCCAGTAAAGTTAAAAACAGAGAAGAAAAAACCAAATTTGTTACTTTTGAAAAAGAAAGAAAAATAATAATAATGGTGTGTAAACCTCATACCATAATAAAGAGAAAAAAAAAACGCAAAAAAGCAAATCGACTCTCTCTTTTGATCTCTCTTCCCATTTTGCACTTCGATCACACCTTTGACCTCGAATTGGTGGTAAAAAAACCAGAGAAGAGAAGAGAAGAGAGCGCAACAATGGCGGCTGGGTACAGAGCAGACGACGACTACGACTATCTCTTCAAAGTGGTTCTGATCGGGGACTCAGGTGTGGGCAAATCCAACCTCCTCTCTCGTTTCACCAAGAACGAGTTCAGTCTCGAGTCCAAATCCACCATTGGTGTCGAGTTTGCCACACGGAGCTTGAATATCGATGGAAAGGTTATCAAGGCTCAGATTTGGGATACTGCTGGCCAGGAAAGGTGATAAGCTCAGTTTTAGTAGAGATTAACAACGTGAGAGTGTATAGAGATGAGAATGAGTGGAAAATGAACTTTATTGATTATTTTGGAGATTACAATCTGTTTACAATCTGTCTAATACAGGCGCTTTTCTCTAACAAAATGCCAACCCCCCTTACAATGATCTACCCCTTCTATTTATAGGCCTATTTTCCATAACAGAACGCTGACGTCACCCGACAGCCGTTAGCCTACTAGATGCCTCTAGATTCTCCCGACTTGTGTTCGGTGAGGTGCTCCGCATGAGTTTGTTACGGCTTGTCTCCCCCGACTTCATTTGGGGCACGCTGTTTGATTCAGCCTTTCCCGCTTCTTTACCTCCATTGCAGGCCTCTTTTGGGTTGGGTCCCATATCCTTCTATTTGGGCCGAGCTTTATCAGGCCGGCCCTATCATAAGCCCTTGAACTTGGGATGAGTATTCATCGCAAGTTGAAAATAAAGTCGCGAAGTTCAGGACTTAAGTGAGGCACGAAGTGGTGAAGCCCTTAAGTCCCGAACACATGACTCTGGGGTGAAGCACGAAGTGGTGAAGCCCTTGAGTCCCGAACACATGACTCTTGGGTGAAACACGAAGTGGTGGAGCCCTTGAGTCCCGAACACATGACTCTTGGGTGAAGCACGAAGTGGTGAAGCCCTTGAGTCCCGAACACATGACTCTGGGGTGAAGCACGAAGTGGTGAAGCCCTTGAGTCCCGAATACATGACTCTTGGGTGAAGCACGAAGTGGTGAAGCCCTTGAGTCCCGAACACATGACTCTTGGGTGAAGCACGAAGTGGTGAAGCCCTTGAGTCCCGAACACATGACTCTTGGGTGAAGCACGAAGTGGTGAAGCCCTTGAGTCCCGAACACATGACTCTTGGGTGAAGCACGAAGTGGTGAAGCCCTTGAGTCCCGAACACATGACTCTTGGGTGAAGCACGAAGTGGTGAAGCCCTTGAGTCCCGAACACATGACTCTTGGGTGAAGCACGAAGTGGTGAAGCCCTTGAGTCCCGAACACATGAAACGGTCAGGCGGTCAAGTTAGCTGTCGCTTGGTATGCACCTTGGTCCAAACGCCAAACCTTTCATCTTCGCCTCGTGATCTGTGAAAGTTAATACCGCCTTTACTGCTGTCCCTTCAACTCCCAGCCTTTTATACTTCCATTTCTCTCTCTTCTTCTCTCATTCATCATTTCAACTCTCTCTCCTCTTTCTTTCCTGACGAGCTTTCCCTTGTTACTCCAACGATCGTTCGTCCTTCTCTCCGGCGAGCTCCCCTTCTCATCTTCCGACGAGCTTCTCTCCCTCTCCGGCGAGTTTTCTCCGACCAGTTCCCCTCTCTTCAGGTATCTTCCCTCCTCTCTCTCCTTTTTGTTCTAAGTTTCATTTTCTTATCACGGGATTGTCTCCTATCTGTCTGGTATGAATGTGGGTGCATTTAGAACTGGTACGGTTAACATCCATTGTGATCTTGGTATGAAGATTATCTATTCTTCAGGTTCTTGCTTATACCTTTCTTGTAGTTAGCAAACGGTTGTGTTGTTTCTTGCTTCATCTTTTTAGGTATGGTATATACCTTATATTTGTATTGACTGGTCTAAAAAGTAAAGGTGTAAGAGGTACTAGTTATTCCCATTATATTGTTAGTATCTGTTCTATGGTGATCCCTCGCATTATTACCAGTCCCTATTGTGCTTGCATCCAAAATCTTTTCGCTAGTACCATGATCTATCCTTGAGCATTATACTTATGTGCTTTGTTTTCCAGTTTCTATGGCTTCAAGTAGTTCTAAGCCGCAAGTTCCATCTTCGGATGTCTCAGAAAGGTCCACCAATCCAGAACGACAGATGGTCGTTCACCCTTCCACTGGGGGAAACTTGGAAGTCGATAATTCTTCTCCTGTTCGGGATCCTGAAAAGGGGAAAGGTCGGGTGGCTCCCAGAAAGGAGGTTTTTCGTCGCTCCTCTCGTCCTCTTGATGAAGTATTCAAGAAGACGCCTACCTTCCAATCGCAAAGCTGGAGTGAGAAGTCTTTGTACGACTTCTCTTGTCAGATTGGTCTCACCGAGAAAGATGCCTTAGAAGCTGCCGCCCCAGATGATCGACCTTACGATGAAGAAAAGGGGGCAGTCCTCTTCAAACCCTTGTCAAGGTGTGGCTTCAAGGTCCCTCTTACACAGTTCGTGACCGACATTCTCTCGCTTCTCGAGATCGCCCCTGGACAACTCCACCCCAATGCCTGGTGTATCATTAGATCCTTCGAGACTGTGGTAACTTTATTTTCTCTGGCTATGGGTTTTGAAGGAATGACAGCTTCCTTACGGATGTTCGGTCATTACTTTGGGTTTTCAAAAGCTGGGGATCTGTGTACTGTTCGGAACAAAGTGAACATGGTTTTGTTCGGGAAAGTTAAGAAACTCGACAATTGGGAGACTCACTTCTGTTACCTTCGCCAGCCTTATCTGGATGTATTCGGTATTACAAAAAAGTGGAATAAAGACACTGATAGCTTCAATGGTGTCTCTATTGATCCTCCCACTGTAGAAGAATATGCTTTTCTTCTTAACTTGGACTCGGTCATCAAAACCGAAGGTCCAATTCGCTTGGTTTTCAATGGGACTTCTTTAGAGGAGGAATCTCCAATACATCTCGGAGCTGAACCTGTTATTCCCCCCGCAGCCCCACCGAAGGTCTTAAAAAGGGGGGTTGCTTCTACTACTGCTTCTGAGCGTCGCCAGAAGAAAGCGCGACGAGATGCTGGGCCCGCCAAAGTGTCACATCCTGCAGTGTCAGAAGCAGGAATCTCGCTAAAAGGGGCTGGGAGTACTAGTGAAAAGGGTCCTTCTCACACCCGACCTTCCCTGGAGGCCTCTTCTCACCCTCCTCCAGAAAGAACAACTGTTGATGTTTCCGACGATGAGTTGTTTGTGGTTCCCCCACGTTTGCCAAGACCTGGTTCATCCAATGTCGGAATTCCCCTTGCTTCGGAACCCACTTCAGAATTTGTTCTCGAGGTCATTCCAGAACCTGTTCCCTCTCATCAGATTTCGGAGGGTTCAGCTCGTTCTTGTCCTCCAACTCCTGCCCGATCTCTTCCTTTGGATGATGAAGACCCGATGCACTCTGCTTCTACTCCTCTTCAAATGCCTGCGAGTTCTATGAGGTCTCACCTGGATGCAGCTGTCGTTACTCTGAACTCCGTATCTCCTTCATCTTCTCAATTAACTCATTGCTTCACAGAGCTTCGAGCGATCTTTTCTGCTCAAGAAGCTCGCATTGCTTCTTTGGAAGTAGAGTTGGCGAAGGAGAAGTCAAAGGTACAAAATTTACATGTTGAACACGACCAGCAATATAAGGACTGGCATTCTATGACTCACAACTATGTTGACTCTAACAAATTCATTGTACTCTTCGCTCAGAATCTTCTGAAGGAAAACACCGAGCAAGCCAAGAAATTGGAGGATTTCGAGCGGCTAAGGCATTTACTGCTTTTAAAATTGGATTCATCTTTGAGACAGAAAGACCAAGTCGTAGGTCTTCTGAATACTACTCGGAAGGATTTGGCAGAAGAGACAAGTAGGAGGCAGAAGTCCGAGAACATCTCGGAGATACTCAAGGACGAAGTGACAAGACTATCAGTGGAGAATTCTCTTCTTGCTGGGGCGGCCGAGTTGTCTCAAGATGACAAGTATAAGATTTTTGATGAACTTCTCCCTTCTTTCCTTCGTTCTCGTGCTTTCAAAAGAGTTGCTGGAATGCAGTCGGCGTCAGTTCTCAGGAATGTTTTACTTCGGGTGTGTCGCGGGCTCCAATGGTCCTATCCGATTACGGACGAGGAGTTTGGCCTTCTTGCAGCTGATGCAGTTCCTCATCTTCCTCCCGTTGCTGAGTGTAGCTGGCGCCGTTCAGATGACCGACTTTTAGGCCCGGATGGGAATGTGTTATCGGGTACCATTGATGTGTTGGGAGAGATGTTTGCTCCGCGATATCCATGGCCTGAAGAACAAGTGCCTTGGCCCGCAGATGTCCCGAAGCCTGTAGATGACGAAGATAATTCGGGGTCTGGGTAGGCTAGTATTTGTATTATGTTTTGTTTTAGGTATAGTTGGGGTCGAACAAATTAAGATTTTGGTGATATGACTTGATGTAATATGATGCTTTATTTGAAGTGAAAATCGCGACTTCTTTTGCCTTAATTGTCTCTATTCTCTGCTAATTACTTCCCTTTTTTTTTTTTTTTTTTTTTTTTTTTTTTTTTTTTTTTTTTTTGCGAGATGTCAAACATCATCTGGGTGTATCTTTTGCAGCATATCTTCGAGATCTGTTCTCAAAATTAATAAGTATACTAACTCCGAGATACCTTCTAAATAATGAAAATATGTTAACTCTAAGATACATTTTCAAGGAAACAAACATATATTAGTTCCGAGATACATTTTCAAGGAAACAAAAATACATAAATTCCGAGATACATTCTCAAGGAAACAAACATATATTAGTTCCGAGATACATTTTCAAGGAAACAAAAATACATAAATTCCGAGATACATTCTCAAGGAAATAAAAATACATAAATTCCGAGATACATTTTCAAGGAAATAAAAATACATAAATTCCGAGATACATTCTCAAGGAAATATAAATACATAAATTCCGAGATACATTCTCAAGGAAATATATTTTCTAACTACTGCTGACTGCACCGAGGATAATTCTTCTTGACTTTCTTTCTGTATATATTCGCGGACAATCCTCAGAAAGAAGTGATTTTTGTCATCTAACACTAACAACCCCGGGCTAGTTAATAAATCTTCCCAGCCTTAGAAACCAATCTCCTAAGTCTGGGGAGACTTCCATCACCCGAAACAAACTCGATCCATTGGATTCGGAACGACTGAGATAACAAAGCCGCTCCTGAATTCGCAGGATTCAGGTGTTTCGGGGATGTTCGGAACCGAAGATTGGTGAACATCTGATGCGAGTATTTTGCTTTACATCAGCTATCCACCTAAATCTCCGATTCCTTCTCAGCTATCCTCCTAAATTTCCTTTTATCTTAGTGGAATATATTTTATTTTTCTTTTTCTTTCTTTTCGCCATTGTTGACTTCAAGCTTAGAACGTGTTCTGGTGCCTCCTTTGGGGAAGACGATGGGTTCTATTTATAGCTTTTTTTTTTTTCAGCTAACTGCCAACTAACTGTATTAAATGTCAGCATTTATTGTCAGATTTTGTCTTTATTTCCAAGTACTACCAAAGTACAGTTAGTTGTCAGCTTTTCACAACTTTATTTTTTCATGCGCTTACTCCGAGAATTCTCTCGAGGAGGGTCACGACTTTATTTTTTCATGCGCTTACTCCGAGAATTCTCTCGAGGAGGGTCACGACTTTATTTTTTCATGCGCTTACTCCGAGAATTCTCTCGAGGAGGGTCACGACTTTATTTTTTCATGCGCTTACTCCGAGAATTCTCTCGAGGAGGGTCACGACTTTATTTTTTTCATGCGCTTACTCCGAGAATTCTCTCGAGGAGGGTCACGACTTTATTTTTTCATGCGCTTACTCCGAGAATTCTCTCGAGGAGGGTCACGACTTTATTTTTTTCATGCGCTTACTCCGAGAATTCTCTCGAGGAGGGTCACGACTTTATTTTTTCATGCGCTTACTCCGAGAATTCTCTCGAGGAGGGTCACGACTTTATTTTTTCATGCGCTTACTCCGAGAATTCTCTCGAGGAGGGTCACGACTTTATTTTTTCATGCGCTTACTCCGAGAATTCTCTCGAGGAGGGTCACGACTTTATTTTTTTCATGCGCTTACTCCGAGAATTCTCTCGAGGAGGGTCACGACTTTATTTTTTCATGCGCTTACTCCGAGAATTCTCTCGAGGAGGGTCACGACTTTATTTTTTCATGCGCTTACTCCGAGAATTCTCTCGAGGAGGGTCACGACTTTATTTTTTCATGCGCTTACTCCGAGAATTCTCTCGAGGAGGGTCACGACTTTATTTTTTCATGCGCTTACTCCGAGAATTCTCTCGAGGAGGGTCACGACTTTATTTTTTCATGCGCTTACTCCGAGAATTCTCTCGAGGAGGGTCACGACTTTATTTTTTCATGCGCTTACTCCGAGAATTCTCTCGAGGAGGGTCACGACTTTATTTTATTTTATTTTTTTTTTTTTTTATTTTTATTTTTTTTCAAGAATGCGAAGATCAGATAAAAAGCAAACTCTTCATTTAATATGAAAATTATATCGAGATACAAGGTCCTTAATACCCCAACTAAGAACAAAGAAGACCCGACTACGATATTGGTCTGGTTCTTGTTTTACTTATTACCACAAAAAACGAAAACCTAAAAATAAACTCGGACACGAAGAGACCGGCTACGGTATTGGTCTGGTTCTTGTTCTTACCTAAAACAACAAAGAACGAAAACATAAAACAACTCGGACACGAAGAGACCGGCTACGATATTGGTCGACTTCTATCCCCTCTAAACATAGAACTTTCTGAGATGGACAGCGTTCCAAGCATTTGGGATGCGTTTGCCTCTCATATCCCTGAGATGATAAGCCCTGCCTTCAATAGACTTGATGATCTCGAATGGTCCTTCCCATGCAGGATCAAGTTTTCCCACCTGTTTACCTGTGGCTTCGATCTTCCTGAGCACCCAATCACCTGGTTGGAAATGTTTGGGAGCGACTTTCTTGTCGAAACCCCTCCGCATTCTTCTCTGGTATTCTTCCATCTTCACTCGAGCTTCCTCCCTCAACTCGTAAATGGTCTCCAAATCTTCCTCCCTTCGAGTTCCATTCTTCTCCCAAGTATACGACTTCGTTCTCAAAGTTGGGTGTACTGCTTCCATGGGTGTGACAGCTTCCATTCCATAGATCATGGAAAAAGGCGAACGGCCCGTGGAAGAGCGAGGTGTGGTACGATAGGCCCATAAGATTTCATCGAGATATTCGGGCCAAGAATTCTTACTGCCTTCGATTTTCCTCTTCAATCCTTCCAATATAGTTCGGTTGGATACTTCAGCTAAACCATTAGATTGGGGATGACAGACCGAAGAGGTGCACGACCGGATACCCAGTCCCTTGCAAAAATCTTGGAATGGGGCACCAGTAAACTGCGTGCCATTGTCGGAGATGAAGGTATGTGGGATCCCATATCTATACACGATCTGGTGTCTCGCGAAATCCACTATCTTTTGCGATGTGATGGTTGCCAGGGGTTTGGCTTCAATCCATTTGGTGAAATATTCCACAGCCACCACTAAAAATTTAACATTTCCTTGTCCTTGAGGGAAAGGCCCCAACAAATCTAACCCCCACACATCGAACGGCCATGAACTGGAGATGGATTGCATCGGATGAGGTGGTTGTCTTGGAATGCGGGCGTGGAACTGACATTTTTCGCATCTGCGAACGTATGTCTCCACATCTTTCTTCAAGGAAGGCCAGTAAAACCCTGCTCTAACGATCCTCCTTCCTAGCGAAGTTATTCCTTGGTGACTACCGCATATCCCTTCATGCACTTCTGCAATAATTTCGTCCGCTTTTGCTCTTCCTACACATGTGAGCCAGGGTATTCCATATCCTTTTTTCAACAGTAGACCATCTCGGATAGTAAATTCGAGAGCCCACCGCTTGACTTTTCGGGCCACCTTGTCCTCTTCTGGGAGTTTTCCTTCTTTGAGGAAATTCCACAACAAAGCATACCACTCCTTTCCTGCCTCCACGATATACACTTCGAATGCGAGAACATCAATGCTGGGGTGTGGTACTTCCAACATAACAATGGGTTTTTCCCGATCTAAATCGCTTTCTTTAGCAATTTTAGACAGAGCATCTGCTGTTTCGTTTTGAGTTCGTGGTACGTACTCTACAGAAGCACTTTCAAAAGCAGCTAACACTGTTTTCACTTTCTCCAAATATAGGGCTAGTCTTTCATTTATTGCTGCATATTCTCCTTTGATTTGGTTTACCACCAGCTGAGAATCCATGTAGAAACGCACACTTTTGGCCCCGATTGCCTCCATGAGTCGCATACCTGCCAACAACGCTTCATATTCTGCGACATTGTTGGATACCTCGAACGTCAGATGTATCGCATAATGAAATTTCTCGCCTTTCGGTCCTTTTATTTCAACGCCAACACCCGAACCCTTCTCCGAAGCTGCCCCATCCACAAACACTTCCCACATTTCCTCCTTGGGACTTTCAGTTTGCCTAGCTGTGCACTCAACTATGAAGTCGGCAAGAATTTGTCCTTTGTATGCTGTCCTTGGTTCGAAACTCACATCATATTCGGACAACTCTACTGCCCATTTTAACATCCGCCCTGCTACATCAAGCTGTCCCAAAGCTTTTCGAAGAGGCATGTCGGTGAGCACTTTGATGGGGTGTGCCTGAAAATACGGTTTGAGTTTCCTGGATGCTATCATGACCGCGAACGCCACTTTTTCAACAGGAGGGTATCTTATCTCAGCATCTCGCAGAATGCGAGACACGAAATAGACAGGTTTTTGTTGGTTTTCTTCGATCCTGATGAGAGCTGCGCTCACAGCTGTTTCGGAAGTCGCCACATAAAGATAGAGAGTTTCCCCTTTCACAGGTCTACTGATTGTCGGTGGTGTAGCCAAGTATTCTTTGATCTTTTCAAAGGCATCTTGACATTCCACTGTCCATTGGAACTTCTTGTTTTTCCTGATTGTTTGGAAAAAAGGTTGACATACTTCGGCTGACTTTGAAATGAATCTGTTTAGGGCAGCTATTCGCCCAGTTAATTCTTGCACCTCTTTGACTGTTTTTGGTGGTTCCATGTTCGCGATCGCCTGACATTTGCTCGGATGGACTTCTATGCCTCTTTCGGACACGATAAACCCTAAAAACTTTCCACTTCCGAGACAGAAAAAACTCTTTTTTGGGTTTAATCGCATTCCGACTTCTTTCATTTTCGCGAACACTCTTTCCAAGTGTTGCACATGTTCTTCCCCCGAACAACTTTTGATCACCATATCATCGACATATGCTTCCATAATCTTCCCAATTTCTCCTTGAAACAACTTGTTCACCATCCTTTGATATTCTGCTCCTGCATTCTTCAGACCAAAAGGCATGACCTTGTAACAATAGATCCCTTTTTCTGTAAGGAAACTAGTTTTTTCTTCATCTTCGGTACACATTTTAATCTGATGATATCCCGCGTTGGCATCGACAATGCTCAAGTGAGAAAAACCCGCCGTCGAATCCACTAGTGCATCAATGTTCGGCAATGGGAAAGGATCTTTCGGACATGCTTTGTTGAGGTCAGTGAAA
Organism: Rhynchospora pubera; assembly: GCA_028095005.1. Taxonomy (NCBI): domain Eukaryota; kingdom Viridiplantae; phylum Streptophyta; class Magnoliopsida; order Poales; family Cyperaceae; genus Rhynchospora; species Rhynchospora pubera. The sequence continues at coordinate 365,018,977 of CM051459.1, forward strand.
TCAATGCATACTCTCCACTTGTTGTTAGGTTTCGGAACCACCACTGGATTGGCTAGCCAAGCAGGGCATTTGACCTCGCGAATAAACCCAGCTGCGAGTAACCTTTGCACCTCCTCCTCAATTATCGTTCTACGTTCGGGTCCGAACTTCCTTTTCTTTTGATGCACTGGTCTGGCGTGTGGGAAGAGCTTGATTTTGTGTTCCGCAATCTCCCTCTTAATACCCGGCATTTGCCCTCCTTCAGCGACAAAAATCTCTTGGTTTCTTTTCAGACAGTCCTTCACCAATTCTCTATCCTTGGCCTCGAGCGCTGTCCCCAGTTTAGTGATTATTCCCTCACTCAGCTCTACTTCTTCCACATCTTCCCCCGGAGCGCCCGAACAGGGCACGCGCACTTTCTTCTCAACATTTCCCTTCTCTATTTGTGTTACTTGATCTATCACTGCTGCCTGGTAACATTCTCTAGCCTTTTGCTGGTCACCTTTTACCACACCTACTCCCAGTCTAGTGGGGAATTTGATCATGAGGTGCTTGGTCGAAGCGATTGCCCCAACATCGTTTAAAGATTTTCTTCCCAATATCACATTGTATGCAGATGGTGCATTAACCACTATGAACTTTACTCTTGATACTACACTGTTGGGTGGTTCCCCGAACTCAACTTCCAGGTCAATGGTCCCAAGTGGTATCACGGTGTCTCCTGCAAAACCAACTAATGGTGTGTCCATCGGAGTTAAGGGGTATGAGGCTAAATTGAGTTGCCGTAAGGCGTCGAAATATAGCACATCTGCTGAACTGCCTGTGTCCACTAAGATCCTTTTGACACGTCTGCCATGTATTCGCAGCATCAACACTATGGCATCATCATGTGGGTAACGGACACCTACGCAATCTTCAGGCCCGAAGGATATTCGGGTGTTAGTTAGAGACCCCTCTGCATGCAAGTGAAATATCTCATAACGCGAAGGTTGAGATAATCTCCTCGGATCTGCATATGAAGCTCGTTGATGAGGTTTGTCGCCTCCGGATGCGTCCCCCCCTGCAATGAACATCACTACCGGAGATCCTTTGTTTTCTTCTCTAGGTTTATTCGGAACATTTTGTCTCTGAATGGGAATATTGTTCGGGTTATTTCGGTTGTCAGTTCTTTTCCATTGGTTATTGTATGGTTTTCGTTGCCATTGGTTGTTGAAAGATTCTCTAGTTCGGTTATCCTTGACTCCTTCTTTCTCAATGTATTTCTCTAGCAGGTGTGTATGTCGGATTAACCTTTCTATTTCGTCCTTCAGCTTCAAACAATGAGGTGGTCGTGTCCATGAGTAAGGATTAGGGGTGTTCCACGAATTATGTGCGCCCCACTGAGCTGGATGGCCCCAAGGGAAATAGGTGGATGGAGCCTCTGGTCTAGGGAAACCATAAGTATTTTGGGGAGGATACCAGTCTATCGTGTGGGCTTGTGGTATTGTGTGTTGAACATATCCCGTGGGATGCCACTGGAACATATGTGGAGGTTGTCCGACATTGTACATTTGTGGTGTTCCTGCTCTCCATGCTACGCTTTGGCGAGGATCAGCGACATATCCATAACCTTGAGGAGGTTGTGTTACGCTTGGAATCTGTCGCGGATCCTGGGTCTCCGGTCTTGGTGGATTGAACTGAACTGTTGGAGTTGGAGTAACAGATGTGAAGGCTGCTTGCAGTGTTTGCTCCACAAGGTTTGTGAGATCTGCTTGAGAGAGAGAGCGTTGGTTCTCTGAATTGGTGGTGCTTCTCTGTTTTGCTGTAGATGTTTCGGGTCTTTCCAATCTTGGCTCTTCGCGAGGTTGTTGAATAGCTTGCAAAATCGGGTGCAGTACAACTGGTGCTGTTCTCGCTGACTCTTCGCGAGATTGTACAGCTTGTAAGATCGGGTGTATCACAACTGGCATTGCTCTTGTCAATCCCAAATCTAATGGTGTATCGTTGTCTGGCTGTTCGGGGTTGACTGGTCGTGTAGTTGAATCGCCGACCACTGTTTGTGTTTTTGAAGTTTCAGCGTTTTGCTTGTTTTGAATCTCAGCATTCATCAGATCTGGTTGTGATGGTTGAACTGCATCGCCTGGTGCCTGAGGTGTGGAGAGCTCGATCTGCGTTTGAGATTCAGATCTAGCTCCTGGAAGAACGCGATGTTTCTCCTTGTTTAGCTTATCAGTAGCAAACTCCAGATCCAATCGCCTGGGTTGAATCGCACTCCTATTCTCATCCATTTCTCAAGATACCAAATGCAACTTTGAATTGCCAATGGTCGAATTCAGGTGGGCGCCAGTTGATAAGCTCAGTTTTAGTAGAGATTAACAACGTGAGAGTGTATAGAGATGAGAATGAGTGGAAAATGAACTTTATTGATTATTTTGGAGATTACAATCTGTTTACAATCTGTCTAATACAGGCGCTTTTCTCTAACAAAATGCCAACCCCCCTTACAATGATCTACCCCTTCTATTTATAGGCCTATTTTCCATAACAGAACGCTGACGTCACCCGACAGCCGTTAGCCTACTAGATGCCTCTAGATTCTCCCGACTTGTGTTCGGTGAGGTGCTCCGCATGAGTTTGTTACGGCTTGTCTCCCCCGACTTCATTTGGGGCACGCTGTTTGATTCAGCCTTTCCCGCTTCTTTACCTCCATTGCAGGCCTCTTTTGGGTTGGGTCCCATATCCTTCTATTTGGGCCGAGCTTTATCAGGCCGGCCCTATCAAAAGGTAAATTGATTTTCTGATATTTTGTATTTATAAATGATCTTTGTCCAATTGGAAAGGAAATGTGATTTATTGGGGTGTCTGAAGGTTTGGTGGGGTTTAGGGTTCTAGATCTGATCGGCGCGAGTATCTGCACTTCTGAAAAATTGGTTTGATTTTTTTTTGTTGGGATAGATTGGAGGAAGGTAGATTTTAGGATTTTGGATCTGATTTCCATCATCTGGTTATGTGATTGATATCTCGTGTGATTACTATAGAAGTGCAGTTAGCTAGTTGATGAATGATGAGTGATGTTGCTTGTTTTACCAGATCTGGCAATTGGATTAGCAAATTGTTTAGGGCTTTCTAAAGTTCTGGTGATGGGATTTTACTATTTTCCACTATATATTAGTTGCCAATTTTGTTATTTCATATGACATTTTTGATTGGTTTGGATCTTAAAATAGCAAATTTTTAAAAGTGATAGCTCAAAAAGGCAGTATTAAAGTTGAACCTCTTTAACTGAACCGACAACAACAATTAGCAAAGTTTGTTTGTAATATCTCACTGAAAAGAAAAGGGGTTGTGGTGGCCCAATTAGAATAAAGAATTTTAGATGGGCAGAACTTGTTAGGGAAAAAATAAGTCTATTGCAAGTTGCAACAAATTCAACCAGACGCAAAGAGCAACCTTTTTGGCATGTTGAAGGCTGGTTTACCAAAAGTACAAAGTTCTGAGATATATTTGTCCATCTTTATTTGGTTTTTGAGTTTGTAATGAAAATTATTGTAGAATTAATGCATGCAGAATGTTAAGTAGATTTTTCCTGTCATGTGTATTTGCTGTGCATTTATGTTATACTAACCTTAGGATAAAGGCCTGCATGTTTAGTTTAAACAAACAAAACTGTTGACTACAGTTATGTTGCCCCACATTGTATTATATTTCTTTTCAAACTATCAACTGACAATGGCATTATGCTGTTCCACATTGTTTCATTTCTCTAATAATTATTAAAAGCCATTGACTGACAGGAATAGTATAATGTTAACTGCTATACAACAAATGAGTTAAAATTTCTATTGCCTATATTTAATTTTTTATATTGAAGAATTATTCATAGTTATTGTCTACAAATATGTGAGGAGAAATATCAATATTCTAGCTCAAAAATTGGGATTCATTAAAGAAGATTAAATTTACTTCCACTTTCATACATAATGGAGCCAAAACAATATCATGTCATGTGATGCATCACAATTCACAACCCAATGAAATGCAAACAGAAACCTGTGGGGGTTTATTTTCAAAGCTTTAGATCTAGTGTTTGTTATAAAATGAAAATAAAAAGGATAAGCATTAAGGGGATTCTGGTGGTCTTTTTATTGGATAGAATGGAATGTTGTATGTTCTAAATAAAAGCTCATGAGAGTGTAAAATGAACCATGTATGTTTTAAATAACGCAAAATGTTCATTGGAAGTGTCCAGCGGTCTTCTGAAACTAAAAGTCTAAAACTGAATCCAGAAGGCTGATTAACCTTGATCCAATCGCCATGATCCATCTAATAAATCAAGAATAAATGGCACATCTTGTTAAACACCAAAGCAAGTGCACATATTGGAGATCATTGCATCAATGTGCATATTTGTTCCAAAGTCCTTTCGATGTACATAAACCTGATTTATGTATATTTCTGACACTTTCCACTACCAACATTCAACAACAAACACAGGTATCGTGCTATTACAAGTGCCTACTATCGAGGGGCAGTTGGTGCACTGCTAGTTTATGATGTGACACGCCGACAGACCTTCGACAATGTGGAGCGGTGGTTGCGGGAACTTCGGGATCATACTGATCCCAGCATTGTGGTGATGCTGGTGGGAAACAAGTCAGACCTGCGCCACCTAGTGGCAGTCCCGACTGATGATGGCAGTGCATTCGCCGAGAAAGAGGCACTCTACTTCATGGAGACATCAGCACTGGAGGCAAAGAATGTGGACAATGCATTTGCTGAGGTGTTGACACAGATCTACAGAATGATGAGCAAGAAGGCGGTGGAAGCTGGTGATGATGGTAGCGGCTCTGTGCCGGGGAAGGGCGAGACTATCAATGTGAAGGATGATGTATCAGCCTTGAAGAGGATGGGGTGCTGCTCCAGTTAGGTATTAATTTTTTTTAATGCATTTCTGTTGATTTAAGGAAAGCCGCCAAATTTACTATCTACATAAATAACTCTAGTTTGGTGATGCTTTTTATGTCAGACCTGACGCATCAATAATACTACTAGGGTATTTTTTTTCTTAAATTCCTTTGTTGATCTAAAAAGTGCCTTACAATATGATATTTGTGTAGTTAAATAATAAATGACTTGTCAGGCCTCTTTGTTAATTAATAAAATAAATAGAATTCATTTGACATAAAATTTAGATGGCATTGTGAGCTTTGCTCTTCATCTTGATATATATGAATCATTTATTGAATTTTTTGTTCACCAAAAAGGTCTTTTCTGTGTTCTCTTTTATAATTTTTGAATCTTTTTCTATGTTATTGCAGGATTTTGTGGTGAAATGATAAAGGTGGGCTCAAGGAGGGAATATTTTTCTAGGGTTCATTAAAAATTCTATGGCAAACTTTTAAGGCCCGGGAGATTTTGTTAGATTTGTTTTTATTTGGAACAAGAGTTCATCCAGATTTTTTCTTACTTACTATGGAGCTGTCTTCTTTTTCCTCTTTCATTACAAGAGTTAGGATGTAAGGGTGCTGTCTGTAATTTATGTAAGATTTTAATTTGGTTTTATTATTTAGCTAAAGTTGCGTTTGCTTTGCTACACGAGGTCTTGTTTCTGGCACTTCTGTTAGCATAACGGAGAATTTTAACTACCAAAATTTTAACAGTATTTTGGTGTTCTTTTTGCTGACTCATATGATAAACAATTGAAAATTGATTTACCTTGGTCTCGAATTACATAAACTGAAATGAAATAAAGCCGCTAAAGTAAGATTTGCCAGAATGTTTTGGGTATTAGCACCTGGCACAATGATTGCTTCGGCGAATTGTACAGTATTTGAATCAAATATATTTCGCCTTCTATTTATCACTAATTACCTTAAAATTTATCATATAAAAGAAACATAAATTTAAGACATATTCTATGTGTAATTGAATACCACATATGAGCAAGCTAGTAACTTCGAAACTCTGTTGGCAAGAAAAAAGGGTGGGAAAAGGATCACACTTACTAAAATTGAACTTGCCATATTTTTTCAATAACATCAGAATGGAAAATAAAGTACTTGAACACCAAAAATTAACACAATCATCTATATGACAGTTACAAATTACTTGGGAGAATTGCTTTCTTCTCAGCTCAATGAGTTGCAAGAGGCTTTCTTGAATTTTTTTTTTTTTGAAGAAAATTAGAGGGGCTTCTTGAAATATGTCAAAGATGACATTAAAAAACCTATTTTCAGTGACCGGGTTCATCTACAAGTTATTTTCCATCTCTCATCTCCGAGATAATCTGTTTAACTTCATCTGGATTCTTACATTTGCTTAATGCATTTAGCAATATGCCAAAGATGACATCATCTGGTTTCAGGCCTTGATTCCTCATCTGTTCAACCAATCGCAGAGCCTCATCGAGTCTGCCAATTTTACAATACCCATTAATTAACCCACTATAACTATGTTGATTTGGCTCAATCCCTTTTTCAGCCATGGAATCTAAAAGAACAATCGCTTTATCAAGACGACCTTCCCAAACATAACCATGTAATAAGGATGTGTAAGTGATTACATCAGATTTCTTCCCACTTTTCTCCATTAAACTGACCAACTTTTCTGCTTCACAGGTTACTCCATGCTTGCACAGGCAACCAATCAATGCAGTGAAAGTAACTACATCTGGTGAAATGCCCTGGCTTATCATCTTGCGGAATATCCCAATTGCGTGACTCCACTCACCAATAGAAGATAACCCATGGATTAGACAATTGTATGTGGCGACATTTGGCATCACTCCCCTCTCTGTCATCTCTTGAAAAAGATTTGTAGCACGCAAAAAGGCCCCTTTTTTGCAACAAGCATCAATTAAGGTAGTATATATATAAACATTTACTTCAAGTCCACAGCCAACATACCCTTTATAGACTTCAAATGCCTTGTCAATGTCACCGTCTTGACAGAACCCAAGAATAAGGGCATTGCAGGTATGGCCATCTGGAAGTAATCCTTTTGCAATCATTTCTTTGAACATCTTCAAGGCACTATGCACCTTACCCTGGTAACACAGACTATGAATGAGGATATTGTAGGTAATCACATTAGGAATAAGTCCTTTTGCAACTATTTCATCAAACATTCTCAAAGCACTATCGGTGTCACCGTGACTGCAGAGGCCATCAATAAGACAGTTGTAAGTAATTAAATCGGCAATAATTCCACGGTCAGACATTTCTTCAAACAGTTTGTGTGCTTCAATAACATCACCATTCTTGCAAAAACCATCAATTAAAATGTTAAACGTGACTACATCAGGCGCTATACATTCAGAAACCATTTCTTCAAACATCATTCGAGCCAACGCAACATCACCCTCTACAAAAAATCCATGGATAAGACTGTTGTAGGTTACAACATCGGGCTTACAACAACTCCTCCCACCTTTTACCATCTGTCGACACAGCTCAAGCCCTGTCCTAGCATCACCGTTGCTACAAAGATGATCTATGAGCGTGCTGTAGATGATCAAATCGGGAGCACATCCCATTAAAGGCATTTTAGCAAGCACCTTAGCTGCAACACCAAATTGTTTCATTGAACAGAGCCCATTAATAAGAGAACCGAACATGATGGTATCGGCACCGCATCCATATCTCAAGGACTGGCCAACCACGCAGAATCCGAGATCCGCTCGACGCATGTGACGGCAGCAATCGAGGACAAGGCCGAAGGTATGGACGGTTGGAGAGACGGTTCGGCTGTGTCTGCAGGTGCCCTTCAAGATATTGAAGAGAGCGAGTACGGTTGGGTAGCGGTTGGGATGCTTTGACTTGGCAATGGATTTAAGCTGGCCGTTGATGGCAATGATGGACGGTGGGTGATGAATAAGCAGGCGGTGAAAGCGAGAGATGTCGTCCTCCAGCTGAAGGTTCTGGGCGAGGCATCGTTTCTTCACCAGATTCTGAAGAGGGCCAGAAAATGGCTTGCCTACCTTGGCACACATCAGATCGAATTCAGGTCGCAACTCTCAAGGAAGGAAAGCACCTAGCCACCTACTTCTGTTTCCTCCGATCAAGATTAAAGTGGAGAGGAGAGTAAAGACTAAAGAAGTGGACCGAAAAATTTGAAAATAGTATTAAATTAATATAATATATTAAAAATAATATCAATATAATAATATTTTTTTAAATAGTATCACGAGAACGGAATCCCAGATTCCGAACGTAAGATCGGATTCCTGGATTCCGACCTTAGCTAAGATCAGAATCCCGAATTCCGACCTTAGCTAAGATCGGAATCCGAGATTCCGATCTTAGCTTTTTAATTTTTTATATATTATTTATTTAATTTATTAATTAGTTAAATAATTAGAAAAATAGATAATATATTGTAAAAATATGGAAAAAATGAGGAATAATTAAATTAAATTTTATATGTAATTTAGTATTTTTTTGGGAAATTAAATTTATTTTCATTTTAATTAATTTATTTAATTAAAATATAAAATTTTATAACTTATTTAATTAAATGAATTGTACCTGATTATAAATTTTCAGAATTTGCAGGGATACAAAGGCATAATCCTTTCACAATGTTCAAAATTTTATTAATCCTTTCTGCATTTGCAGGGATACAAATGTTGGAGTTATGTCCTAGAAGTCAATAATTTAATGACTTAAATATTAGTTTATGTTATGGATGATATTTTATCATCTGTTCCTAGGTTTATTATTGACAGATTATTCAGGTTGAAGATCAGAATTGTAGATCTCTGTGGATCATTCTTTAGAATGACAATAATAAATCTAAACGGTCCATAATCTTGATAATTAACAAGGAACATTAATTATCATATAAGATTAGTATGCAAGTTAAGTGATGATTAAGTTCTACAAATCATAGGTAAAGAGTTACCAACTTAATTGCATATGTGTATGTTATGGAACATAGTACAGGACTTGACCCAATGAAATAAACATATGGATTGTGTTATGTGTCATTGTTTATTTCGTTATGATTTTGGTTCTAAGTTTGAGATGATTATCTTTTCCACATGAGGATAGGTTCTATAAATCTCGTCTACCGCTGATTCCCGTTAAGGGCTGCTATACGGACTTGATTTACGTTCTCTTGAATTGTGCGGGGAAAAGCTAATCATCAAGAAAACCGTATGTCCCTCATTAATTCACTTAGTGAGTGACGATATCTGTTTGGGCCCCTTGATGGAGTTGGATCGTATGCGCGCAACTAAGCGATCAACTCTAGATCAAGAAACGTATAATCTGCAAGAATGACACATTCCTATCTTGGATTATACAATGATATCGTGAGACATAAGAATCAAAATAGAGAAACATAATTATTCTCTTATGCAGGATTGAAATATTGTAGCAGTAAATTATTTGTGCGAATTGGAAATCATAACGTGTTGCTAGATACCGCTTATGATTATTGGAATTAAATAACGATTTAATTCCATGTCCAACGTAGCATAAATCCTCAAAGGGTCACACAAATAGAGTTTTAACCATACAGTGCATTATTTATTTATTCGCAACAGTTCGTATTGCGAAAATATGATGAGTTGATTAATTAATTATATACCGATATAATTAATTAAGTCAAATGGATCATATGGAAATAAATTAATGCATAAGCTAATCCTAGAATAATTATTAATTAGTTAATAATTATTTTAGCTCAACAAGATTTAATATAAATAGCTATATTAAATATTTGGGCCGAAATTTGTATATTAAATTGGTAGCCCAATTGAAGAGCATTTGGAGGAGTCTCTAATTAAATGAATTAGAGATAGATTAAATAGGTTGAGAGGCCCCAAAAAGCCCATGAAGGAGGCCGGCCTTGGTGGTAGGTAGAGTGGCATTTTATGTAAATAGTGAGTTGGTGGTAGGTAGGGTTTGTGCACTATATATAGAGATGTATAGATGCAAAAACCAACCTTCCTTCTTCCTCCCACATAGCCGCCACTCCTCTCCTCTCTAGGCCGGCGCCTCCCTCCCCTATTCTCACCACCATTTGCTCATGTGTTGAGCTTAGATTCTCCACTAAATAAAAGAGTTATTTAAGAAGAAAGGAGAATACCATTGGATTAGCTACGCTCTTTCGAATCGCTAGCACGAATCGATTAGAGCATGGTTAAACTCTTGGTGGACTCGAGGCCGCCGCGATTTGGAGACGAAGGAGAAGCACGTCATCGATTTCTATGCCGTAGGATCGAGCCCCGCAAATACGATTTCGCGGGAGGTATAATTTCCACCTATCTCTTTGTGTCGAATCGCTTATAGTACTAGATCTCTCTTGCTCTTTGTTTAATTGGATTAATTAAGGGTAATTAGTCTTAAAATTAAAATTGAGCGATTTCCTAATAGTGGTATCAGAGCCAGGTTGTACTTAAGCTATTTTGACACTTAATTAAGAGAAATTGGCTAATTAACGGATTAGTAGAGATGATGCGTTTGTTTGCTGTCTGGAAATGGTATGTTCTGTGTTGTTTCGCGTTTTTCGCTTTGATAAGTTTCCATATACATGAAAGTTGTAGATCTGTTGATTGTGATTATTTTGGCGTTAGATTCACATTTTTCTGAATTAGTATGGATTTATTGTGAATAAAATGGCGACAGTGCGCAGAACCAGTTTCTGCTCGTACTGTCCTGTTTGAATGGCTTGAAAGATTTGTATTTTGAATATAAGTACCAGTGTTCTATGGCTAGATTTAAAGAGGACTTGAAGCTCTTTCTGAGCATGTGTAAATTGTTTCATGACTCGGATTAATTTGTGGGTTTTCAAGTTTGAAAAGGAAGATCTCGTCAGATCCAGTTTGTTGAGCAAATCGATTGTTCTAATAAACTGTACCAACTGAGAACTCCTTTAAAAATTCTGTTTAAATGGAGTTGTTCTTTTTTGAGTTAGAATTCCAGGAAAATTAATTTCATAAGTTTGGACCTTCAACTAGGTTAAAACATTTCGATCGACAGTCTGTTCCAGTACAGAATTTGTTGATTGTTTAGTATGTAACTCGAATTTTTTGAACTGAACTTGGTGGTTTTCTTTTCATGGATAGCTAGCCTATAGTCTAAACTAGTTTTTCTGTGTATATTGTATATATAAAAACTGGATAGAAGGTGGTCTTACAGACCAAATGGTTGAGAGGATAAGCTGAAAATCTCATAACGGTGTTTCGTGCACTTATAAGAGATTTGTCTTTTTTGATTCTCCCAGATGGTTTAAGATCTCTTCTTGAAATTTTTACTGGTATTCACAACTATGATAAGGAGCTTAAGTAATTTATTTGAGAATTTTTGGAGACCTAAAACCTTTGTTTTTATTGGATTCCATTAGTTACATTTTTTAATAAATTACTGTTTTTCTAAGTATTCAAATTAGTTGAAAACAATTAGAAAACTCCTTGTTTGATCTCCTTTCAGTTATGGAATGTTAAAAGAATTTTCTAAATGAATTTAAACAATTTTTGTTGTTTAAAATTGAGAATTTGTACACGGAATTTACTTAAGGCAAACAAATCGCAAAGATGCTTGAAAATCGTTAATTGGAAACAAAGTGCTTGTATGTGCTAACTTTGTTTTGTAGGTGGATGGTGGGTTTAGTATAGCTCAAGACTCAATGCCTTGTGGTTGTATTTGAATGCATGTGTGAATATTTGTAATGCGGCCTTTGGTGCCATTAATTAATTAATTTGTTGATTAATTTTTGATGTAACTTGTGAGGCTTGCATGCCCCTAAGGATTAGGATGGGAATAGGATGTTTTCACATGTATTTTGTACCTTTATTTTATATAGGATTTAGATCCTTATAGAATTTAGTGGGAGAGACAAGGATTAGATTAGTTTTGCTCCATGGACGATGTGGCGAAACTAATGCAAGCGGGAGCCATACAAACCCACAACTATGAGATGCTTATATGTGATTGCTTGTGATTGCTATGAATTGTCATAGGCTAGGTATGGGTGTATGCTTACACGACCACCAATCAAGTGTCATATGATTGATAGTCCCAACTAAAACTCGATTAAGTTAAATCGCCCTCCTTCTCTCTATCCCCTTCACGCCGATTGTCACTCATGACGCGGTCCGCCCAAGCGGACGTCATGGTTGCCAATTCGGTAGTCGGAGTGCAAATGGCTAAGATTTGCAAGGAGCAAATAGTGAGAGGTTACTTTTTGATGGACCCAACTAGAGTTTGGACATCGGGGCGAAGTTTGTAAATATACTTAGATATTCACAAACCAAGAATCATATGGAACGATATGATTGGTTGGAGAACCTACCTTGTCTAATTAAGTAGGGTGACGTGCCATAGCAAGCTCTACTTGATGAAAACCGGGATCTTGGAAAACCAACTACATTTGAGACATTAAATAAATGTAGTGGGAGTTTTATTTGTTATAAATAAAACAATTGCATAAACTAAATGACCTTAAATTGATTTTGTTATAGATGTTAAAATTGTTAATTTTGTTGCGATCAATCTTTGAAAAATTTACAAAATCGTTTCTAAAAGTATTTACTTAAAGAAGTAATACCGATTCCTAAGACACGATCTTAGTGAAAAGAAATTTGAGTATGTCAATTCCCAAAACTTTCCTCAAACTACCCAAACGTAGCAACGCGATGATTGATTAACTTTTGGCGAAAAGTTATTCAATAAAGCGTATGGCTAATATCCTCATTTGAAATTTCTAGACCTTGAATTAGAGAATTCATATGGACTAGATTTAACTCGTACGCTCTTATCCACTTACTCAAGAAAGTGTTCTTGGAGAAAGTAGATACGAACTCCATCATTTATGATCAAGTATAAAGAGTATGAGTTGACAAAGAGATTCTTTTTTTATACATGAACGTTTCATTGGCTTACAAATCGAAAGATTTAAGTAGCTAATTGATAACTAGAGATATTGATCTCCGATATCAAGGATTATTGATATTGTCATATGATCTCTTTGAAATTATAAAGGATAAAATGTTACCTTCTTCGCACACTTGTTGATGCAAAAAGGTAATTGGTTAAGTATTCAAGAAATACTTCGCCAAGGTATGAGTTGAAATTTCGAGACTCTTGATTGTGATTATGTATCACATGAGATGTTTCATTTGCCGTTTATTGGAGGTATTTTGAAAGGTTGTCCGAAATACCATGATTGTAATGCTTTAATCCTAAAGTGTATTTGTCGTTCAAATTATCTCACTATCTCTAATTTACACTAGTAACTTGATACTAGTTCATATGCTCGCATTTGACGAAATGTGTTAGCAATGAAGAATAAGAGAATGTTCGAGAGATGTAAAGCAAACTCCGTATAGGCAATGACTTGTTCGTCTAAGTCATTACCATTGAATACGTAGAGTTATCTTTATTAAGAGTTTGTTTAAGAATTGAAGGTTGCATACCTTAATCCTAACTTCTCAAAACATCTCCACTTCATATTCGATGAAATGGATGATTATGTTTAATAAAAGACAAGTTCTTTTATTCTGGATTTGTTTATATGATTTCATGCATCTTGATTGAATTTGCTTGAAATAGATAAGCAAGTTTTGAATGACAAATAGGATGCATAAGACTTGACATAAAGTATTTGACTTTCATGTTATATATAACCGCTTAGTCACATACATAAACGAGAATCGCATTACGAGAGTCTCCGTAACGTAGAGCTCGTAATTCAATTCGATTTCAAATCGATTGATATGCGAATCATGTTTGTTAAATGACAAAAGCGCCTTTAACCTATAAAGGTTTAAGGACAAGTGACTTGATTAGGACTTTTACATATCGATGTATAAAGACCAATAAGTACTTGTGCGATGAAAGATTATTGATACTTTATTACTTAACCAACGATCATTGTAGATATTAACATATCTATTTGATAAGGTATAAGTATGAACCTTTTGACTAGTTCAAAGGAGTTCAAGAGTGAAGTTTAAAAGACCGTTCAAGAAAAATGGAAGTCTTACAATTAATCGTGGCAAATAAATAGTTAAGTCACATGATTTCAAATATTATCTAAAGAGTATGAAAGTGGTTTCACAACTCGCTCCATGAGGAATAATATGTCCAAGAATGGAGGTATCGAACAATATTTTGTATAGTTCGATCGATAATAAATCAAATTGACTTATTCGACTCGTATTAGGGAATTATGTTTGAGGACAATATTGTTCACACTGAATAATGTTCCATCGAATTCTATTGAAGAAGATATCTTAGGAGATTTTGATCTCTAAGTATAATACTTCTCGAGATTTGGTGTTGAGAAGCTTATTTCAAGTATTGTGGACTTGTAAGCTTAAACCAAATAAGACACTATATATTTGTAGGATGCTTTATATTAAAAAGCACTACTTCCACGAATATGATAAGAACAAAGTAGTTGTTGCTAATCATAATGTAGTCTTGATGAATTGAAATTCTCAAGAAGAAGTAGTGGGAGTAAAGTGAGCATTAAAATAGTTTATGCGTCACTACAAGAAGTACTCTTATGGGAAACTTGTCACTCCATACATGGTACTTAGTGGGAGTTGAGCGAAACTTCATTCACAAGTTGTTTTGAAAGAAGTTTAATAGTATGCTCCTTCTAATGAGGACTCAACCATCTCACGAGTTGATGATGTTTGAGAAACTCATGAAATATATGAGGAGTCAAGAACTCATTCAACAAATCGTTGTGGAAGAAGTTCATGAACCTCAAGTACCAATCCTACAAAAGATCAACGAGAGTTGATTTCCTAAGCCGTTTTGGTGCATAGGTTGACACAACATTCTCGTACTTAGCATATGAGAATTCGTTGATAAACAAAGAAACGATGGAACGATCCGATTCCACATATATGGTTTGAATTTATATGATCTTTAAATAAAATCTATGTATAACAACAAGGTATAGACCTTGGTTGATGTTCATGAAGGAACAATCCATCAAGAACGTTTAGATCTTCAAAAGGAAAGATCGACATGGATAACAAATCGACTATGTACAAAGGGCGGCTTCTCGCTTGTAGCTATGTCTAAGTCGATGGCTAGTTGACTACGTACAAAGCACAACTTCTTGCTTGTGGCTATGTATAAGTAAATAAAGATCATTCTAGCAATAGTTGTATTTCATATATGTCGATATATGGAAAAACACATAAAACCGCCTTCTTCGTATGAATGAAGGAAGATGTTGTGCATTTGACACAAATCGAGGTTTATGTATTGCTAAAAACATACGCATGCTTCAATGATCCATTAATGGATTAAAGCAAGTGTTGTGGAGATTGGAATAAAAGTTTTGACAATGAAGTTAAGGAGCTGAACTTCGTCAAAAGTATCTTGTATATACAAGATATTCAGTGGAAGCATAATTGTATTACTTGTATTGTTCAAGATAACAATTCATTAAATTGGGAATAACATTAAGAAAATGAATATTGTCGAGATCTCTTTGGAGAATGCTTTCTTAAATGAGAACTTGGGCGAAATCACCTAATCCTAGGAAACAAAATCTATAAAGATAGATTATGATGGATGTTAGGTTTGAGCAAATATGCATATATTGACGAAGTATTCTAGAAACACGAAAGTTATACTCCAAGAAAGGATGTCTAACTGTACGTCACGTGGCATGACTTGAGTGTTTAACTCGGTCTAATGCAACTCAATTCAAGAAAGTGCATGAAATAGTTCAAGCATTCTTTCAATATGAGTTTCATTTCGTACGCCATATTTATGCATATGCCCCAATGTGTAGTGTCCAAAGGATATGACAAACAGTTGTCAAATGGATACAAGAGAGACACATTTGGACGATAATCAAGGATATCCTCGAGTACATTATGAGAAAGAGTGATATAATGTTTCATCTCTTAAGATGAAAGAAATCTCGTGTAAGTTGTTACACTAATAAAAGTTTTTCAAAAGATTGATATAATCACAATTGAGCTACATATTTTGCTTAAAGGTGGTGTTGTAAGTTTAGAAAGTGTTCTAAATGGAATATTACAACCGTTTCCGTCACCAAAACAAAATACATAGCAACTTGTGAAGCAATAAAAGAAGTTTATTTTGGATCGAGTTCTTAGTCGAGTTATTATGGTTCTATGCATCTCGAACCACAACTTACTCCTAAAGAACCCAATGTTACATTGGAGATTCAAATATGATCTATAACAATATCACTTGATATCATATGATGATGATCAAGAACATGTATATAGTAGTATATATATATAGGGTCGAATAAATTTGGATAGGTTCGCGAACACAGTGAACACTCTAACTTGACCTCTACCTTGAGCAGTATACGAGATGCAATTATGCATCCATACGTGGTAGACGTATGAGTAACTAGCTTAAGCGTATTATTTATTTTGAGGTCCGAGACATGTATATATGTAGATATATGACATCGTTCTCAATTCTTCGTTGGCTAGAAGTCACTACTGATTGACTCTAGGCCAAGTGGGAGATTGTTGGAGTTATGTCCTAGAAGTCAATAATTTAATGACTTAAATATTAGTTTATGTTATGGATGATATTTTATCATATGTTCCTAGGTTTATTATTGACAGATTATTCAGGTTGAAGATCTGAATTGTAGATCTCTGTGGATCATTCTTTAGAATGACAATAATAAATCTAAACGGTCCATAATCTTGATAATTAACAAGGAACATTAATTATCATATAAGATTAGTATGCAAGTTAAGTGATGATTAAGTTCTACAAATCATAGGTAAAGAGTTACCAACTTAATTGCACATGTGTATGTTATGGAACATAGTACAGGACTTGACCTAATGAAATAAACATATGGATTGTGTTATGTGTCATTGTTTATTTCGTTATGATTTTGGTTCTAAGTTTGAGATGATTATCTTTTCCACATGAGGATAGGTTCTATAAATCTCGTCTACCGCTTATTCCCGTTAAGGGCTGCTATACGGACTTGATTTACGTTCTCTTGAATTGTGCGGGGAAAAGCTAATCATCAAGAAAACCGTATGTCCCTCATTAATTCACTTAGTGAGTGACGATATCTGTTTGGGCCCCTTGATGGAGTTGGATCGTATGCGCGCAACTAAGCGATCAACTCTAGATCAAGAAACGTATAATCTGCAAGAATGACACATTCCTATCTTGGATTATACAATAATATCGTGAGACATAAGAATCAAAATAGAGAAACATAATTATTCTCTTATGCAGGATTGAAATATTGTAGCAGTACATTATTTGTGCGAATTGGAAATCATAACGTGTTGCTAGATACCGCTTATGATTATTGGAATTAAATAACGATTTAATTCCATGTCCAACGTAGCATAAATCCTCAAAGGGTCACACAAATAGAGCTTTAACCATACAGTGCATTATTTATTTATTCGCAACAGTTCGTATTGCGAAAATATGATGAGTTGATTAATTAATTATATACCGATATAATTAATTAAGTCAAATGGCTCATATGAAAATAAATTAATGCATAAGCTAATCCTAGAATAATTATTAATTAGTTAATAATTATTTTAGCTCAACAAGATTTAATATAAATAGCTATATTAAATATTTGGGCCGAAATTTGTATATTAAATTGGTAGCCCAATTGAAGAGCATTTGGAGGAGTCTCTAATTAAATGAATTAGAGATAGATTAAATAGGTTGAGAGGCCCCAAAAAGTCCATGAAGGAGGCCGGCCTTGGTGGTAGGTAGAGTGGCATTTTATGTAAATAGTGAGTTGGTGGTAGGTAGGGTTTGTGCACTATATATAGAGATGTATAGATGCAAAAACCAACCTTCCTTCTTCCTCCCACATAGCCGCCACTCCTCTCCTCTCTAGGCCGGCGCCTCCCTCCCCTATTCTCACCACCATTTGCTCATGTGTTGAGCTTAGATTCTTCACTAAATAAAAGAGTTATTTAAGAAGAAAGGAGAATACCATTGGATTAGCTACGCTTTTTCGAATCGCTAGCACGAATCGATTAGAGCATGGTTAACCTCTTGGTGGACTCGAGGCCGCCGCGATTTGGAGACGAAGGAGAAGCACGCCATCGATTTCTATGCCGTAGGATCGAGCCCCGCGAATACGATTTCGCGGGAGGTATAATTTTCACCTATCTCTTTGTGTCGAATCGCTTATAGTACTAGATCTCTCTTGCTCTTTGTTTAATTGGATTAATTAAGGGTAATTAGTCTTAAAATTAAAATTGTGCGATTTCCTAACAACAAAGGCATAACTCGAACATTACAACTTTAAACAGGCATAACTTTTGATAGGAAGGTCCGTTTGGCGCAAACGAGGACATTCCGGAAAGCTGGCGACGAGATCTCCAAAATCCACTTTGAAAGTTTGCAAATCTAAAAACCACTCTAAACTACTAAAAAAGTTTTTAAAATCATAAATTAATCATTAAAAAGAGAAATGTAGTAAATCAAGTGAATTTAGTCTTTCTTCTCCGTCTCAGTAAAACATCAATCTCGTGTGATTCCTTTCTAACGCAATCCAGAAAGTGCTTCCTTGATCATGAGACTCGATATGATTGTTTAATATATAATATGAAAATAATATATACAGTGGACGACATCCGGGACGCATATCAAATGATTGTTTAAAAATTTATACTTAATTATTCATTTTTTAATTAAATAATTAAATTTATATTTAATTAAATAAATTAATTAAAAGGAAAATAAATTTAATTTTCCAAAAAAATACTAAATTACGTATAAATTTTTGCTTAATTATTCCTGATTTTTTTATATATTTTCAATATTTTTAGAATATATTATTTATTTTTCTAATTAATTAACTAATTAATAAACTAATAAAAGGAAAAAAAATTTCCCAAAAAATACGAAATTACATATAAAATTTTGTTTAATTATTCCTGATTTTTTTCATATTTTTTCAATATTTTGACAATATATTATCTATTTTTCTAATTATTTAACTAATTAATAAATTAAATAAATAAATAATATATAAAAAAATTAAAAAGGAATCCGATCTTAGCTTAGATCGAAATCCAGGAATCCGATCTTGCGTTCGGAATCTGGGATTCCGATCTCGTGATACTATTTAAAAAAATATTATTATATAATGATATTATTTTTAATATATTATATTAATTTAATACTAGTTTTAAATTTTTCAGAGAAGTGGAGCTGAGGAATAACTAGTCGATGGATCCATTACGCTGGGCTCAAATCTATGCAGCCCACTGAATCTATGGGCTTTCATACGTGTTGTCCCTTTCCAATTCAATTTTTCGGTTTTCTTTTTCTATTTTACATTTTCATTACAGCCCACTGCTTAAAAGAAAGACCTGCATGTTTAGTTCAACAATCAACAAACAAAACTGTTCATCGCAGACTGCAGTATTTCTGCCCCACATATATCTTATCTTAATCTTAAATACTTCAATTTCAAGTCAGCCTCTTACTGTTCAATTATCTGGACCCTTCTTTTCTCCTGCTGGGTGTCTGGGTGCATCTCCTCCGTTGATCTCCACTTCTCTCTCGACTTGGTTATTTGCTGCGTGTTCCGTTGATCTTATGTTGCCGTTCCTTCTCTGTGTCGTTCCGTCTGTTCGCTTCCTTATTCTTTTTTTTCTGATGTGTGCGTCTTTCTTCCTCGCCGCTCTCTCTTTCTTTGGCGCAGGCGATCCGCGTAGCCTCTTTTTTCCCTCCGCCCACGCCCCCTCTTGTACCTTCCGGTCATTCGGCATTGTACGGCTGCTTAGGTGTCCCCTATGATTCTCCAGGACCTTCTCGGCGTTGTTTTTGCTCCGAAAAAGTTGCCTTGCTCTCCGTCTCTCTTTCTTCTCTCTTCTTCCTCTCTGCCTTTCCCTTCTCTGTTCTTACTGCCAGGTACACTTCCCTTCCGATTTTTCGTTTGCTTTGTTTCTCTGCGTTGTTGTCTCTATCTTTCTTGCTGCCAGTCAGTTTTTCCTCATTATTTTTGTTCTTTGATTGTTCTAATTGACCTCTAAACTCACAGCCTGAACTCACAGCCTGCGATTTTTTCCCTCTAGGTTTTTTCTGCTCCATGCTTGTGCCTTATCTTTCTTCCTGGTATGTATTTTTCCTCTTTTCTTTTAGTTTTCGTTTGCCATTTATAGGGATTATTGCTGTGTTTTTCTTCTTTTGTGCAATATTGTGTGCCGGGGTAGTTCCTGGCCAAAAAAAAATTGCTGCTGGCTTGATCAGTCCAAAAAAATATTCCTGCACTTTAAACCTCTTTTTTGTTTTTTTCTTTTCCTGTTAAAAGAGCTGCCCATCACAGATTGTGTGGATTTGAAAAACAAGATGCTGTTAGGGTTATTGGTAGGGAAAATCTTTCTTCGATGCGGTACGTTTTTACGCCGTTATGTTCTCCTGATGCTCTTCTGCATTCTCTTCCGCAGATCTTTCATTTTCGGTGTTCTGGTGCTGCTTCTTCTTTGCTCAATTCTTCGCTTCTTATCATGTATCCTCTTTGTCTTATCTTCTATTGTGTTATATCTTGCTGTGATTTGTGAGTTTTGTAGCCTTTATGGGTATTTATGTGTGTCGCTTCGCTCGGCATTTGTTGTTTGCTCTTATTAGTTATGAAGAAGGCTTCAGATCGAAGTATTTAAGATGTCTTTTTTAGTCTAAGTTTTTATCGGGATCTATATTGCCACTCTTTTGCAATCTATATCTTCCTGGCCATGGCCATGTTTCCCCTCTTTTTTTCGTACTTCTCACCATTCTAAATCTTTTGCAGATATGCCAAACAGGCCCCACTCGGTCAGGATACAGGCAAGAATTATGAGGGTGTGGCCTGCAAAAGATCCAGATAGTCCAGCGATATGGTATTATGCTGCTATTTTGATGGATGCAGCGGTATGATTCTTAGTTACTGGTCACACGGCGATCAGAAACTAATATCAAGAATCTATTGCAAAGCAAATCACTAAAGAGGCTGCACAAGCAGTCTCTTAGAAGGTACACGGAGTCAAATAACATAGAAAATATAGACTCAAAATGATTCATTGGATTAGATTTCGTAAAAAAGTAATTGATTTTATTCACTTGATTTTTTTTTGGGGGGACAATTTTCTTATGAATATTTTTTTAGCTATGTTATGGAGTATGACAAGTGCAAGGCTTTGGAGCCTCAACAAGCTTCAATTTTATTGTTCGTAATACTGTATGAGATACCTGTCCGAGAGAAAAGGACAAAGTTGAGGTGTAGTTCATATCACCGAGTTCTGGCATATCTCATGCTATTTCAAAAACAATCAGTTTAATTAAGATTTTAATAAGTATTCATACACTGGATCCCAATTTCTATCTTCATTTTTTTTTCTACTCTATATATGAAATGACAAAATTCCTTATATATTGTTTTACATGTATTGATTCTTTTACAATCATAGTATTGTTTCGTCGGTAAAAAAATAAATCTGCCTCAGTTTTGTTTTGATAATGAATCTTCTAGATTAGTTGAGAATCATTAACAGGCCTGCTGCATGTGTGACAGGGTCAAACTCAATGAATAGATAAATCAGGCGTCATTGAAAAAGCATATTTATTCACTGTTCTTCCCAAAGGATCCTCGGTGTAT
Source organism: Rhynchospora pubera (assembly GCA_028095005.1). Classification (NCBI taxonomy): domain Eukaryota; kingdom Viridiplantae; phylum Streptophyta; class Magnoliopsida; order Poales; family Cyperaceae; genus Rhynchospora; species Rhynchospora pubera. Next base: position 365,040,538 of record CM051459.1, read on the forward strand.
CAAAGATATAGAGGAAACACTATCGTGCATGTTGATCTGGTACCACCAAATGCAGTGTTGCTGCAGATATCGAGCCAACAAATGAACCTACTAAGGACGATGCAGACACTGCAGCAGCACACAGGTGATAACTTTCTTATCTTTTTCGATTAAAAATAAATACAAATTCACGAGCAAATCTACACCATGTTGTTTATTTTTTCCACCACTACTGATCACCCCCCTCTTACCATTGATTTTTTTTACATTAAGTGACATAGCCACTGCTGAACTTATGTTACCCAAACAAGATCAAGCAAAACAGTCAATACCAGCTGTGGAGCTCTCAACGGCACCGCCGGGCATATCAGGCACTATCTACCTTTTGCAAATATCTACCTGACAATTTCATTTGCTTTTTTAATATTATTCTCAAGTACGGTTTTAAGAATTATGGCATTGTAAAATTAATGAGTGCACCACATGGCCAATGGTTTTTCGATGGAAGAATTGTATTGCATTGAATGTGGCAGTTCTGCTGTTAAATAATGTGCTTATAATTGTTTCAATAAATTTTGACCTTTTTTTTACAGAACCAGTGAAGCCTCTTCAACATTAAAGTTTCATTGTACTGGTGAAAGACAAGACAGTAAGAGAAGCATCGGCCATGTACAATGAAGCCTCTTCTTTTTTTTTTTTTACCGTCTTAGTGATAGCTTATTTTTTCCCCTTTAATCGAGTATTTTAATTATAGAGCGCAAATCATGTCCATGTAGACATGATCTCTACTCTCTCTTGGAACTGATATGATAAACTAAATTGTACAACTGTATTTGATAAGTTTGCTATTTTAAAACTCAAATTGGTACATCTTCGTTTCTTTTTCTAATTCGAAGATTGTAATGAGGTGCCTAATATTTTGTTTACTTCTATGTAGCTATCGAAGAACAAAGAAATTATGCCAGAGCTCTTACAGGAATTGAACACTAAATGTAGAGAATTAACTCATCTCGCGCGATCATAAAAAAAGAAAATGAGGGTCAGTTAAGGTGTACTCCTGATATAATTGGAATTTTAATGCTCATGCAGTCATGCTTTCTAAGAATATTCGAACTAGATCGTAATCCATTTAAATGAAGGCTTTATGAATAAGATATTTTCGTCAGCCTTAGAGGAATTCTTTATATCAGAGTTTCTCAGTTAGTAAAGTGTAGGTGTATGTCTGTCTGACTTTTATATTAAAAATAATTGATACTGTTTTATATTTAAAACAATTAATTTATTTTGTTTAGATCCTCTTCAGATATAACTAATATTCACTATTGTTAAGGCATTTATTGATGCACCTTTTGTTTGTGTTTGCATGTGTCGCATATGATTGTGAAAGCTTATATGATGATGCATGACAAGCACATAGTGATTTATCAGACAGCGATTATTTAAGGTGCTTGTTTCTATTTCTCAATGTGATTGTTCCAGTCCATTGTAGTATTGATGTTACTTTATATATTTGATAAGAAACTAATTAGAGCCATCACCAATGAAGGTCCTCTCTCCATTGACTGTTAAATGATATTTTCTATTCAAATCTACGTTCTTCCAATTTTATCCGAGTGAATGGCTATGAATATAAATTATAATTAAACTTTCATCGCGCGAAGCGCGATGCTGTAGCTAGTTGTGTTATATTTCTATTTTATGAGTATTTATTTTCTCTTCAAAACTATCAACTGACAATGACAGTTATGCTGTTCCACATTGTATCATTTGCTTCGCTTAAGATTATTATAAACCATTTGACTTACAGGAATAGTATTGCAGTTAACTGCTAATATAACATATGACTATATGAGTTAAAAAATTCATTGCCTATATTTAATATTTTTTGAAGAATTTTTCATAGTATATTGTTTATATTAAATATGCGATTTCAGAAGAACATTAATATTCTAGCTCTGAAATTAGGATTCATTAAAGAAGTCCTTAAATTTACCCTCACTTTCATCGATAATGGAGCCAAAAGTTCAAAACAATGTTATATATCATGTGATGCATCGCAACCCAATGAAAATCAAACAGAAACCAGTAGAGGTTTTTATTTTCAAAGGATAAGAATTAAGGGAATTTTAGTAGTCTTCTTATTGGATAGAATGGAACGGTGTGTGTTCTAAATAAATTAAGCTCATTAGAGTGTAAAATGAAAAATGAATGTTGTAAATAAAGCAAATGAAATCATGTATGTATGTTCTATAAATAAAGCTAATTGGAAGTGTTCAGCAGTCTTCTGAAACTAAAACTGAATCCAGAAGTCTGATTAACCTCCATCCAATTCCAATCTCCGTGATCCTTGTAATAAATCAAGTGCAAACGGCATATCTTATGAATCACCAAAGCAAGTGCATATATTGGAGATCATTGCTTCAACTTCAATTTGCACACCTTAAGATCATTGCATAAATGCGCTTAGTTGTTTCAAAGTTCTCTCGATATGCTTATTTATTTGTTTATTTAAGTAATGCCACCAAATTTACACAAACAGAGCCTAGCAAACTCCAGTTTGGTGATTTTTTTTTATGCCAAACCTGATGAATCGATAATATTGCTAGGGTTTCTTGCCCGTGTACACCTTTGTGAATAAAAAGTGGCTTTGTTTTGTTAATAAAATAGGCTTAGCATTGTTTCTTCTTTCATTTTGTGAGAGAGCCATTTATATTTTTCTTACATTTAATCAATTATCTTTCCTTAATGCTTGCTAATTATTTTGGTAGGTAATGGCAAGCAAGAAAATACTCTTTGAAGAAAACAAATACATGACAGAACCATTTTACTCTTAGAACTATAGAAAACAGCAAACTACGTTGGACGTAATTAGAAAGAGAGTTGTTTTACAGAACTGTACTAACTCGGAATTATAAACAGCGTTTGAAATACTATTCGGATACAATAATTTCATCTTAATTAATCAGATGATTTTCGATTAAAGTTGGTGATTGGAATCATATATGAAGAATTGACGTGAATTGATTTGAGCGATTGAAATCGCCCATTTTACCCTCACAGATTGTTGTTGCTTATTCAGTTCACAATAGCTACATACTTTCCTAAAATGGATCCTATTGTGTTATTTCTATGTAAGTCGTCCCCTAACTCACATATACTAGGTGTTGCTGCCAATATTCCGTCGTTATACATGTGTGATGGGAAGTGTTTTGGGCAACGGGTTTTTTCCTTCGAGCAACATATTTTTTGTCTAAATGACTAAATTATCCTTAGCATCAATCAAGATTTGTTATTCTAATTTATTTTCTTTATTGTGCTTTCTTTTTTTTTTCCAGATTTTCTGCTAAAAAACATAAAAAGACAATTATATTCTGTTGAGGTAACCAAATAGTTATATATACTACTTTCTTTTGAGTATATTTTTTACACATCTTTTCTTTGTTTGTTCTAGAGCCTTAAAACATTTAAAAATTTGTACTCTTTCAATTATGAAAAATAATCTTCAAAATTATGACACCAGGACTTAGAAATAAGGTAATATGATAGAATTCAAAATTCAGAGAAGAAAGGAGGAAAGGGCAGACTTTAGTGGGAGAAATATCAATGAATTGCCCAAAGTGCCTCCCATGTATAAATGTGTGCCAACATTTCATTTAACTCAGAAAGTGCTATTTTATCAGTCATACCATTAACATCAATCCGCATCTGGACAGTCCTTTAAAAGGACGGTGCCGTGATGTCAAATGACTCCATACGTCCGATGGGATGGGATCCAAGGGCACGGACGAAAATCCATCAATTTCGTCTCTCTCCAGTTTGCCCGACCTGCCCGATGTCCTCCGTTTCCTCCGCTGACGAGAACTCGAGAAGCGAAAAGCCTACACAAAGAAATGGGAATTGATTTACAAGAGATCGGACTGTACCTCACTGATTCTCCTTCAAAGATTGTACTGCGCCTCACTGCCTCTCTCTAGCTTCTCGTCTGCAGCTCGATCTGACGAACTGGACGAGTCCATTGGAAGGTCTAGTTTTGAAGAGGACGATGAAGACGACGATGACGACAGCGACCATCAGAGACTGGTTCGCACTGGACCTCGTGTTGATTCTTTTGATGTTGAGGCGCTTGAGGTTCATGGGTTTGAGACGAATGGATATGAAGAGGTAAAAAGGTTGAATGAATTTCTTGGTGTGTGTTCTTTTCATTCCGGTGACTCTTCATTTTTGCTATTGGTTAACCTTTAGTAAGCGAGTTTGTTCGTTGAACTGATAACCAATTTAATGCATTAAACTGGTAGAGTGATAGTAATTGTTTAGGCTTGTGTATAATAATTTTGGTATTGTTGATTTTGTTGTAAAATATAGTATTGGTATCTACTGTTACTAAGATTGAATATAATTGTACTATGTTTGGTGCTGGTGATCTTGTTCATTGTAAGATTGCACGTGATCTATAAGCGGAACAATTCCTGGTACAGTAGGATGCTTATCAAAACTATCTTACTTGTAGCTTTGTCAAATTTGTAAGAGAAAATTTAATATGCACCTTAGTGCATAGAGCTTTCTATGCACCGCAAACTTTTTCGAGCTAATTTTTGTAAATTGACAAATATAATTTAACCAATCTAATTTACATATTAAAATCTCCTAGCAAACCGAAATTTACAATTTTTTATATTTTATTAATATTTTTTCCAATTTTTTAAAACCTGTCATTTTTTTTAAACAAACTAGTATTTACAACATTACAAAAAAAATGGCAGGTTTTAAAAAAATCGAAAAAATAGTAATAAAATCTCAAAAATTGTAAATTTTGGTTTGCTATGAGATTTCAATATGTAGATTGGATTGGTTAAATTAGATTTGTAAATTTATAAAAATACCCCCAAAAAAATTCGTGGTGCATAGAACTCCCTATGCACTATAGTGCATATTAAACTTTCTCAATATTTAATTCAATTTTTTTTTTACTTTTGCTATTTCTTCCAGCACACTAAATTGAAACAAATTCTATGGGAAAATATAGCTGATGCATCGAATTTGATAAATGCATCATTCAAAGGTTTCTCAGTGCCAAAACACAACTTGCACGTTTTGTTGAGCAGGTAGTGCCTTATATATCCTTTGTGCTGAATTACAAGGAATATTTTATTGGCTTATATTTTGTTTTTTTATTATCTATCTGATGAAAGAACATTAATATGTTATGTTGTTGATGATTAGACTACCATTGAAATGCCTTTGATGCTGAACTAAATTGCTGGGCATCTGAATATCGGTTTCTGAAACTAACATGAGTTAAGAGATTTTGAGTCAGTACTTATAAGGGGTAATTTACTTGGCCTTTCTTGGTTATGTGTAGGGATTAATTTGCAAACTGTTTTCAAATCTGAATATCGGTTTCTGAATATCTTTTGCAAACTGTTTTCAAATCTTGTGTGGGCATCAAATTCGCTTGACCTTTTTATGCAATTGGTGTGCTGCTGTTTTCTGGATTCTATGGAAAACAGAAATAGTGTGTGTTTTGATAATGCTCGATATCATTCTCTCGACTGGGTGTATGCAGCAAGCAAAGATGTGCTGGGATATTAGCAGGGTCTTTGGTCTGAAAAGATTAAAGACAATACCTCAGAGCATCACGCCTCTTCTCACATCTCTGCCTGAGCAGCTGAATGGAGGGACAAGGGGAGGGAGGAGAGACATTGGATATAGACAGTCACAGGCCGGTCTGGTGGCACCAACAATTGAATTGAATGTTTGGAGTTTGACTGATCTGAAAATGATTACATGCATTAAATACATAAATTTTGAATGGTTGTCTCAAGTCTATTTGTAATTGTTGGTATTTGTTTGTCACTGTGGTATGGTAGTTTGATGTATTGCTGGATTGTAGCTGTAGGTATATTACAGTGGGTGATGTTAATTGATACAATGGTAATAAGTATAGTACTATAGTTTGATAATAATGGCGCACATCAGTGGCCTGGTGCAGTTAAAGGGTTTGGTTGAGATATAGAATAATTGGTCGGTGCTGTAACAATTTCACTTTTCTTTTAATATAAAAAGAGGTGGACGATTTCCACTAATTTGAAAATGAAATAAAATAATGGTCAAATGAGGACATAGATTAGGTCATGAGTTAGTTTTTCCTATGTCGTCATTTTTGCGTGTTCATATATGTTTTATTGCGATGCTTCAATTTGAAAATGTATATTGATTCATGATTCTAGATTAGGTCATTAGCTTAATTCAGTGATTTGCAAAACTTGATAATTCTACTTGCATACAAAAAATGCATTAAACACATAGGGGGCATTTGGATCAAGAATAAATATTCCTAGACTGAGTAATAGTTTCGGGAAAATAGCTAAAAAGGCCTGGAGGAGGTAATTGGTTCTATTTATCATTAATTACCTTAAAATTTATCATACAAAAGAAACAAAATTTTAACACATATTCTATGTGTAATTGAATACCACATATGAGCAAGCTAATAAGTTCGAAACTATATTGGCAAGAAAAAAAGGGTGGGAAAAGGATCAAACTTACTAAAATTGAACTTGCCATATTTTTTTAATAACATTAGAATCGCAAATTAGGTACTTGAAGACCAAAAGTTAACGTAATCATCTATATGACAGTCTGACAGTTACAAATTAGAGGGGCTTCTTGAAATATGTCAAAGATGACATTAAAAAACCTATTTTCAGTGACCGGGTTCATCTACAAGTTATTTTCCATCTCTCATCTCAGAGATAATCTGTTTAACTTCATCTGGATTCTTACATTTGCTTAATGCATTTAGCAATATGCCAAAGATGACATCATCTGGTTTCAGGCCTTGATTCCTCATCTTTTCAACCAATCGCAGAGCCTCGTTGAGTCTGCCAATTTTACAATACCCGTTGATTAACGCACCGTAACTATGTTGATCCGGCTCAATGCCTTTTTCAGCCATGGTATCTAAAAGGACAATTGCTTCGTCAAGACGACCTCCCAAAACATAACCATGTAATAAGGATGTGTAAGTGATAACATTAGGTTTCTTCCCACTTTTCTCCATTAAACTGACCAACTTTTCTGCTTCACAGGTTACTCCATGCTTGCACAGGCAACCAATCAATGCATTGAAAGTAACTACATCTGGTGAAATGCCCCGACTGACCATCTTGCGGAATATTCCAATTGCATGACTCCACTCATCAATAGAAGACAACCCATGGATTAGACAATTGTATGTGGCAACATTTGGCATCACTCCCCTCTCTATCATCTCTTGAAAAAGATTAGTAGCACGCAAAAAGGCCCCTTTTCTGCAACTAGCATCAATTAAGGTAGTATATATATAAACATCTGCTTCAAGTCCACAGTTAATATACTCTTTATATACTTCAAATGCCTTGTCAATATCACCGTCTCGACAGAACCCAAGAATAAGGGCATTGCAGGTATGGCCATCTGGAAGGACTCCTTTTGCAATCATTTCTTTGAACATCTTCAAGGCACTATGCACCTTACCCTGGTAACAAAGACTACGAATGAGAATATTGTAGGTAATCACATTAGGAAGAAGTCCCTTCGCAACTACTTCATCAAACATTCTCAAAGCACTATCGGTGTCACCGTGACTGCAGAGGCCATCAATAAGACAGTTGTAAGTAATTAAATTGGCAACAATTCCACGGTCAGGCATTTCTTCAAACAGTTTTTGTGCTTGAATAACATCCCCATTCTTGCAAAAACCATCAATTAAAATGTTAAACGTGACTACATTAGGCGCTATACATTCAGAAACCATTTCTTCAAACATCATTCGAGCCAACGCAACATCACCCTCTACAAAAAATCCATGGATAAGACTGCTGTAGGTTACAACATTGGGCTTACAGCAACTCCTCCCACCTTTTACCATCTGTTGACACAGCTCAAGCCCTGTCCTAGCATCACCGTTGCTACAAAGATGATCTATGAGCGTGCTGTAGATGATCAAATCGGGAGCACATCCCATTAAAGGCATTTTAGCAAGCACCTTAGCTGCAACACCAAATTGTTTCATTGAACAGAGCCCATTAATAAGAGAACCGAACATGATGGTATCGGCACCGCATCCATATCTCAAGGACTGGCCAACCACGCAGAATCCGAGATCCGCTCGACGCATGTGACGGCAGCAATCGAGGACAAGGCCGAAGGTATGGACGGTTGGAGAGACGGTTCGGCTGTGTCTGCAGGTGCCCTTCAAGATATTGAAGAGAGCGAGTACGGTTGGGTAGCGGTTGGGATGCTTTGACTTGGCAATGGATTTAAGCTGGCCGTTGATGGCAATGATGGACGGTGGGTGATGAATAAGCAGGCGGTGAAAGCGAGAGATGTCGTCCTCCAGCTGAAGGTTCTGGGCGAGGCATCGTTTCTTCACCAGATTCTGAAGAGGGCCAGAAAATGGCTTGCCTACCTTGGCACACATCAGATCGAATTAAGGTCGCAAGGAAGGAAAGCACCTACTTTTGCTTCCTCTACTAAAACTGAAGTGGAGAGTAGAGAGTAGAGGTGGGACTGAAAAGTGCAATGACTGAGCGAATTCAATATATATAGATCCATTACGCTGGGCTCAAATCAATATAACAAAACATGGTTCAATTCAATTCAGCTACAAAAAATCCACTCCTTTCATCTCAAACGAATGGTTGGAATTTTGAAATGGAGTGTGCTTCGTTGGATCAATCTGCAATTGCATTTATGTGTGTGACTGTGATCCCATTTCAATTGCTTTTTGTGCGCTTGCATATGTATGCTTGTATGCTTGCTTTTTTGCTCTACTGCACTGATTACTCGCTGGAATGTTAATTTGGGGGTAAAAAGTGTTAACGTAATATAAGAGTATTGATTATATTTTAAAGACGTGATTTTTGCAGGGAATTTGATGAGATGCAGTCATGCAGTGTTTTAATATGCATCTGTTATTTTAAGCTTTTATCACGAGCCTAAAAAAACAAATTATACTAGACTAACCCTCCAAATTTTCAGGAAGGCAATTTCCCCCAAAATTTTATCATATTCAACCTTGCTGTTAATTACTGTACAATATTAATTAAAGTGAACATTTATATAATAAAAAAGAACATATATAAGTAAATAAGTTCAATAAAAGTAAGTTGAATATGTATATAAAAATCTGAACAACAATATAAAAAATAAAATCTAATCCATAATTGAATAAAGTGAACACATAGATAAACAAATTGGATATTTAAATGAATAAAATGAACAAATACAAACGCTATGGCACGGGTGGCTTATGGAGAGATGGTAGACAGTAATTTCCAAAAGCAATATTAGATAATTATACACTCTAGAAAACAAATTTGTTATTTACAAACTGCGGGTTTGTTCTCTCCGGTGTCAATAGGCAAGTGTAAATAAACTGAATTTGACTATATATACATGCAATAGGTGATAGAAACTGGTACAGTGCTAGTTTGAGGTTTTTCATTAGTATTACAATTTTTTTAAGAGTAGAGGATACATAGAGTGCTAGTACAAAAAGGGCATCTCACTATCTTGTACCAGTTTAGTTTTCATATATGTTTTAGATTGTGAAATTGTAATCATTTATAAGAGATATTGTTTTCTTTTTAATGGAACGGGTGGACACATGAGCGGAACCACTTTTTTTTCAAAAAAGAAAAAAGGGAGAAAAAAAAAACGAGTTTGTTACAAAATGCTGGTTAAGTATGTTCTATAAAATCCAATCATGCAGTAACTTTGGATGGCATTATTTCATTTTAATGATGGTTAGCCCTTGCGTTAGTATTCAAAAAAGGGAAAATAAAATGTGTTCCTTGTTTCACTTGCGTTAGTCTTCAGAAAACTGCTGCGCTTCAATATCCTTCAAAACTTCATACAATAATTGCAGCACCAGATGTAAATTTGGATTAAGTAGCCCGGCCTTATAAAATATTTATTAATATTAAATACACAGATATAAATTTATGAAGCAATCGACTGCCTATTACCAAATTGTTTGAGATTAATCTCAAAGCAAACCTGCCTAAAAACCTTAACAATTACATGGTGATGCTCATCAGAATTCAATGTCAGATAACAAGCGAGCAAGCTCTCGAGCTCCTCCGGCCGTCTGATCCCTGTCTCTAGTATCATCTCCAACATTGACTTCTTGAAATCTCTCTCAGGCTCGATCGACTTCTTCACCATGGCAAAATTTTCCAAATCTTTTCTCTCTCGTCTAACAGAGCGAGCACTAACTCGATGTTGTTTTCTCGGCCTTATCCTTCCATTGAATGATTTTCGACGAGCACTATCAGAATTTGCAATGACCAACCGATTCTTGACCCTCCGACGTCGCTGCCAATTTTTTTGTTGATGTAGCCTCGAATCCGGTAATGACCGGTGCAAAGGACAAACATGTGGAATGTTTTGTTTCGGTTTAGGGACGACAGAGAAGGGGATGACATTTCCTAATGTGATGGAAGATGATGCAGGAATGTGGTCCCCACCTGCAGAATAGTGGCGCTTGTGATGGATCGGAAGGGGTCTATCCTCATCGCCCACAGAACGGCGTCGAGGAGCAATGGATTGGTCGGTCGACATGTGGCGAGGTGAGGATGGAGGGCTGTTGAGTTTGGTACTTGGACTGGGGTTTTGGTTTTTTGAAACACATTTTGGTTTGCAAGAATGGAATTTTGGAGAGGTGTTGTTGCTCTGGGGTTTGTTGTTTGGTCTTAGTTTGGATAGCCATGAGGAGGAGAGGAGGTCTGACAAGGAGAAACTCTTTCTCTCTGTTGAATTTTCTTCTTGGGTTCGTTTTCTGCCCCATTTCATGGTTACTAGACTTCTATTGTGCTGTCTGCAGAAGAGAATTGAGATTGGTTCTTGTCAGTGATTGTTTGGTTTGTCAGAAATAGGCAGGGTGGCTGGGTTGAAATTTATGTGGGAGATCTGGAGTTTATATAAAACGGCGTAGTTAACATGTAATAATTTTATTATTCAGTAGGACTTCATTTAATATCTGCGCTTGCTTTTTGAAAAAGTTGGGTTAATGGGCCTACCATATATTTATTAATCTCCTCTTGTTAGAGAAAAGCTTTCATTGCATGGATAGAAAGAATGTTTGTATGCTTCTCATTTGGTGTTTCAAAAGCGTCTGGCGGTTTTCTGTATAGAAATTTCTTGAGAAGAGAAGCGGTAATTGGGGCTTTCCTGTACTAGTTATATATATCGTACGGAGTACAGTGCTTAGTGAAATATTATATTTATTGAAGTTGGAAAGTGATCAAATAAAGGCTACAAAAGAGCAGATTTATTAGATTTATCTTTTGTTGGTGTTTGAATTGTGTCCCGCCATTCTCTTGTGAGGAAACTTATAGATTGATTTGTCCTTTGGTTCAAATTATTTTTTTCCCCTAATCAGCTAATCTATATATTTGCTTCCATCTATTTTGTTTTTTTTTAACTAATTAGAGCCCCAAAAATGGCTACAGTTGAGTCTGTGTCAAAAAAGTCGTGTATCATAATAATGAAAAATACTATCAGTTAGACTACTTGAGTTTGATCAAACAATTTAAATCAAATAATGACAACAAATGTGTACTGATATGATTCTCTGATCTTAGGTTATAATTGTGGGTAGAGGGTTGACTATTAGAGTCGTTCCCCCGGCGAGCTCCTTTCCTCGCCGTGGTTCTGACCTAACAGATACAAGAGAGAGAGAGACTTGGAGAAGAAGACTAATTCTTTATTTCTTTTCTGCCCTTTTCCTTACATCTGAACTATTAATTGATATATAGTTGCATAATAATCAAAACCCTAATACATTTCCTAATTCAACATATTAAAACTTGGAAATAAATAATATGGAAATAATTAGAAATTATCTAATTCTGTTGGTTTCCTTTTGCTAATGCCTATATCATTTCCCCCCTCTATGAGAAGCAGCTTGTCCTCAAGCTGAAAAGTAGGGTAATGGTTGTGGATATTATCCATATTTGTTAGGTGTTTCGTTGGCAGCCAACAACAATGATTCTGCTTGTTCATCATCCATGACTTCTAGCCAGAATAGCCGCTTGCACTTATGGCCCCTTGTGTAAAATTTATCACAATTGAAGCATAAACCCTTCTGGCGTCTCTCAGCCATCTCTGCTGGAGTTAGGCGGCGTAAAGAGCGTTCATCTGGTCCAGACCTCGGTGGTGCAGGTAGAGTCAGCACTTCAGGTGGTTTAGGAAGAAGTGATGTAGCACTTACTGGTTGCACGGATAACAATTGCTCTGGTGGACGGGGCAGCAAGCCAGAGCCCCACAAAATCTGGTAATGTCGCTCGGAGGCACGTGCAAAACTGATTGCTGTCTCTAAGGAGATTGGATTTTGCATCTCCACATCTGACCTAATTATTTCAGACAGCCCTGACAAGAACAATCCGATTTCATGTGCTGGTGCAAGCTGCTCAGTGCGACATAGGACTCGATAGAAGTCCTTGGTGTACTCCTCAACAGAGCCAGATTGTTGTAGCAAAGACAACTCTGTGATTGGGTTGGAGCGAAAGGGGGGACCAAATCGGAGTTGACATGCTTCTTTAAATTGCAGCCAATTACGAATCCTTTCGCTACGTTCTATCTTATAATATCATTGTTGAGCAACATCTGTCATGTGGTATGCTGCCAACCAAACTTTCTCTTCCTCAGGGACACGTTGACCTCGAAAATATTGCTCACAACGACAGAGCCATTCAAGTGGTTCATCAGAATCGTCAAAGAGCGGAAACTATACACGATGGTAACGTGGGGGCACAACAACACCAACGCTCGTAGGACCCTTGTTGCCTGCACCTGTCGATTCAGAAGTATCTTCAGGGATGATGATGCGTGAGTCTAACTCTACTAGATGGGCCTGAATTGTTGTTATTTTCTGGTCTTGTGCATCTTGTCGTTTGAGCAAAGTTGCCAACATATCTTTGATTTCTTTGAGGTCAGAAGCTCCAGGAACAGCAGCCATGGAATCTGATACCAAATTGATATGATTCTCTGATCTTAGGTTATAATTGTGGGTAGAGGGTTGACTATTAGAGTCGTTCCCCCGGCAAGCTCCTTTCCTCGTCGTGGTTCTGACCTAACAGATACAAGAGAGAGAGAGACTTGGAGAAGAAGACTAATTCTTTATTTCTTTTCTGCCCTTTTCCTTACATCTGAACTATTGATATATAGTTGCATAATAATCAAAACCCTAATATATTTCCTAATTTAACATATTAAAACTTGGAAATAAATAATATGGAAATAATTAGAAATTATCTAATTCTGTTGGTTTCCTTTTGCTAATGCCTATATCATGTACCCACAACATATTTTCCTTGCAATTGATAACTTTAAAGCGCCTAATTAACTTACTTTTAGTAAAGGATAAAAACATCACCGGCACCTTCAAAGGAACTTTGTTATCTTCTGCGATTTGATGCTGTGAAGACGAGCAGTCTATCTTTTGTTCCTTTTTTGTTCTCTTTTTTTTGGGGGGGAGCAATCGAGCAGTGTAACTTTAAAAATAATTAAAAATAGAATATGCATATAGGCCAAAGAATAGGTTGATGTTCTGTTTAATCCAAGGGAATCAGTGCTTTGGTTACACACCCAAATAAAAAGTTTGTGCTATTTTCAAAGGCAAAATTATTTCAACTGGTTTCACATTTCGTATTCAATAATAACGCCACGTGCCTGTGAGATCTGCCATTATGGACACCAGTTTCTCACTGCGCCTTTTAAATTTTCTACGAATTTTGTCAGCAAAAGCACTTGAATTTTGTCTTGTCAATATTTTAAATTCACATTTGCTTTCACAGTTCTTTTGCATCTACAGCAAATCGTTCTCTCGCCATCGAATGACATGAGATCTCAACCATCCACTAATAATAAAAATTTTAAAGAAAATTCTTATCAAGTCACAACATCTAAATTTAAAAAAGTTACATTTTGTAATTTTTTTAATTCAATGAAACTGCTTATTTGACTACCGTCGTACAGCCTTAAAAAAATTTAAATTTTTCAAAAAGGTTGGTGGCGGTTGCCAATTGATGAAAAATTATCAGTCTTATAATGTTATTACTGTCAACTTATTAAAAAGAAATAAAAAAAGTTGAATACGTAGGACGGTTACGACCAATTGCTATAGGAAGCATTTGACATATGCATGAGATTAGTCTAACTTTAAGGTTAATAATCTAACTTGTTAATCTACAATTACCAAACAAATTTGAGATCAATGGAGTTAGTACTCATGTTTGTGTCGAAGGGATCTTTTGCGCAAATACTAATATTTATTAACTTCATCTCAAACACTAATCTAAAAAATACTAACTTCAGTCTCTAACATCACTAACTTATAGGCTCTGTTTGGATAGGTGTGGGAAGAAGAGAAGAAGGAAAGAAGTGGAAAGAAATATTGAGAAGTGTGTAACTTTGTGAAAAGTTTGAATTGTTTATAATTTTTTTTCTTCTTCTTCCTTCTTCTTCTTCTTTCTTCCAACAATCCAAACGCACTCATAGTGTCCCCAAGCGGCCCCTAAGAAGAAATTTTGCATGCATGAAGTTAGTATTAACTTTTAAGTTAGTAAGCTAATTTGTTAACTTAGAAGTCAACAAATTTGCATAAAAAATACTAACTTTAGCTTTGATTCCACTAATCTAGTAAACATATGACCATTGGTTCATTTGTCTGAGAAAGAGACGTCTTCATTGACGGTTTATATTACAAAGAAACAACAAATTTGCAAATCTAGAGACTGTTAACTTCGAAATATGCCTTTCCCGTGAGGGTGATGAACTTAATGTATACAAATGATAGCCTTGTCATTTTTTGTTGATAATCAAAATTTAAATTCCGGAGACGTCGTCCTCGAACAAATTACAACTTGCGATATTTGAATTTGAGCGGATTAAAATATATGGCAGTATTTCTATTACTTCGAGAGTACACGTTTGATACGTGATTAGCCAAATTTAATTATGCATGCTTCTTGAGTTCAGAAGAGAAAACATCCGCACATAAAACAAATGAAAATTTGTCATTTACACGCTTCAAATTTTGGTCTAGTCTTAAATTTGTCATTACGTAACTGTTAATTACTATTCATATTTTTATTTCAAGAAAGAATTACATTAATATTAAGGAAATAGATATAAGTATAAATAAATTTGTGATTTACAATAATAAAAATGTATTCCGAAGAATGGGACTTTTTCCAAAAGGGCCGAACTTAATAATAAAAATTCCATTAGGACGCAACACCTTCTAATATTATCTAAAAAGGGCCTTCCGTACTGTGTGCGCAATATATATTTTTTGTCTTTAGTCTCGGAGCACGTCTGGTTCAGTTATCCACCAACAAGCACGCGAATAGCAATTGAAATGTTGCATTTTTTTTTCCCGTCAATTAAGATGCTTGTAAATTAATATGTTACATGAACGGTTTTAGAAATTTTTTTATTAAGGAGAGATAAATTAATCTAACAGTAAAATAAGAATACTTAGCAGGAATTAATCTAACTATGAATATTTAATAATAAATAATTAATTATTATAAATTAATAATATTTAATAAGTAAAAATAATAATTATTAGTTAATAATTATTAATTGTAATTAATAATTAATAATCATTAATCAATGATAACTAATAATTAATAATTAATGATGATTAATAGTAATTAATAACTGATAATTAATAATAATTAGTAGCTAATAATTAATAACGGTTAACAATTAATATAATAATTAAAGTAATTAATAATAGTTAATAATAATTACACCATTAATAGTTGCTAATTTTAAAATATTAACCTTAAAATACCGCACCAAACAACATTTACTAACCTTAAGTTAGCACTAATCCTATCGAATCACTACCCTCATCTATTGTTCTCCAATCGTGTGTGTCGTGTCGTGTTGTGTCAAATACGATCGTGTTAGAGTCTCGTGTCGTGTCGTGTTGACACGAACTACTTTTTTAATCGTGTCGTGCTGTGTCGTGTTTAGTGGTGAGAAGATGGAACACAATACATATTCTGACACAACACGACTGACACAATCATGTTGTGTTGTGTTAATCTTGTCAGATTATTTCATTATTTTTTAAATTAAAAATTATTAAAAAAAATTAAAAGTGACATAATAATTTATTATTTGATTAAGTTTAAATATATTATTGATATTTTTTATAAAAATTAATAATTAGATTATGACAATATTATGATTTAAATGATGGTAAATAATATAATGTAGTATTATAAATTGAAATTAAATTATTAATTTTGCTTAATAATCAACATTAATAACTAAATTTGTGTTGAGGTATCGTGTTAATTCATGTTCGTGTCATGTTGCGTGTCAAATCGTGTCGTGTTGAATCGTGTCAAACTTTCTAATGTCCCAACACGACATGTTAACATGATCGTGTCTTGCCAATTTTGTATTTGTGTCGTGTCATGTCGTATCAACACGCACAACGTGTCGTGTCATTTTAGAGAACACTACCCTCACCATTCTACCTTTTTAACTTCAAAAAAATACTAGCCTTATACCACTAACCGTACTAACTTCTATTTCGCCAAAAGTATTCAACATAGAATCAATCATCCACCTAACTAAACGGTTGTCATTTGAGTGACAATGCTGCAATTAGTATTTTATTAAGTCTTCCGTCTTTAATTATGTCAGAAACTTTTTAATATTATATTTTGAATAACACGATATATGAGCATATTTATTTCTTT
Organism: Rhynchospora pubera; assembly: GCA_028095005.1. Classification (NCBI taxonomy): domain Eukaryota; kingdom Viridiplantae; phylum Streptophyta; class Magnoliopsida; order Poales; family Cyperaceae; genus Rhynchospora; species Rhynchospora pubera. The sequence continues at coordinate 365,057,286 of CM051459.1, forward strand.
CCATAATTTCGGTGGATAACGGCGTCGGCCATGCTCCGAGACCAAAGACAAAAAATAATTCTGGCGCACAAGCTTAATGAAAGCTCCTTTAGATAATATTAAGAGGAGTTGAGCCCTGGCGGAAAATTTTATATTAAGTTCGGCCCTTTTTGGAAAAAAATCCGAAGAATGCAGATCCAAAATCAAAGTTCTGACCTGCTAATTAAATACGGTAACGAATTAGCGATCTACGAAATGACACCACAAGAGAACTGCATGACTACAACTCCTTATTGGTCAAATTCAAAAATAAAAAATATATATAAATAAAACATTCGGTAAGTAATGCAACACAGTCAGTGCTGGCTGGAATATTTGGAGCTAGGAAAAGAAAACCCAGGGGCTCGGTCCTTTTTGCAGTGCAAGTTGTACTGATTGGGTGGTGAATTAGTAGAGTGGAATTTTCACGATCACTCAACTTTGATTTTGTCCAATTTTAATCTCTCCGTTAAATTTCCATCCACTTCCGTCTAATTAATTAAATAAGGGTGCAAATTTGGTGGTCCGAATCAAAATGTTACTCTTCTATTCACCACTGCAGTGATTCATTCCTCTACCCTTCATCTCTCTCTTTTGAACTCTTATCTCCTTCGACGGTTCGACTCTCTCTACCAACCCAAACCACCTCGATCCCTCACTTCGTAACTCTCGATCTCTCCTTGATCCACCTTTGAAGCTGAAACCGCACTGGACCTTGAGCTCTCCACCTACTGTACTCCCTCTCTTCTATCTCAATCTCTATCAAAGTGATATCTCATATTTATATGTGCATTTTGGCCGGACTTTGCACTTAAATGGTAACTCAAACGCCTACATTTATTATGCTTCGTGCTATATTTGTCTAGAATTGGGTACTGTTGTGATTTTTGTATTAAATTGCAGGAACTCGGTGGATCACAATATTTCTAACATTCTTTGCTCGTCACTACAACAACAAACATGCTACAAAAAATAAGAAAAGCTCATCAACAACATAAAATTCTTTCAGAATTCATTAAAAAAACGGAATAAGGGTTTCATTATTACAACTGAGTATCTTTCGCTGTCCAGAATATGATTCATATCTTGTTTATTCAAAAAGACTGTATTATAAATGTTAATTATGAATATAAAGTGCAAATAATGCAATTCTGAGTATAATTTGAGCATTGCAATCGTTTCTGGATTCATTCTAAGACATTTCATCACAATAATCTACATTTAAACTCTTTGGACTTTCTATAATATGATTCATATCTTGTTTATTCAAAAAGATTGGATTATATATGGTAATTACGCATATAAAGTGCAAAATACTGTAATTCTAAGTATCAATTGAGTATATCAATCGTTTCAGGATTCATTCTAAGTCATTTCATCACAATAATATACATTTAAACTCTTTGTATTGTCTATAATATGATTCACATATTGTTTATTCAAAAAGATTGGATTATACGTGATAATTACACATATAAATCGCAAATAATGCAATTCTGAGTATCATTTGAGTATTACAATAGTTCCTACATTCATTCTAAGTCATTTTGTCAAAATATTCTACATTTAAATTCTTTATACTGTCTACAATATGATCCATATCCTGTTTAATCAAAAACATGTATTATACGTCGTAATTACGCCTATAAAGTGCAAATAATGCAATTCTGAATTTCATTTGACCATTTCAATCGTTTCTGGATTCATTCTAAGTCTTTTCATCACAATAATTTACATTTAAATTTTTTATTCGGTCTACAATATGATTCACATCTTGTTATTCAAAAGAATAGATTATACGTGGTTATTATGCATATAAAGTGCAAATAATGCAATTCTGAGTATCGATAGAGCATTTCAATCATTTCTGGATTCATTCTAATATACATTTAAACTCTTTTTACTTTCTAGGATATGATTTATATCTTGTTTATTCAAAAAGATTGGATTATACATGGTAATTACTAATTGAGCATATAAAGTGCAAAATGCTGCAATTCTAAGTATCATTTGAGTATTTCAATCGGTTCTGGATTCATTCTAAGTTATTTCATCACAATAATATACATTTAAACTCTTTGTACTGTCTAGAATATGATTCATATCTTGTTTATTCAAAAAGATCGGATTATACGTGATAATTACGAATATAAATACGAAATAATGCAATTTTGAGTATCATTTGAGTATGTCAATCGTTTATATCATTCTAAGTCATTTCATCAAAATAATCTACATTTAAATTCTTTATACTGTATACAATATGATTCAAATTTTGTTTAATAAAAAAGATGGATTATACGTCGTAACTACGCCTATAAAGTGTAAATAATGCAATTCTAAGTATCATTGGAGTATGTCAATCGTTTCTGAATTCATTCTAAGTCATTTCATCACAATAATTTGCATTAAAACACTTTGTACTGTCTACAATATGATTCATATCTTGTTTATTCAAATAGATTGGATTATAAATGGTAATTACGAATAAAAAGTGCAAATTATTTGAACTCTTTATACTATATAGAATATAATCCATATCTTGTTTATATTAAAAGACTGGATTATATGGGGTAAGTACACATATAAACTGTAAAAAATGCAATTCTGAATTTCATTTAAGCATTTCAATCGTTTATGGATTGATTCTAAGTCATTTCATCACAATAATCTACATTTAAACTCTTTATACTATATAGAATATTATTCATATCTTGTTTATTCAGAAATATTGGATTATACGTGGTAATTACTCATATAAAGTGCAAATAATGCAATTCTGAGTATCGATAGAGCATTGCAATCGTTTCTGGATTCATTCTATGTCATTTCATTACAATAATATACATTTACACTCTTTATACTTTCTATAATATGATTCATATTTTGTTTATTCAAAAAGATTGGATTACAAATGCTAATTATGCATATAAAGTTCAGATAATGCAATTCTGAGTATCGATAGAGAATTTCAATCGTTTCTGGATTCATCCTAAGTCATTTCATCGTAATAATCTACATTTAAACTCTTTGTACTGTCCAGAATATGATTTATATCTTGTTTATTCAAAAAGATTGGATTGTACATGGTAATTACGCATATAAATTGAAATATACTGCAATTCTAAGTATCATTTGTGTATTTCAATCATATCTGGAACCATTCTAAGTGATTTCATTGTAATAATATATATTTGAACTCTTTGTACTTTCTATAATTTGATTCATATCTTGTTTATTAAAAAAAAATTGGATTATACATGATAATTACGCATATAAAGTGTAAAATACTGAAATTCTAAGTATCATTTGAGTATTTCAATCGTTTCTGGATTAATTCTAAGTCATTTCATCACAATAATATACATTTAAACTCTTTATACTGTTTAAAATATGATTCATATCTTGTTTATTCAAAAAGATCGGATTATATGTGATAATTACACATATAAATAGTAAATAATGCAATTCTGAGTATCATTTGAGTATTTCAATCATTTCTACATTCATTCTAAGTCATTTCATCAAAATAATCTACATTTAAATCCTGTATTCTGTGTAGAATATGATTCACATCATTTTTATTCAAAAGATTAGATTATACGTGGTTATTACGCATATAAAGTGCAAATAATACAATTCTGAGTATCGATAAAGCATTTCAATAGTTTCTGGATTCATTCTAAGTCATTTCATCATAATAATATACATTTAAACTCTTTTTTCACTTTCTAGCAGATGATTCATATCTTGTTTATTCAAAAAGATTGGATTATACATGATAATTACGCATATAAAGTGCAAAATACAGCAATTCTAAGTATCTTTTGAGTATTTCAATCGTTTCTGCATTCATTCTAAGTCAATTCATCACAATAATTTACATTTAAACTCTTTATACTGTCAAGAATATAATTCATATCTTGTTTCTACAAAAAGAGTGGATTATACTCTGTAATTACGCATATAAAGTGCAAATAATGCAATTCTGAGTATCATTGGAGTGTTTCAATTATTTCTAAATTCATTCTAAGTCATTTCATCACAATAATTTGCATTAAAATTCTTTATACTGTCTACAATATGATTCATATCTTGTTTATTTGAATAGATTGGATTATAAATGGTAATTACGAATATAGAGTGCAAATAATGCAATTCTGAGTATCATTTGAGCATTGCAATCGTTTCTGAATTCATTCTAAGTCACAATAATAAACAATTAATTTCTTTATACTGTATAGAATATAATCCATATCTTATTTATATTAAAAGTCTGGATTATATGCGGTATTTACGCTTATAAACTGCAAATAATGCAATTCTGAGTAACATTTGAGGATTTCAATCGTTTCTGGATTCATTTTAAGTCATTTCATTACAATAATCTACATTTAAACCCTTTATTCTATCTAGAATATTATTCATATCTTGTTTATTCAAAAATATTGGATTATACGTGGTAATTAAGCATATAAATTGCAAATAATGCAATTCTTAGTATCGATAGAGCATTTCAATCGTATCTAGATTCATTCTATGTTATTTCATTACAGTAATATACATTTAAACTCTTTGTACTTTCTTTAATATGATTCATATCTTGTTCATTCAAAATGATTGTATTATACATGGTAATTACGCATATAAAGTGCAAATAATGCAATTCTAAGTATCATTTGTTCATTTCAATCGTTTCTGGATTCATTTGTTCATGGTAATTACATGGTAATTACGCATATAAAGTGCAAAATACAGCAATTCTAAGAATCATTTGAGTATTTCAATCATTTCCGGATTCATTCTAAGTCATTTTATCACAATGAAATACATTTAAACTCTTTGGACTTTCTATAATATGATTCATATCTTGTTTATTCAAATAGATTGGATTATAAATGGTAATTTCGAATGGAAATTTCAAATAATGGAATTCTGAGTATCATTTGAGCATTGCAATCGTTTCTGGATTCATTCTAAGTCACAATAATCTATATTTAAACTCTTTATACTGTATAAATATAATCCTTATCTTGTTTATATTAAAAGACATGATTATATGTGTTATTTAATCATATAAACAGCAAATAATGCAATTCTGAGTATCATTTGAGGATTTCAATCGTTTCTGGATTCATTCTAAGTCATGGCATCACCATAATCAACATTAAACTGCTTATGCCGTCTAGAATATGATTCATATCTTATTTTTTCAACGAGATTGGATTATAGATGGTAATTATGCATATAAAGTGCAAACAAAGTAATTTGGAGCATCATTTGAGCTTTTCAATCTTTTCTAGATTTATTCTAAGTAATTTCATCTTAATAATCTACATTTAAACTCTTTATACTGTCTAGAATATGATTCATATCTTGTTTCTTCAAAAAGATTAGATTATACATGGTAATTACACACATATAGTGCAAATAACGCATTCTTGAGTATCATTAGTGCACTTCAATCGTGTCTCTATTCATTCTAAGTCATTTCATAAAAATAATCTACATTCAAACTCTTCATACTGTCTTGAATATGATACATATCTTGTTATTTCAAAACGATTGGATTATACATTGGAATTACACACATAAAGTGCAAATAATATTGTTCTGAGTATCATTTGAACATTTCAAGCGTTTCTGGATTTATTCTAAGTCATTTAATCGCAATAATCTGCTTTAAAACTCTTTATACTGTCTACAATATGATTAATATCTTGTTTATTCAAATAGATTGGATTATAAATGGTAATTACTAATATAATGTTCAAATAATGCAATTCTATGTATCATGTGTGCATTTCAATCGTTTCTGAATTCATTCAAAAAAATTTCATCACAATAATCTAAATTTAAACTCTTTCTACTGTCAAGAATATGATTCATATCTTGTTTCTTCAAAAAAATTGGATTATACATGGTAATTACGCATATAAATTGCAAATAATGCAATTCTGAGTATTATTGGAGCATTTCAATTGTTTTGGATGCATTCTATGTCATTTCATAAAAATAATCTATATTTAAACTCTTTTATACAGTCTTGAATATGATACATATCTTGTTTATTCAAAACGATTGGATTATACATGGGAATTACACACATAAATTTCAAATAATGCAATTCTGAACTTCATTTGAGCATTTCAATCGTTTCTGGATTTATTCAACTCATGTCAACATAATTATCTACATTTGAACTCTTCATACTGTCTAGAATATGATTCATATCTTGTTTATTAAAAAAGATTGAATTATACATGGTAATTACCAATATAATGTGCAAATAATGCAATTCTGTGTATCATTTGTTCACTTCAATCGTTTCTGGATTCATTCTAAGTCATTTCATCCCAATAATATTCATTTAAACTGTTTATGCCGTCTAAAATATGATTCATATCTTGTTTATTAAAAGACTAGATTATAGATGGCAATTATGCATATAAAGTGCAAATAATGCAATTCTTAATATCATTTGTGCATTTCAATTATGTCTTGATTCATTTTAAGTCATATTTCATCACAATAATCTACATTTAAACTCTTTATACTGTCTAGAATAAGATTCATATCTTTTGTGTATTTCAATCGTTACTGAATTCATTCTAAGTAATTTAATCTCTATAATCCAAAATTTAAAATCTTTCTACTGTCAATAATATGATTCATATCTTGTTTCATCAAAAAAGATTGGATTATACATGGCAATTACGCAAATATAGTGCAGACAAGGCAATTCTGAGTATCATTTGTGCATTCCAATTGTTTCTCGATTCATTCTATGTCATTTCATCACAATAATCGACATATAAACTCTTTATACTCTTTAGAATATGATTCATATTTTGATAACTCAAAGTGTTTGGTTTATACGTGGGAATTACGGACATAAAGTGGAAATAATACAATTCTGAGTGTAATTTGAGCATTTCAATTGTGTTTGTATTCATTCAAAGTCATTTCACACAAATTACTATATTTAAACTCTTTATACTGTCTAGAATATGATTCATATCTTGTTTATTCAAACATATTGGATTATATATGGTAATTACACATACAAAGAACAAATAATGCAATTTTTAGTATAATTAGATCATTTCAATTGTTTTTCGATTCATTCTAAGTCATTTCATATCAATAATCTACATTTTAACTTTTTATACATTCTATAATATGATTCATATCTTGTTTATTCAAAAATATTGATTATGGTTGTTGATTACGTATATAGAGTGCAAATAATGCAATTTTGACCATCATTTGAGCATTTCATTCATTTCTGTATTCATTCTAAGTCATGTCATCATAATAAACTACAATTAAGCTCTTTATAACGTCTAGAATATGATTTATATATTTTTTATTCAAAAAGATTAGATTATACATGGTAATTACACATATAGAATGCAAATAATGCAATTCTGAGTATCATTTGTTCATTTCAATCGTTTCTGGATTCATTCTAAGTCATTTCATCACAATAATCTTCATTTAAACTGTTTATTAGTCTAAATATGATTCATATCTTGCTTATTAAAAAAAATACTGGATTATACATGGTAATTACTCATATAAAATGCAAATATTGCAATTCTGAATATCATTTGTGCATTTCAATCGTGTCTTAATTCATTTTTAAGTCATTTCATCACAAAATCTACATTTAAACTCTTTATACTGTCTAGAATAAGATTCATATCTTGTTTATTCAAAAAGATTGGATTATAAATGGGAATTACGCACATAAAGTGCAAATAATGCAATTCAGAGTATCATTTGAGGATTTCAATCGTTTCTTCATTCATTCATAGTCATTCCATCATAATATTCTACATTTAAACTTTTTATACTGTCTATAATATGATTCATATCATATTGATTTAAATCGATTGGACTAAAATGTTAATTATGCATATAAATTTCAAATAATGCAATTCCGAGTATCATTTGAGCATTTCAATAGTAACTGGATTCATTCCAAGTCATATCATTACAATAATCAACATTTTAACTCTTTATGATTCATATCTTCTTTATTAAAAAATATTGTAGTGGTAAATAGGCATATAAAATACAAGTAATGCAATTCTGAATATCATCTGAGCATTGCAATCGTTTGTGGAATCATTATATGTCATTTCATCCAAATAATCTGCATTTAAACTCATAATACTGTCTAGAATATGATTTGTATCTTGTTTATATTAAAATATTGGATTATAAGTGGTAATTACGCATATAAAATGCAAATAATGCAATTCTGAGTATCATTTAAGGATTTCAATCATTTTTTTATTTATTATAAGTCATTTCATCACAATAATCTATATTTAAACTCTTTATACCCTCAAGAATGTGATTCATATCTTGATTATTAAAAAATATTGAATTATATTTGGTAATTATGCATATAAATTGCAAATAAGGAAATTCTGAGTGTCATTGGAACATTTCAATCATTTTTTTATTCATTCTAAGTAATTTCATTTCAATAATCTACATTTAAACTATTTATGTCATCTAGAATATGATTCATATCTTGTTTATTCAAACAGATTGGATTATAGATGGTAATTACGCATATAAAGTGCAAATAATGCAATTCTGAGCATCATTTGAGCATTTCAATCGTTTCTGGTTTCATTCTAAGTCATGTAATTATAATAATAATCTAGATTTAAACTATTTATACTGTCTAAAATATGATTCATATCATGTTTATTCAAAAAGATTGGATTATACGTGGTAATTACGCATATAAAGTGCAAATAATGCAATTCTAAGTATAATTTGAGGATTTCAATCGTTTCTGGATTCATTCTAAGTCATTTCATCCCCATAATATACATTTAAACAGTTTATGCTGTCTATGATATGTTTCAAATCTTATTTATTCAAAGATTTTGGATTATAGATGGTAATTACACATATAAAGTGCAAATAATGCAATTCTGAACATCATTTGAGCTTTTCAATTGTTTCTTGATTTATTCTAAATCATTTCATCATAATAATCTACATTTAAAATCTTTATACTATCTAGAATGTGATTCATGTCTTATTTTTGGATAAATTAGATAGTGACTATCTAGGATGAATATGATTCATATCTTGTTTATTCAAAAAGATTGGATTATAAAATAGAATTACGCATAGAAAGAACAAATAATGCAATTCTGAGTATCATTTGAGCATTTCAATCATTTCTGGATTCATTCTAAGTCATTTCATCACAATAATCGGCATTAAAACTCTTTATACTGTCTAGAATATGATAAATATCTTATTTATTCAAATAGATTGGATAATAAATGGTAATTACACACATAAAGTGCAAATAACACAATTCTGTGTATAATTTGTACATTTTCAATCGTTTCTGAATTCATTCTATGTAATTTCTTAACAATAATCTAAATTTAAACACTATTTACTGTCAAGAATACGATTCATATCGTGTTTATTTAAAACGATTGGGCTATGCATGGAAATTACGCGTATAAAATGCAAATAATGCAAATATGAGTATCATGTGAGCATTACAATAGTTTATGGATTAATTCTAAGTCATATCATTACAATAATCTACATTTAAACTCTTTATGCTGTCTATAATAAGATTCACATCTTGTTTATAAGAAAAGATTGAATTATACGTGGTAATTAGGCATATAAATTGCAAATAATGCAATTCTGTGTATCATTTGAGCATTGCAATCTTTTCTGGATTTATTCTAGTCATTTCATCACAAAAATGTACATATAAAATTTTTATACCGTCTAGAATATGATTCATATCCTAGTTATATTAAAAGACTGGATTATGTGTGGTATTTGAGCCAATAAACTGCAAATAATGCAATTTTATATTATTTAAGGATTTTAATCGTTTCTGGGTTCATTCTAAGTCATTTCATTGCAATAATCTAGATTTAAACTCTTTATACTGTCAAGAATATGAGTAATATCTTGTTAATTAAAAAATAATGGATTATACATGGTAATTATACATATAAAGTGCCAAAAAATGCAATTCTGAGTATCATTGGAGCATTTCAATCGTTTTTGCATTCATTCTAAGTTATTTCGTATCAATAATCTACATTTAAACTCTTTATACTGTCGAAAATGTGATTCATATCTTGTTTGTTTATTCAAAACGATTGAATTTCATACATGAGAATTACGCATTTAAAATGCAAATAATGCAATTCTGACTATCATTTGAGCATTTCAATCGTTTCTGGATTCATTCTAAATCATGTCAGTACAATAATCTACATTTAAAATTTTTATACTGTCTAGAATATGATTCATATTTTGTTTATTCAAAAAGATTGGATTATACGTGGTAGTTAGGCATATAAATTGCAAATAATGCAATTCTGAGTATCATTTAAGAATTTCAATTGTTTCTGATTCATTCTAAGTTATTTCATTACAATAATCTACATATAAACTGTTTATGCCAAGTAGAATATGATTCATATGTTGTCTATTCAAAAAAGTCTAGATTATACATGGTAATTATGCTTGTACAATGCAAATAATGCAATTTTGAATATCATTTGGTGCATTTCCATCGTGTCTAGAATATCTTGTTTAGAACTCTTTATTCTGTCTAGAATATGATTCATATCTTGTTTATTCAAAAAGATTGGATTATACATGGTAATTAAGCATACAAAGTGCAAATAATGCAATTCTAAGTATCATTTGTGAATTTCAATCGTTTCGGGATTCATTCCAAGTCATTTAATCATAATAATCTATATTTAAACTTTTTATACTGTCAAGAATATGATTCATATCTTGTTTAATCAAAAAGATTGGATTATACATGTGGATTACGCACATAAAGTACAAATTATGCAATTCAGAGTACCATTTGGCATGTCAATCGTTTCTGGATTCATTCTAAGTCATTTATCACAATAATCTGCATTAAAACTCTTTATATTGTCTACAGTATGATTCATTTCTTGTTTATTCAAATAGATTTGATTATAAATGGTAACTACGAATATAAAGTGTAAATAATGCAATTCTATGTATCATGTGTGCATTTCAATCGTTTATGAATTCATTCTAAGAAGTTTCATCACAATAATCTATATTTAAACTCTTTCTACTGTCCAAAATTTGATTCATATCTTGCTTGTTCAAATAGATTGAATTATAAATGGTAATAGCACATATAAAGTCGAAATAATGCAATTCTGTGTATCGTTTGGGTATTTCAGTTGTTTCTGAATTCATTCTAAGTAATTTCTTCAGAGTAATCTAAATTTAAACTTTATCTACTCTCTTCTTATGATTCATATCTTGTTTATTCAAAAATATTGGAATATTCATGGAAATTATGCCAATAAATTGCAAATAATGCTAATATGAGTATCATTTGAGCATTACAATAGTTTCTGGATTCATTCTAAGACATATCATTACAATAAACTTTAAACTCTTTATGTTCTCTATAATATGATTTCATATCTTGTTTATACAAAAAGATTGGATTATACGTGGTAATTAGGCATATAAAGTGCAAATAATGCAATTATGTGTACCATTTGAGCAATGCAATCGTTTCTGGATTTATTCTAAGTCATTTTATGACAATAATCTACATATAAAATCTTTATACTTTCTCGAATATGATTCATATCTTGGTTATATTAAAAGACTGGATTATATGTGGTATTTACGCCTATGAACAAAAAATAATGCAATTCTGAGTATCATTTAAGAATTTCAATAGTTTATGGATTCATTCTAAGTCATTTCATAGCAATAATCTACATTTAAACTCTTTACACGGTCAAGAATGTGATAAATTTCTTTTTTCTTCAAAAATATTGTATTATACATGATAATGCATATAAAGTGCAAATAATGCAATTCCGAATATCATTTGAGTATTTCAATCGTTTTTTTATTCATTCTAAGTCATTTCAAATCAATAATATACATTTAAACTCTTTATACTGTCATAAATATGATTCATATCTTGTTTATTCAAAAAGAATGGATTATACGTGGTAATTAGGCATACAAAGTGCAAATAATGCAATTCTGAGTATCATTTGTACATTTCAATCATTTCTGAATTCATTCTAAGTCATTTAATCACAATAATCTACATATAAACTTTTTATACTGTCTAAAATATGATTCATATCTTCTTTATTCAAAAAGATTGGATTATACATGAGAATTACCCATATAAATTACAAATAATGCAATTCTGAGTATCATTTGAGCATTTCAATCGTTTCTGAATTCATTCTAAGTCATTTCATCACAATAATCTTCATTTATACTGTCTAGAATATGATTCAATCTTGTTTATACAAATAGATTGGATTATAATTGGTAATAACGCATATAAAGTGCAAATAATGCAATTTTGTGTATCATTTTTGTATTTCAATCGTTTCTGAATTCATTCTAAGTACTTTTAACACAATAAAAAAAAGTTTAAAGAGAAAGTTTAATATGCACTATAGTGCATAGGACATTCCGTGCACCGCCGATTTTTTCAGGGATATTTTTGTAAATTGACAAATCTAATTTAACCAATCTAATCTACATATTAAAATCTCATAGCAAACCAAATTTTATAATTTTTAGATTTTATGACACAGTGAGTAGTGCAAGTCAGTTATTTTGTCAACAGAGAAGAAAACACAATTTAGTGTTTTTTTCTTAACTTCTGATTAAAAACTGAAAGATACATCCTCTTTTAAGAGGTTCTGTCTACAACATAGGAAATAACTGCTAGGAAATAACTACTAGGAATTAAAATAACTGCTAGAAAATAGAATATTTGGTACTTCTTTCTTTCTCTCTTCTGATGGTCCATCTGGACCATATATTTAGTAGCAATATGCTCTGCATCAGTCTCTCCTACCACCGAAAAACTCGACCACGAGTTTTCTGGGTACACTGGCTCATCATCTGGAAAGAATTGGTAAATATCTGCCACATTAAATGTTTTAGATATACCCATTTCATCTTGTAGCTCTACCACATAAGAATTATCATTAATCTTCTTCTCAATCTGATAGAGTCCATATTTCTTTGGTTGCAATTTGCTGTATTTCCCACTGGACACCTTTTCTTCCTCAAAAATACCATTACTTGATCACCAACAACAAATATTTTCTTCCTCCAATGCTTATGTGCTTCTGCTTTGTACTTAGCATTAGATTCCTCAATTTTAGCAGCATGAGAGTGCTTGTTTACTCGTAAAGGAAGTAGAGTAAACTTCACTCCTCTCTCCAACCTGTACACATTATCTTTGCTTGCATGCTGGGCATCAACATCACTGCCATGGTCTGCCAAAGAGTACACTTCATCCTTATACTTTCCAATAGAAAAAGGGACCTTACACCGCTCGTCACCTTAGTCTTTTCTGTAGCTTTAATCCATCCAACTGAATAAGAATTTGGATGCTTGTCAAGAGCCAATTGCAGTGCATTCACTACCTCCCTGCCAATAATATTTCCACAACTACCGTTGTCTATGATTAAATCAAAGACACGGCCATTGATGGTGCATCTGGTTCGAAACAATTGATGGCGCTAGGTAGCATCATCTTGCTTTGGAGCCAGCATCAGCCTTCTAATAACAAAACTTGGCTCTCCTTGATCTTCACCCTTATCAAAATCTTCTTCTTCATCATCCTCATCAGGTTCACAATAAATCTCATCTTCTATGGTCTCTCACTCCACAATATTAACACCTCTTCTGTTGGGGCAGTCACCGGATCGATAGCCCGGTTGCAAACACCTCTAACATTTCCCCGCCATTGATTTAGAAATTGGATTGACTTGTTTTTGTTTGTCACCTTTGTCCATTGGCCTTTTCCCTACTGCCTTATCCTCGTTTGCCTTTTCCATCTTCTGTACCTCCTGGGCTGCACCACTTCTATCATTAGTGTCCATAGTGAGCCTTCACTAGCAAAATCATGCCTATTTGAATCCCACTTCTTACCTTTCTCTTGTAACATCAATTTTGCCATCATGGCCATATTCGTTGCCTCATTCAAATTATACAAAACTTGAACCCCAATCTTGTCTCAAAGTTGTGGTTTCAGCCCATCCAAATACCGAGCAACTTGCTGGCCCTCACTCTCCCGCAAATCATTCCTTTCTGCCAACTGCATGAACTCAGCGGTATACTCATGAACAGACCTTTGTCCCTGGCTGCACCTTTGATATTGCTGAAATAAGATCTGCTCATAATCAGGAGGAAGAAAGTCTCTCTCCAATAATTGCTTCATCCTATACCAAGTTCTAATTGACTGCTTCCCTTCACGGTATCTTCTATTTTGTAGCCTCTCCCACCATGAAGAGGCTCTCCCTTTCAATCTACATGCCACTAACTTTACCCTTTTCTCTTCAGGTATCTCTATATACTCAGAATCTATCTACCTCGGCAACCCAATCAATGAAGTCCTCAATATTCAGCCTCCATTAAAACTAGGGATATCAACCCTTAACTTAAAGTCATAATTGTCTCTTTCAAACCGATTACTTTGGTCTCCGCCACGACCATTATCACTCCTAGCGGCACGATAACGGCCTAACCAGTCCACTTTTTCCTCTTCCTCCGAGTCATCTCCATGGACAGAGTTGTCTCGGTGGCTGCCAGTAGTAGGGCTGCCGAAAAAGTTGCCTTGAGCATCATCACCTCTCGGTCGACCTCTTCCTTCAGCCCTATTCATGTTAGGTTTTACCGCTATGGCATCAAGCCGTGCGACAATACCCTCGAGGCTCCGTTGTATTCCCTGGACACACTGTTCCAGAGTTGTAACTGCCTCCTTTTGAGCCTTAACCTCGGCTCTGAGGTTTTCCATGTTCCGATCTCCGTCGGAGCCATGGTTATCTTTTCCAGCCATTGGTTATGGAAGGAAAACCGCTTTGATACCACTTGACGCAGCGGGTAGCGCGAGTCAGTTATTTTCTCAATAGAGAATAAAACACAATTTAGAGTTTTTTCTTAATTTCTGATTAAAAGCTGAAAGATACATCCTCTTTTAAGAGGTTCTGTCTACAACATAGGAAATAACTGCTAAGAATTAAAATAACTGCTAGAAAATAGAATAACTGCTACTTCTTTCTTTCTCTCTTCTGATGGTCCATCTGGACCATAAATTTAGTAGCAATATGCTCTGCATCATTTTATTACTATTTTTCGAATTTTTTAAAATATGTCATTTTTGGAATGTTAAAAATAGTACAACATTCTAAAAATGACATGTTTTAAAAAATTCGAAAAAATAGTAATAAAATCTAAAAAATTATAAATTTTGGTTTGCTATGAGATTTCAATATGTAGATTGGATTGGTTAAATTAGATTTGTAAATTTATAAAAATACCCCCCAAAAAGTACGCGGTGCACGGAATGTCCTATGCACTATGGTGAATATTAAACTTTCGCAAATTTAAACTCTTTCTACCGTCAAGAATATGGTTCATATCATGTTTCTTCAAAAAAATTGGATTATACATCGTAATTACGCATATATAGTGCAAATAATGCAATTCTGAATATCATTTGTGCATTTCAATTGTTTTTGGATTCATTCTAAGTCATTTCATCGCCATAATCTACATTTAAACTCTTTATACTATCTAGAATATGATTCATATCTTGTTTATTTAAAAAGATTGGTTTATATATGGGAATTACAAACATAAATTTGAAATAATGCAATTTTGAGTATAATTTGAGCATTTCAATCATGTATGGATTTATTCAAAGTCATACTATCACAATAAAATACATTTAAAATTTTTATACAATCTAGAATATGATTCATATCTTGTTTATTCAAAAAGATTTGATTATACATGGTAATTACGCATATAAAGTGCAAATAATGCAATTTTGAGTATCATTTGTGCATTTGAATCGTTTCTGGATTCATTCTAAGTCATTTCATCACAATAATCTACATTTAAACTTTTTATAATGTTTAGAACATAATTCATATCTTGTTTATTCAAAACGATTAGACTATATATTGTAGTTACGCATATAAATTGCAAATAATGCAATTCTGATTATCATTTTAGCGTTTCACTACTTTCTGGATTCATTCTAAGTCATTTCATCACAATAATCTGCATTTAAACTCTTTATACTGTCTAGAATATGATTCATATCTTGTTTATTCAAAAAGATTGAATTATACACAGTAATTACGCATATAAAGTGCAAATAATGCAATTATGTGTATCATTTGTGCATTTCAATTATTTCTGGATTCATTCTAAGTCATTTCATCACAATAATCTAAATTTTAGCCTTTTATACCGTCTAGAATATGATTCATATCTTGTTTATTCAAAAAGGTTGGATTTTACATGGGACTGGCGCACATAAATTTCAAATTATGCAATTCGGAGTTTTATTTGAGCATTTGTATCGTTTATTCATTCACTCAAAGTCATTTCATCACAATAATCTACATTTAAACTCTTTATACAGTCTATAATATGATTCATATCTTGTTTATTCAAAAAGATTGGATTATACATGGTAATTACGCATATAAATTGCAAATAATGCAATTCTGTGTATCATTTGTGCATTTCAATCATTTTTGGATTTATTCTAAGCCATCTCATCCCATTTAGTATATATCACATTTGAAGAGTTAGGTTCCAAAATTATGAGTTAATTTTTATGGTTGTTTAGATTGTCAAATTAATTTATATTTAATGAATTCTAATTTTTTTTGTCTTATCCGTTGGACCAATAAAAAAACTATAATAGCATAAAATGACCAAATTTCTTACAATCATTTTCTTACCAATAATAGAAGTTGTTAACGTGATTGTTTTATATGACCAGCACAAAAAAATTATGAATTAGGTTGTAAAAAATCCAAGACATCAGTGTAAATCTCCTTCCATACCATGTCTTATATCCAGTGGAGAATTTTGTATTTCTCAACAAACTAATGCATTTGCTGCTTTGCATCCACAATATAAGTGTAAAGAAAACGCCAACCCCTTCTCTTATCCAAAACAAAAAACCAAATCCACCCGCTCCTTTCATTTCCCTTCACCTTTTTATGGATGGAGATGGCCCCCTTATGAGAGCGAGACAACAGCTGCCCTTTTCTATTGTTTTGGCTAAACGCCTGAATTAGTGTAATTCTCTCCAGTTTTTTTAAAAATGGAGCTTGCAGTGCTCAGAAAAGATGGAAGGACCAAGAATGGAAACAGAAAAATTAATTTGTAATGATTTAAGACACAAGAAATTTTATAATAACTGTTGAACAAGCACATTTTTTTCTGATAATTATGCATTCATGTAATAGTAATGTTATGTCTACAAGACCTACTAAATATTAATATCACATAAAATTACGCATTCGTGAAACTTAGATTTATTCTTCGCCTCTACAGATTGTTGCTTATGTCCGTACATTATCATCTTTCGCTATATTATAATTACAATTATTTGATAAAAAAAATAGAATTATATTTTTTATATTAGGATAGTTGAAATTGAATTTTGAATTCAAATATTTCGCATAAAATGAGAACCAACTCTTGATCTAGTGACAAAGAGCAATGCATCTTAAGTGAGAGGTCATAGGTTCGAAACCTGGCTGGAAGTCTTTATAGACATTTAATTTAATTTAAAAATAAGTTGGCACACTTGACCCCTAATTTATCTTAAAAAATATATATTTTTCGCATAAAATATTCATACCAAATCGAAGAATCAAAATTAACCGTCCATAGTTACTAGAACTACAGGGTGGTTCTCTGGTTGCTGGCTCCATTTCTGTAAGAATTGGTGAGGTGAGTAAATGAATTTGTACAACAGTACAATGCATATATATTTGATTGATAGAAAAATGCCAGAGTTCTTCATTGAAGTAGCAGTGTAGAAGAGTACACTAGACAGAATCAAGCCACACAGGTCATTATCAAACTCAATCCACTTGTTTATACACTTGCATTCTGTATATACTCTTTGTGTACTGGCCCACTTGAAAGTGACTGCGTCTGTTTGAAAGTACTTAGACAACGTAAATACTTGTTTAGTAAATGAGAAAATGTATCATCTAAAAATGATGTATTTGCTGTTTGACGCTTCCACTCGCTTGAAAATGTATTCATTTCTATGCTTTTTCAACAACATAAAAGTGACTTTTAGTTCCATAACAAGGTAGGAAGCTTTAAGCAAATTGTCTCTCTTCTTTTCTATTAAAAGAATCTCAAAAGCTATTGTGCATGCGCAAAAGCATTCAACATAATAAAAGTTGGAAAGTTAATCAACCACCACTAATAAGGAGAAATCACACCGAATTAAGACATTGAATGTGTGAAGGAACCAATAAGCATGCATACTATTTTGAAAGCAAATAACATGTCTGGATCTCCTGTGGCAGGGCAGTTATCACTTACCAAGGTGTGGCGAGTCATATGAACTGAGACCTAGATAACATGAAGATGTCAGTAACCCGCAACACAGCGTACGGTGTAAATTTGCATTAACGAAGAATCTCAACTAACAATAATATGAAGATGTATTTACTTTAAAGCAAAGTGCACAGACATTAAAGCAGAAAAAAAATTTGATATAATATCATGCACGAGAGTCTATATTTGATTACAAATCATTTTTATAATTTGTAATTATCTGCATGTTCCTGTGGTGGCAGATGATCTATAACGGATTGGGGCAAAAGAACACAAAAAAAAGATGCCATATATATAGTTTTCAGTGAAGAAACAATAAAATTTTGTCACGCCAAAGATGGGTTTATTAAACAAGTAGTATATCCAGCATCTTCTTTTCAGTAACCATTCAACTTCGTGTCTACCTGATAATTTGTTTCTCTTGTTGCGTTAACCCTCATCAATTCACTTATAAAAAAAAAACTTTTATGTTGAAGATTTAATTGTCATTTTTCATCATGTCTTTTAATATTTTTCCTTCTCTAAACCAGCCAAACTTACAGGTAGATTTTGGGCTTGATTGCAAAATTAGTTCCCCATTCATCCAAAAATCTTTTTCTTTTACAACTGGCCGGTATACAATATTTTGTCTTTACTGTGTGGCTAGGCTTTCCCATCTAAAAACTAATTTGTTTGGACAGAGGAAAGTACTAATGACAACCGTAAAATATGAAAAATCAAAGTGGAACTTTCAAATGTTATAAAAATTTTGTAAACCAAGTTGGTGTGATATTGTCTAATCAAGTTGGAGGAATCTTTTTACGCTGGAAGGGAACCACATTGACTGGTACCTGGAAAAGCATTAGTTATATATCCCCCACTCTTTTAATACCAAGTTGAAAGCATATCCAGACGATATCAACTGATGCTGTAGGTATATAGTTGGCTATTGGATATTATAGCTAGGAGAATCATCTTATCCTTGGTAGTGCCATGATTCTATGTTGTCAATTCTTATGTGACATTTACTAGTGTTGTGAAAAAAAATTGTAAACTGTCCTGAATAGATAATTACAAATCTAACCTTATCTCTCTAAGCCAAGGTGAAATCCTGTTTGGCTACTCAAGGAAACATAACAATCTCATAGCAATAGACTTTTGTTATGATAGAAGAAATTTCTTGAAAGGATGTTTGTTGGCAACTCTTTTTCAAGAAAAATAAAAGTTTCCCAAGAAATGAAGTAATTCTTTTGTGGTAAAGAAAGTTTGTCTTTGTTTGGACTTTTTGTATCGTTTGATAGACATTAGATTTTCCAATCCTATATAAAGTCTATTTACTTAAGGCAAGTTCTATCCTAATAGGAACATTACAAATAACAAAATTATGTTTTTAAATTTAGTACCGCAAATTTTTTTAATATCACAATTATGTATCACTTAAAATTGAAGGACGAAGCCCAATTATTGAAACCATGAAAATATCCAACTGTGTAGCTATAAGCCTATAAGGCTATAACCATCTAATATTACAGATATAAACAACAATATAGACAAACATGAACTGAACATGCGGTTTTGTGTAGGGGGTCATAAGTGTTGGTGCAATTTTTCCTTCTTTTTTGAAGTGCGGAGGACCACTGTTTGTTAGTTTAGATAATTAACTAATTAAGGAACACACTTGAAATTCGATTTAAAATACGTTTCGCGAAGCTCAATTGATTTGAACTGTATAATGTAAGACTTAAAAGTCAAATAAGCATCCTCTTTTAAAAACGGATATATAACACCAAATTATCGAGTCTAACTTTCATTTAAAAAGATGTCGCAATTATTACTGAAAAGTACAGAAGTAGGTACCAAACTCCGTAATAAGGCTCCGTTTGGATGCGTTGAGAATAAGGTAGGAAGAAGGAAGAAGGGAAAAAATTTATTGGGAAGGGATAAATTTATTGGGAAGTGTGTAACTTTTGTGAAGAGTTTGGATGGTTAAAAATAAATTTATTGGTAAAAAGTTGTTATTCCTTATTCCTTATTCCGGGAAGAAGCCATCCAAATGGAGCCTAAGATAAGAGAATTATTAAAGCTTCTTTAATTTTATTTTGTAAATGAGGATTTCAGGTTGGATGAATAATGAATTAGTATTATATATCTACTATTAGTAAGCAAAAAATTATTATACGACCATATGGAAGTTGAGTGATAGTTTCACCTACCACTTTTTTTTTAATAAGATCAATAGGGCAGACAAATTTTGCAACTCGCCAGTGGCAACCGAAATAAACAAAAACAACAATATTATAATGCATGGAAGCCACATCTTAAGAAATTGGAAGTATTTCATAAAAAAATTGCCTCGGTAAAATTAAGTAGAGGCAAATGAATTTGTAAACTTTTCATTTTTTGAAGGGATGCATTTGAGTACTCAGGAGGATCAATCGCACTGACAATTGCATACCAAATCAGCATTTCACATAGAAATAGGTATGTCAATTAAGCCTCAGGTTCAGAGGAAGGTTGATGAATGTGGTCGGAATTTCTTCCTTGTGCAGAGCTGTGGATAAACCCAGGATCATTTTTTTTTTATCTTAACTGAAATTTATTATATGTACTTTTTAATTATACAAAAAAAAATGAAAGGACTATAAAGTCATGACTAAAAGATTTGCGGATCAAATAAACAAATTCATCTTTATCAATACTCGTGTTGCCTCAAAATTTATGCAGTAAAAAAAAATTTTATATTTTTAATAGCATTTAACATCAGTCGACAATAATCAGATAGCCTCGTACAAATTTTCAAACAACACATTCAAGTCAGTAGATGTGTGAATTACTATGATATATAAATTCTATTAATCGTCATCTGTAGGCTACTCAATTAATTAGGTATTGCCAATTTACTATCGCCGCTCAATTTGGATCTCTGTTTTTTCAATACAAGTGTTCAATTGCGGTGCTTCTAAGCATCTATCTCATAACCTTCAATGTAACCGGTTGAAATTGAATCTTGAATTTTACTATTTACCTTACAATCTCGACTTCATGAATTTACTGATTTACCCTTATTATATACCCCCTTTTTTTTAATGCCTTGATAGGTATAGAAGGAAAAAAAAAGACTGGTCAGTAAAAAAGGAAAGAGGGTAAAAACTAAAAAGAAAACAAAAACCAAACGGCAAAAAAAAATTTAGAAGGGAACATTCCGTACTAAATTCCAAACAACAGTTTGAAGGAATTTAAAATCGAACGGCACACTTTTCTCTGCATTTATTACCATTTTGCTTACTGGTATATCATCTCCATACTATTGTAATTAATTTCAATATAAGTTTGTCCTACTAAAATTATACATCGTGACAACTCAACATATCAGTAAGTCAGCTTGAATTTATTTTTAACAGCTGTCCATTGTTTGGAATTATTTTTCTTTTCACTTTCTCCCATTGCAGCATTATTGTCAAACCAACCCAAAACAACAATAATGCTCCAAATATTTTGGTGTCAAATCTTCCCATGCCTTTTCAAAATTAGTTAGGAGGAACAATTAATTAATTATCATAAAGGAAAATAGCATGCATCATAAAAAATTAGTTGCACAACCATCTTCTCATGGCAAAGAGAGGAGACACGGGGTACAAACAGGAGTCTCCTGTCACTTGTCAGGCTGTCTCGGCTGTGTCCAGTTGGCACTTGTGGGTCCATACCTGCCAGCTAACCAAGCACCAAAAATCAATTTTAAAGATCTCCGATTCCTAGTCCCCAGCATTAAATTGCTCTCGTTTTCACTTTTCCTTCCATGTACGAATTACACAAACATTTATGATTTATCTCTGGGTGCGTTTGGATGAGAGAAGAAGAAGAGGAAGAAGGAAGATGGGAAGAAAAAAAAATTATAAACAATCCAAACTCTTCACAAAGTTACACACTTCCCAGTACTTCTTTCCACTTCTTCCCTTTTTCCCTTCTTCCCACACCTATCCAAACGCACCCTCTATTACAGTTACACGCTCTCGTGTAGTAGTCTAGCAAGTAGCAACCCACAAAAAAAAAAAAAAAAAAAAAGGCAACCCAATCCAATGAATCCATGCAAGAAATTAGAAAAAATTGCATCTAGGCCCCACCACAATTCCACGCCGCCTTACGTAGACCACTAGACCAGTCCGTCAGGCAGTCACCAAACGGGCTAGTCACCACAATTTCGGACGGCCATCTCCCATCCATCCAAGCTTCCTTCCAATTAATTGACCATTAGCTTAAGTTGTAGGTGGGGTGATTTTGGCACATGGAGATTGTTTGGAAGTTGCTATTAGGATGTTGATGAAATTGTGTTTATATAATTTTTTAATGCTTTCGTATTTCATAAGGCGAATATCGATATAAATATTTTCGTTAATACATATATGTGTGAAACATTTACTTAGCTCATGAAATAAGTGTACGGGTAATAGCAATTCGTAATTGTTATTTCATAGAAAAAAATAAAAAAAAATCAAGTATATATGATAATTTTATAAATTATTTATTGGATTACATATTATATAGGGAATTTTTGTTTTTGTCATCCAAAGCTGAGGAAAAATTGAGAATTTACCACTCAAAAATAAAATATTCAGTTTTTGCCACCCAAAAATTAAAATTTCTTCCATAAGGCTGTGTTTGGATGGTGGGAAGTGGGAAGAAGGAATAAGGAATAAGGAATTTTTTTCAATAAATTTATTCCTAACCATCCAAACTCTTCACAAAAGTTACACACTTCCCAATAAATTTACATCTTTCCAATAAATTTCTTCCCTTCTTCCTTCTTCCTACCTTATTCTCAACACATCCAAACGGAGCCTAAATACCATAGTTAATTAATAAAATTTTAATTTTCTGACTATTATGTCCTCGCACCCAACATTAACCAATCAATTAAAACTCAATCAAACCCAATCTCCTCATTTGCTCTTGCCAAAATTGGGTTTACTTCGCTTGCTTGTTCATGCGAGATAGAAGAACATATGAGGAGATTAGACTCAATCGGGACTGGTTCTAATGTTGGGTGTGATGGCAAAATAGTCAGAAAATTGTATTTCTATTATATAACTATTACTATTATTTTTTATTTAAAAGGACAAAATGATATTTAGAGAAGGTATTTGAATTTTTGGGTGAAAAAACAAAAGATTTTACTTTTGGTGACAAATTTTGAATTTCTTTAATCTTAGGTGGCACAGAATTTTTTTTCTTATTATTTATAGTATTTCTATTTAAATTATAATTAATTTTTGTAAACTATGAGATCAATAAATATATATTGTATATGAATTTAAAATAGAAGTTAAATTTTGTTGCCAATTTATTACCATTAGTCAGCTAGATTATACAAATTGTCAGTTAAGTCGATAACTTGCCGGGACATTCCGAATTTTCATTGAAAGAACTAATATGGAAAAATAAAACCTGCTAACATGCCTACTATATATAACACGTTTTACAGAACAAACCAACCAATAATAGCTTAGTTTAACGAGTACTGAACAAAATTCATCTGCATGCACAATCTTTCCATACAAAAAATTTGAAAATGAATAAAAAAACGGAATTGTTTAGGACCATCTTTAAAATTCTATCATCTCCATCATCCTTACGCGTACGCTGTAACTAACTCTTCCATCCTCACGCGTACGCTATCTCCCGCCCCCTCCCCCCTCCTCCGTACGCTATCTCCCGCCCCTCCCCCCTCCTCCCTCCCACGTACGCTGTCCCCCCTCCTTCCTCCTCCCTCCCATGTACGCGGTCCCCCCTCCCCCTCCTCCCTCCCATGTACACCATCCCCCCACCCTTTCCCTCTTCCTCCTACACACTTCATTACTGTTGAAGTTAATATATTTAAATGTTGAAGGTAATATCGTAATTGTTAAAGTTAATATATATAAATGTAGTTATATATATTAACTTAAACAGTTACGATAATAACTTCAACAATTGTATATATTAACTTCAACTTTACGATATTAATTTCAACAGTTACGACATTAACTTCAACAGTTATCTATTTAATTTCAACAATTACGATATTAATTTCAAAATTTATGCATAGTAATTTCAACGGTTATGAAGTGTGAGGGAGGGGGAGGGGAGGGAGGAGGGATGGGGGGACGGACTGCGTACGCAGGAGGGAGAGAGAGGGGGGAGGGGTGGGGGACGGACAGCGTATCCTGCGAGGGAGAGGGGATGGGAAATAGAAAACGCGTTGGATTTCTAAAAAAAAAAACGCGTCGGGAGATGATTCCAAAAATAGAAAGAGGTTACCGGGGATGATGGATTTTGGGGATGATCTTTATCATTTTCGAATAAAAAATATTAATATAGAGTAAGTGAAATTGACAAATCAAACAATTTTATGGCGGATTCCCAAAAAAAATAAAAAATTGAGCGGGAAGGCGAGCAATTAATACGAGGGTTTTATTTGAATGGTAAAAATATATTAAAGGAGTAAATTAAGATAATCGCAATGACATTAGGTTGGTGTAGGAATTGTCATATGACACCGGATCCCCTAAACGCAGTTGTTGGAATAGGGATGGTAAAAGTCTTGTTGGTGTGGCACAGTGTACCAGTGTACCTATTGGTTGGTCGGATCTGGGAACAGGTGACTAGCTTCCACGTTTTACATGTTTCTTCTGTAATGGAATAGTAGATCGTACCTCGCCTTGCTTCACCATTTTTGGTTGACAGGAAAGTGGGATTCACGTTAATTACACCGGCCTGTGTTCTCAAATTGGTCTTATTTGTGTCCCGGAATTATTAGATTGTCAATTTAATTTTTTTTAAGGAAAACGATACAATGAAAAGGAACTAATTAAAGAATAATTTATATTTTAATGGCAAACTTATTTAAAGCTGGATCTTCAATTTTAGGAAATTAAATTAAGAAAATAGAATATTCAAGAGGTAATCACATTTAAATCAGTTTGACTGTGCATGTAAAAACAAAAACACGTTGCAATTAGGGCTGTATACGAGTCGAGTTCGAGCGAGTTAGCCTCAACTCGAACTCGAACTCGTCACAACTCGAGTCAACTCGTGACTCGACAGCAAAGCAGTTCCGAGCTATTCGAGCTAACTCGAACTCGGCTCATTTTAACTCGAGCCAACTCATGACTCGGCAACGAACTCGTGAGAAAGGTGTTGAGGTACTAGTCACCTTAAAATTTTGCTCGAAAATAGAAAAAGAGGAGCAGTCATGAGGGTGTAACGGAGGGAAAAAGGTCTGGGGACTTGGAGACTAGAGTTAGTGCACAAGTTATTGAATTGCAAATCAATAAAATTGTTGGGTTGTATATTAATATGATAACAATTTATTTTTTGCAGCCTTTATATTCCGACTCGAGTTGTACCGAGTTGAGTTGGGCCCAACTCGAACTCGGCTCGTAAAATTAACGAGTTGGCATAACTCGAGTTGTTAAAACTCGAGTTCTTCTAACTTGAGTTTTCATCGAGTTTTTTTCGAGTCGAGTTCGAGTAACTTACGAGTTACGATTTTTTGCTCACCCCTAGTTGCAATTCGACATTCAACTTAATTAAATGTTTAAACATCAATTTTTACAGTACACCGATTCACATTTGAACAATCTTTTTCCAATTAAGAATTAAAATTGTAAATAATTTTTTCATTGTTTGGAAAAGCGAGTATAAAGTGTGGAGTTAAATAATTTAAATTTGATCAGTTAATTATAAAAAAAATCATGAAAACTCAAGTATTCAAAAGTTTAATTTTTTTTTAAAAAACAATTTTCAAATTAACTTAAATCTAATAAGATAATGAGAAACGCATCTTTAATTTCTAATTTTAAATTTTCTGAACTTTTAAAAATAAACTCTCAATTTAAATAATACTTAAATAATACTATAATACATATTAAACTTTCTCATTTAAATAATACTTAAATAAATGCTAATGATGTCGTCTCATATAAAATTGTCTTAAATTTCAACATTTCATATATTCGAATAAATATCTTGCATCGGTCCAGAAGCACTTTTAACATCTGATCTGATGTTTGGGAGGCAGAGCCAGCCTCCATGTATGCTTAGTGGGAGCCAGACATGACAGCCCAACAATTTTGGTTTCCTTGAAACCAGAGGAGACTATCGACATGCATCATGCACGCGTTGGTGCCGCATCAATTAATTCATCTTAGCATGTTAAATTAGATCTCTCTCTCTCTCTGTACACAAATGATTGCTAAAATGGTATGTACTCTACTACGAATTCGTTCTTGAATTTGATACTTCAAACTATCGATCCAAATCTTTCACTATCTTCTTCATATTGAAATCTTGTTAGAAACCAAAATTTACATTTTTTTAAATATTTTTTACTATTTTTTCAGATTTTTGAAAATCCTTAATCTAATAAATTCTGGACCCTCCAATAATAACGATTTTCAAAAATCTGAAAAAAATAATAAAAAAATTTTAAAAATATAAAATTTGGTTTCTAATGATATTTCAATATGAAGAAGATAATGAATTATTTGGATTGATTGTTTGAAGCATTATATTTAAGAACAAATCTATAGCACGAAGATTATCCGTGCTATGCATAGTATTTTAGCATTCCTCTCTCTCTGTATATATACATGTAATGCAAGTCAATAGTTTACATGAGATAGACTGTTCTGTTCTTTTGTCCCCCAGCGAATTTATTTCTTGATAGCACTAAAAATTTTAGTCCTCATACTTAATTCTTAGAATATACTTCTTTAATGACGTATCTTGATAAAACATGAAAATCGAGTAATTTAAGTATTGTTCGTTTCATTTAAACAAGATATGTGGGAATAAGTATTCTTATCTTTTAGTACTAGTATAAAATCTTACAACAAGGTAAATTGCAAAACAAAATTGATTTTGCCATAATTCCCTAGCTATTTTGTTGAATAAATCAGACCAACATTGAACATAAATATTTTAATAAGGGAAACTTTGTGTTGGACACAAATTTTCAACCGGATTTTTCCCATAATTTTAAATGAACGATCTGGATTTCGACTCATGTAAAAAAATTTAGTCTACTACATAATTTTTTATTTTTATAATAATTTTTTATCTATACACATCAGGAAAATTTGATATGAAGGTAAACATAGTGAGAGTTTACTAGAGACATTTGCAGTTTTGTAAGAAACTTTAATCAATTTTCTGAGATTATAATATCAATATCATATAATTTGGATTGAATTTAAATATTTTGTTTAAATCAAGGAAGCATACGAGGTAAGAATTTTACTCATTCTTGTAATAATAATTTAAATCGTGGCAAGCAAAGAAAGAGAGCTGCAACAAATTATGTGTCAATTGTAAGCGTTATGTTGAAATCCTAAAGAGTTAAGATGAATTTCCCGCCAGCTATTACAATTTTGGAGCCAAGCAACTTTTGCAATTTTCACGTTGTATTAGTTCCACTAATCTATATCCATCACATCAGTATGAGTGTATGACATTGAAAAATACCATATTCTCGTCAGTAGCTCTGTATGGGAAATTTTTATTAAAGACAAAAATACCTCAACAATTTTAAAAAGGATAAAACAGCACCAATAATTTTAAAATGAGCACAGCTATAACGGTAATAATATTGTCGCTATAGTCCAGTCTTATAGCGATAATGCTATTGCCGCTATAGCATTTTTCTTTTTCTTTTTTGGCTGACAGCCTTTTCAAAAGCAACTGATATGACTAAAATTTTTTAAAAAATAAAAATTATTGCTTATACGGCAATTTTTAATGCCGCTACAAAGGACTTTTGTTTTTTTTTTTCGGCAGATTTACTTTTACTTTTTTCGTTTTTTTTTTTTTGCTTTTACTTTGTCATTTTTATTATCATTAACATGCAATAAGTATTTTATTTGGATTGCTACAATTATTTTATTATTTTCATTTCTAATCTTAATTAGATCATTTCTATAAATTTTGAACCAATGAATTTAATTAGATCATATGTGTTGCATTATTTTTTCTTATGTATCATTTCGATTTATGTGTCGTAATGCGTTGTATTATTTTTTTTTATGTCTTATTTTGATTATTTGTCGTTAGGGTTGTACAAAAAAATTAAAAATCCGCCCGACCCGTTTAATCCGTCATACCAGGATTAATAAAAAAAATATGACCCGACCTAGATATACCGGGTTAGTAACTTCAAAACGCGAACCAACCCGAATCATACTTAAACCCGTTAGAATACGGGTCGGGTTAGACGGATTGAACGGGTCGAACAGATTTCTAATTTCTTTGTACAACCCTAACGACACATAATCGAAATGAAACATATGAAAAAATAATACAACGCATTACGAAACATAATCGCATTACTACACATAATCGAAATGAGACATAGGAAAAAATAATGCAACGCATTACGACACATATGATCTAATTAAATCCATTAGTTCAAAGTTTATAGAAATGTTCTAATTAAGATTAGAAAATAAAAATAATAAAATAATTGTAGCAACCCAAATACATATTACATGTTAATGTATAATAAATGGGACAAAGTAAAAACAAAAAAAAGAAACAACCGGAAAAAGTAAAAGTAAATCTGCCGGAAAAAAAAAACAAAAGTCCTTATAGCGGCAGTAAAATTGCCGCTATGAGCAGTATTTTTTATTTTTTAAAAAAAAACTTGAATCATTTCAGTTGATTTCGAAAAAGTTGTGAGCCGAAAAAAAAAGAAAAATGCTATAGCGGCAATAGAATTACCGCTATAAGACTGGACTATAGCGGCAATGCTATTATCGTTATAACTGTGCTCATTTTAAAATTGTTGGTGTTGTTTTGTTCTTTTTAAAATTGTTGAGGGTATTTTTGTCTTTGATAAAAAATTTCCCTCTGTACTCATGCATCATATAATTTGAAATCTTACGAAAATGAAAAACACTTGAGAGTTGTGACGTGCCATATATAATCGCTTGCATTGGGGTAGTTGGATAGTAGCTCTGACCTTCCTATACATGTCACTGTATATAGGGAAAAGAAAATCTCATTGAACCAATAATTGTTGCTACATGATATTTAACCAGACTGGAAACATATATATTTGGCAAGTGTAAAAAGACTTGCAAGCTATATCAATCCTTAAATGCTTACAACCCACTAATAGAATGTTATTGGCATCAAACGTACAACCTCTACCTACTTGTCAAAATCTACCTAGCAGGCTAGCACATATAATTGGTGCCAAACTACCTTAAAAAAAAAAAATTGACATGACCAAGAGATCATATATATATAGCACGTAATGGGCCTCAACTTGACTAGGAATGTAACATTTTGCAATGATTCCATCCTCTTAGTTTGACAAAGAACAGTATAATGCATATATTTCACATGTTATGTGAACAAGCAGAGCACATAAATCACAAGCAACTGGTTTCCTGAAATGTCAGCCTGATTGATGAGTGCCAGATTGAAAATGACCTCTTAAGATACATTTCAAGAAATTTCGGTTGCAATTTTAATTTGAGGAATACTTATATGATTGAGTACATTACCTAGGGATTTAACCCAAAAAAAAAAGAAAGAGAAAGAAAAAGAAAGAAAACAGTTGACTTCACAAAAACATATTTTAATAGGGATAAAAACTAAAAAGTAAAAAAAAAAGGTAAAACTTCAGCACACTCAATGCCGTGACTGAACATTTAAATCTTAATTAACATTTGATTTTGGATTGGAATTTAGGCATTGTGACATTCATTTTCTTCGGCCAAGCACATACGTCCATATTTCATTAATTTAATTGAAATTGTGTCTAATACATGATAAATTTTGAGATAATCAAGAGCTAAATTAAAAAATTTTCTTTGTTCTTTGGGATCGCATTTATAGAAGGAAAAAAAAATAAATATAGAGATAACTTTTCTACGCCGTCATACAATAAATAAAATGTTATCACTGGTAGGAAATAAAAAAAAAGCTGGAAATAAGGGGGTGGGGGGGGGGGGTGGGGGACTTGAATCACAACTTTAATAAATAATAAATATGCAGAAGAAATATAATAGAGAGATAAGAAATAACTCATATCATCCGCATCATGGTGAAAAATAGATAAAATTTATATTTTTCTTTTAAAAAAAATCGAAAGCTATCTCCCTTATCTCCTTTCTACAAAAATTGCTAACACATCAACAATTATTCTCTCATCCTACCTATTCTTATCCTCCAATCAAGCATATAATCATATTTGGAAAAAAAACAATAGATAGCTAAGATAATATCCAATTATATTTGATAATAGAATGACATAACTAGAGTGAGAAAAATATAAAGGTTATCACTTTAGTCGTTTTCTGTTTCACACTTTTAGTCATTCTATTTTTTTTTTCAAATTGGCTTAACTTTTATGCTAAAATTAAATGATAAAAATGTAAAATATTTTTTAGTTTTGTATATAGTGATAAATTTTTAAAATAAGTTACGGATTTAAGTAAGAAAAATATGTAAGTAATGAAAAAAAAATTCTTTATCCACTTTGAACAATGATAATAAATCCGTCTTAATCTAAAAAAAAAGGAGAACAAAAAAAGAAATCCATTTAATCTCTCGAATTTATTTTTCTGTGCCAAATGAAACAACTCCTTGGATTATTCGTCACGTGTAATAAAGCACCCAAAGGCACGCATTACATCCAGCGACTTTAATCCGAATATCTTATCCGACCGACGCCCAATGTTACATCTAATTCCGTGCATCTCTCCTGTGAAGAACATCGTGTAGCAGGTCATTTGTATGCATAGTCAGCGAAAAAGCACACGAATTTGTGCAGAAAGAGCCGCACAAAAGTTGAATCCTACCGTTATCCAGGCGTTAATGGCCTTTATCAGCGATTTATGCGGTGACTTTGTCGATTCTTTGACCGATAACGATGCACGCCGTTTTTCTACCGCTCTTTTACTATCCCTTTATTTCCCCTTCGGTGAATCTGGACCGTTCGTTTTCCTATCCCAACAGTTTTTATTTAATTTAATTTAATAAGGGCATCTCAGATCTGTTTGCGTCGGTCAAAGTTAGATCGCATTGGTGCAATTAGTCAATAACATGTGTCTTATTACTGATAGGCCATGAAGCTCCATTTTCTTATTTTTTAATTTAATTTTATGTGGAAAGCAGGCAAAATAGTTTAATCTTTAATTTGACAAATTGAGATCTGAATTGTGTATGGTCAACATATAATCTATATTTAAATTCGACGTGTAGGGCGGCATAAACTCAATTGAGAATTCTTTTTTCTCCAAAAGATATTTGTGCCTTTTTTGACATAAATAATTGTATAATGCAATCTAATGAACCTCATTAAGTATATAACTTAGACCATTGATTAAACAATAAGTTGAATTTTTTTCATACGATTGCCTGCCTTAATTATATGCTTTCATAAATAAATCCGGCCAGGTAATCATATAATATAAGAACTTTTTGAAAAATTGACAACCTACTAATAATAAAATACAATATATAAATTTTTTAAACAGTCAAAGTCACTGACAGACAGGTGACACGAAATCCTGACGTGGCAAGGGAGAACGGTCGTGATCTCAACAAATGAAAAAACCTACAAACTTCGCCAAGATGCGGTCAACGTCAACCTTACGGAGAAAACCTGAATTGACTAATATACCCTTCCAATGCATGATAGTGATTTCCCTATAATCTGGCGTGGATATGGTCGTAATAAAGTCAAACTTGGATGGCACATTCCTCACCGATTCCGCGGCTATCCCCATATACTTACATTTGGCTTCAAAAATATTAATTAACTCGGGACCAAGAGGAAACCACTATGCAACTCCAAATTGCGCCCAGAACTATCCAATTAATGCATAAGCGGCAGGGCTAAATGATTGCCACGTCAGCAGTGATACAATGCTAGCTGTTGCCGCGTGTTGAAAATCAACAATTTAATCACATCAAGGTTGGACCATCTGGTTGCTGGACACGTGGCACCATCACAAGGTCCCCCACCCATTTTACTGGCTGGGGGGATAAGAGAATTAAATGCTCATATGCAAAAGGGAAATGAGGCACAGAGGATTTAATTTAATGAATTTCCTTTTTTCATTTTTTGGCTGGCGGAGTGGCGGAGGCGGATGGAGACGTGCAATCTGGACCGCTGATCACGAGATGGAAAGAGGTAAAGGCGCCATCTCAACCGTCAGCACGTGGAGGCCACGAAAGAAGGTGGGGCCCGCGCGACTCCAGCTAGCCCTTTGGGATGCTGTACCTGTACTCTGCTGGCCGACCTTATCCTGAACGGTCCGCCTCCCTCCATTTGTACTCCAACTGGAGTGGACAAGTGGTCGTGATTAATTAACTCTAATCCGCCTCCATTTTTGTCTCTAATTGGAGATATTCGAACCCTATCCGGTTTGCTCCAAGCCCGCTTTGGTTCCAATCCAACTACTTTAGCCAATTTTAGCGGCCTTGTTCCTTCGAAGCGAATATCCTATTCTCGCCTCCTCTCTCTCCTCTTGGCTCTTGAGCCCTCTCTTGTTCCATTTTGAACAGAAGGCAGGCTATTCGTATTCGTATACCAAAAATTTAATTTAATACCGGGAATAAAGTAGCAAATCGAAATCAAATCGAAATCGCTCGATCTCTATTCTCATTTTTCCCTTCCACTCTTTCTTTCTTTCTTTCTTCTCCACCTTTACACAGCTAGCTCCCCACCAGCAGAGACTTGGTCGGAATTCGTATTCCTCCTCCGATCGAAGAATAAATTCAACCAATTCACGATTGTCTCCTTCTCTTATAATTATATAAAGGACGAATATCCTTATATAGTGATATATCCAATCCGATCGAGGTATCACCTATCATAAACCTAGGGTTCCATTCCACTCAGATCTCCAGCTGAACCGAACCAAACCAAGATTCGCCAAGATGATGTCAAGATCTTATACGAACCTTCTAGATCTGGCGGCCGGGAACTTCGCGGCTCTAGGAGGCGGCGGGAGCAGTCGGTCGGGGATGCGGCGCATGCAACGAGTCATGACAGTGCCTGGAACTTTGTCAGAGCTAGATGATGAAGAACCTGCCAATAGTGTATCCTCTGATGTCCCTTCTTCTCTTACCTCGGATCGAATAATCATAGTAGCTAATCAGCTCCCGGTCCGGGCCCGACGGCGGCCCGATGGTCGCGGATGGTCGTTTGCTTGGGACGAAGACTCGCTCCTTCTACAGCTCAAAGATGGCTTGCCTGATGACATGGAGGTTCTGTACATCGGGTCGCTTAAGGTCGACGTCGACCCGACCGAGCAGGATGACGTGGCGCAGACTTTGCTTGAGAGGTTTAAGTGCGTGCCGGCTTTCCTGTCTCCGGATCTGCATGAGAAGTATTACCAGGGGTTTTGCAAGCAGCATCTTTGGCCACTGTTTCACTACATGTTGCCCTTCTCCGCGAATCATGGCGGGAGGTTTGATCGCAGCTTGTGGGAGAGTTATGTGCTTGCTAATAAGCACTTTTTCCAGAAGGTTGTGGAGGTGATCAATCCAGAGGATGATTATGTGTGGATACATGATTACCACCTCATGGCACTCCCCACATTTCTCAGGCGAAGGTTTGGAATTTTAACTAGATTTTGATTTTCACTGAAATATGATATTTTCTATTGCCCTCTCAATGTCATTCTGGGAATTGATTTTTTTTTTTTCTGTTCTTTTGAAATGAGGTTGAATTGGGGTTTAGGTAAAATATTAACACATCAAGGTCACATTTACTCCATGGACATGCTCTTGAGTGGTCAGACCACCTTTGAAGCTTGGAACTGCAATTCCTGCTTTCGAGTCTGACGAGTCAGCATCAAAACCATTTGGAATTAGAAATCTTTTGTAGTATTTCTGCTCATCAACAATTATGTTTATACTGTGTGTTTAATCTATATCAAAGTTTGGGAGTAAGTTAACAAGTAAATGTCTGATTTTTATGTACATTTATGCTATGGGCTTCACTTGAATAGACCACTTATAATTTAATATCTTCTTGGTAGTTGGTAAGTGAGATCTTCACCTAATTGGCTTTTCACTTAAAAAAATTGTTCTCACAGATTTAACCGGCTCCGGATTGGGTTCTTCCTCCACAGCCCGTTTCCCTCCTCCGAGATATACCGGACATTACCTGTCAGAGAGGAGATACTTAAGGCTCTCCTCAACTGTGACCTGATAGGCTTCCACACCTTCGACTATGCTCGACACTTCCTTTCCTGCTGTAGCCGTATGCTTGGCATCGAATACCAGTCCAAGCGAGGCTACATTGGTCTGGACTACTTTGGTCGGACTGTTGGCATCAAAATCATGCCAGTCGGCATCCACATGGGACAGGTGCAATCAGTGCTTCGCCTGCCTGACAGGGAGTGGCGGGTTGCTGAGCTGAGACAACAGTTTGAGGGGAAAACTGTTCTTTTGGGAGTAGATGACATGGATATATTTAAGGGTATTAATTTGAAGTTGTTAGCTTTTGAGCAGATGTTAAAAATGCACCCCAAGTGGCTAGGGAGGGCTGTCCTTGTGCAGATTGTGAACCCCGCACGTGGCAGAGGGAGGGATTTGGAGGAAGTACAAGCTGAAATAAGAGATAGTTGTAAGAGAATAAATGAAGAATTTGGTCAGGATGGGTACAATCCTGTTGTTTTTATAGATAGAGATGTCTCCAGTGTGGAAAGAATTGCTTTTTACACCGTGGCTGAGTGTGTGGTTGTCACGGCTGTGCGGGATGGCATGAACCTGACGCCATACGAGTACATTGTATGCCGGCAAGGGATACCAGGTCAATCTGAGTCCGAGACAGAGGTTGATGGGCCAAGACGTAGCATGTTAGTAGTTTCAGAGTTCATAGGGTGTTCCCCTTCTCTTAGTGGTGCGATACGGATTAACCCGTGGAACATTGAATCCACTGCTGAGGCTATGAATGAGGCTATATCACTCTCTGATGGTGAGAAACAGCTTCGGCATGAGAAGCACTATCGATATGTCAGTACACATGATGTGGCCTACTGGGCCCGCAGCTTCCACCAAGACCTGGAGAGGAGTTGCAAGGACCACTTCAGAAGGACGTGCTGGGGTATTGGTTTGGGTTTTGGTTTTCGGGTTGTGGCACTTGACCCGAACTTCAGGAAGCTCAATGTGGACTCTATTGTGGCAGCATACGAGGCGTCTAAAAACCGGGCTATTTTACTCGACTATGATGGCACATTGGTGCCTCAGTTGACAATTAATAAAATACCTAGTGCAACTGTTATTAGGATAATAAACGAGCTTTGTGCTGATAAGAAGAATGCAGTCTTTATTGTGAGCGGCAGAGGTAGAAACAGCCTTGAGAAGTGGTTTGCCCCATGCCCCCAACTTGGAATTGCTGCTGAGCATGGTTATTTCATGAGGTATGTAATGTATTGCACTGTTGGATTAGCATTCATGAATAACCATGTAAAGCCTTTGAGCACACCATATCATACTGATTGAATAATTGCATATCCTGCACAATTGTTTTAGTTTGAAAGAAATATGAAAGTTATCCTCCTGAGTTCTAAGATTTCTACTTTCTATAAAGATGCCAAATGTAGTCCTTTATCTTTCCTTTTAGCTAATGGCCGATGGAGAGACTGAGGAGATGCTGGGTTAGATATTATATAGTGTATAGAGTAATCTGTGATAAAACTTGTCTTAAAGTTTGTAACATTATGCTAAATTTTAGGTGGAATGGAGATGCATCATGGGAGACCAGCATGCAAAACTGTGACTTTGGTTGGATGCAGATGGCAGAGCCTGTGATGAAACTATACACCGAATCGACTGATGGATCTACTATAGAGACAAAAGAGAGTGCCTTGGTGTGGCACCACCAAGATGCTGATCCCGGCTTTGGGTCTGCTCAAGCCAAAGAAATGCTTGATCATCTAGAAAGTGTCCTTGCAAACGAGCCTGTTTCGGTTAAGAGCGGTCAATTCATTGTTGAAGTTAAACCTCAGGTTCGCCTTTATATTTCTTCAAAGAGGAAACATCATAATCTACCTATAAAAACAAGTTATATAAAAGTTAGAAACCATCACCAATTATCTTTTGTATGGTATCTTCTAAAGCATGAACTACACCTAATTTTTTCCTCACAAAGAAATGACAGTAGTGATTTTCAGGGCTAGTTTGGGATTTTCATTAAGAAAATGGTTATGGAATGTGTCTATATTATTTGCCTTTATTCCTAGGACTAGGAGCATATTTAGTTATGACCTCTTACGATCCATAATGTTTTATATACGTATAAACATGAAATTTGGTTAATATATGTAGGGAGTGAGCAAGGGGTTGGTAGCAGAGAGAATCTTGACAACAATGAAGGAACAAGGGAGACAAGCAGACTTTGTTTTGTGTATAGGTGACGACAGATCTGACGAAGATATGTTTGAAAATCTATCTGATTTAGTGAAGAGAGGTCTTGTCTCTTCTAATACATCATTATTTGGTTGTACCGTCGGCCAGAAACCAAGCAAAGCTAAGTATTATTTGGATGACACTAATGATGTGTTAAGCATGCTCAATGCTCTTGCTGATGCATCTGAGCAATTTGACTCAGATGATGATTTGGGGTTATCTCTTGATAAAGCTTCCGTATCGTGAGAGGTATTTGTATGCTAAACAAAATATAGTTCTTGTCTATAACTGACAGCTTTGAATTTCTTCTTTTTTCCGTTGTTGTTTTCTTAATTTATATTTTTTGTCTTATTTTTGTTTTTGTCTCTTTTCTTTGGTTTTGAAAATTCGGTTGGTGGTATCTTATGAAGGGTTGAGAAATAGTAGAGAATGTATACTGATGGTATGAGGGGGATTCCCTCCAAGGAGGAGGTGATCTAACAGATGTGAAATTGACATGTTAACAGAATGAGTATTTATTTTTGGAAACAGATCTTGGTCAACTGATGAGGTCTGAGATTGGGTCATATTTTTCTTGCCAAATTATGATATTGTATGTAGACTAGATGTAACTTTTTGTTCTGTAAAATTGGCTCAAAGTCAATCTGAGTCTACGTAGTAAACAACCCATGAAACAATGGATATGAGGATAGAATACCGCTTGAAATATCCTAGCGTGATTTACTAATTGGTGTGGTTGCATGAATTTTTGATCAGGTCAATTATTCATGGGTCTACTTCACTTATTTTCCTTTCAATCTGAGATAATCATACATTGTAGTGAATGCACCTGGATTTCTCTGTTTCATATATCTATTATTTCTGATTGTCATCCAGCACATGCACATCCATAAATGCGTTCTACATTCTAGCATCCATAAATGCATTCTGCATTCCTGACATAGAGCTTGGATTTGTACGAAGAATAATTCAAGTGAGAGAAGGCAAGATAGAAAGAGTAGGTTGATCAGATTGGAATTGCGTGGCCGTCATCCGATTTGATTGACCGTTCAGTTATATATTTATTTAAACCACCATATAAGAATTATGGTAATATATGCTGTATGTATATTCTCCTCTTTTAATAAATTTAATAAGCTTTGTAGTGTTGTTTGCTATAATCTATCTTCCTTTTCATTTTTAAAGTGCTGCTGATTACCATTCCAAGCCCTTGTTTTATTTGCCATTTCCCCACCATTGTTTGATTTATGTTACAAAATCACAGTAAATCAGAAACATACTTCATCTATAACGGCAGAAAAATTTGAGGGTTTTTGAAGCGGTACACCACCTTGTTAGATGGAGACCGACAGCAGCAGAAGCTCTTGCTGACGTCCCCTTTATAAATTGGTTATATTCTGTATAATCCATAGGAAATGAATATATTCGTACGGATCTTTACTAATGTAGTTGCAACGAATCATAACATCGTAACAAGCATTTTTTCAAGTTATAAACCTGTTTTTTAGCCTAAAAAAGAAAAAGAAAGGTAGGAGAAACACGATAACTTCCACGGAATCCTCTTCAGCAAAAACAGAAATAATACGATAAAAATGCTGTGCAGCGCAGCACAATACACAAAAGGAAAAAAAATGACTAAAGAGTTAACTACGAAGAAAAAGGATTGAAGCCTTATGTGGTATATAAGTTGATCAGATTGAGAACAAAAATAACATCTTAGCAGTTAGCAAGCTCATCGTTCCATCATATACCAATACTTATTTCATATTCCTTTATTCAAATAAAAAATGTAATTGTGCCTCATTGTATCTTTGAATGCCCAATCTCGTCCCAAAAGCGCTGCATGAAAGTATAAGAAGCCCCCCCTTTCTCTATTGTCTTTCGAAATTCATTTTTCACCTCTTCGGCTTTTTCCCTGACACGCATCCCTTCATCAGAACCTTCAATCAGACATCGAATGGCCTGCTCGAGCTCATCAGCAGCCACAAACCTATTATGTTTCATGCCCAATTTGAGCTCCAAGGCAACACCCATTTCTTTAACCATTACAAAGGCATTCAAGCTCTGCTCTCCATAAAGTGGCCATGTGATCATTGGCACACCGAACCAGAGGCTCTCTAAGCATGAGTTCCAACCGCAGTGCGTGACAAATGCTGTCACTGATGGGTGGGCCAGGATCTCCGTTTGCGGGATCCATCTGGCCAACACCAATCCTTTGTCTTTTGTTCTCTCTGTAAATCCTACCGGCAAGAGTTCGTTCAAGTTTTCGTCTGTAGGAAAGCTGTTTGAGTACATAAATTATGAATGTTAGAACCAAGTTTGTCTAAACAACCAGATATAGGTAATTAAAAATTCTATGACTAAACTACTATATTTTTTTACATATGTATCAGGCCATTAAGTAATATTATCATGTATAAAATGTAGATGTCGAACAGATTCTGAATTCATTTAAGCTGGCACACTTAAAAAGGTTTCTCAAAGGAAAAAAAATTAAATAAAAGAATGAATGTGCTACTGAGAATCGGTTGATGTTATAAATAAAATAAAATAAAGCGTCTATAAAATAAGAAAATTAAATTGTGTCACCGAAAAAGTGGCACACATTGAACTTTATAACAAAAATTTTACATGCACTGTTTAGATTAGAAAGTATTTACAGTGTACACAGATTTTACTTACAATTTTAATTATAAAATTGTAAAATTTTGATAAAAACTAATCTTATTATTACTCGATATGGATCCCAGAATATTTACCAGTATACCTTCCCAATTAACTTATAAAGACCTGGATAACAAATTAACAAGTTAATATCCACACGATCATATCATTATTAAATATTAATTACAAGAGTGATTCTTGTCTAAATTCAATAATTATTTTTGGTACATCCCTAACCTGAGAGTGAGCCCTTGATTTCACAAAGCCATTATTGCCATTTGT
Source organism: Rhynchospora pubera (assembly GCA_028095005.1). Taxonomy (NCBI): domain Eukaryota; kingdom Viridiplantae; phylum Streptophyta; class Magnoliopsida; order Poales; family Cyperaceae; genus Rhynchospora; species Rhynchospora pubera. The sequence continues at coordinate 365,097,096 of CM051459.1, forward strand.
TTATTTTAGATTAAATTTGGTATGCTATATTCCATGGGTATTTATATATGCCCCAGCTTTTAGGCTTTGTTTGAATTTCAATGGTTGGTGCTATTAGTGCATCTGTGCATGTTTAGTTTCTCCTTTTTTTGCTGTGTGTGGAACTCTCTGTTGCCTTTTACTTCTCAAGATGGTTTGGATTGTTGCTCCTGCACTGTAATATGGTTTTGTTTGTTGTTGGGGCTTATTTATATTTGTTCCTCCTAGACAGCCACCGTCAACTATGTCCAAAAAAAAAAAAAATGTTCTCTTCCTAGCTCTAGAGTATGTGTTTGGATGGTTCACAAACAAAGAACGAACAAAGGCCCACGAACAGGCCCACTAACAAAACCAATTCGTGAAAATCGGAGAACTAGCAACTGTTTGTAACATTAAAACAGATGAACTAAAAGTCTCCGACTGAATGGACTATATCTCTGTGAGTAATTTCCAAAAAAAAAAAAGAAAAAATGAGGAGAGAAATTTGTCCTTTGATTTAGCTTGATATCATTGCTGATCTACTATGTACCGCCAGTAAATTGAATTTTCCTTTTACTATATAGATTTGCCTGTCAAATGTACCCTTATTGAACGAAGTTCATGACAAAACTACATATGCTGTCTCATCTATTATGATATAATGTCAACCGTTAAATATACTATAAAACTAAATATATGTAGCCTAATAGTTAAACTAATACCAGAATTACACTAACTAGAATAGTAAATTTGCTGTATAGTTTTTTCTTTTTGTTGTTTAACGCCACTTACAAAATTGTAACTAAAAGAAATTACAAACTACAGGCTTGGAACATTTTTAAAAAGAACAGGAAACCATATCGCAAGCCGGAAGCTTTTACTAATTTGAGTATCAAGTAATCTAAATTCATGCATATATTACAATACTATGCGAGTATCAAAATATAAGCGGAAAATTTTACCTGATTCCAGTATAAATTGCCCGAATAGCCCACAAGAACCGATGCCCACTGCGCTCCAATCCAATCGCCATTTCCTGGACTTGCGGCAACTCAAAACTTCCTCCACTCCCAAAGCACAAAAAAACTACTGATTTTGGTGGCTGGAGATCTAGCCATTTTACACACTCGTATTCTTTGTATACAGTTCTATCAACGGATACAATGGGCCCAATTGGGTAAATCTTTGGAGCAGGTTTCATAGGTGAACACCATCCTTTTGCTACGGCTTCTATAGCTTTCGGCTCAAGAGCTAGGCAGGTATTGACTATTATACCCTTGGCCTTTGCATACTGTCGTCCATGATTCAAGTTACAAATGTATGCCGCTGACTTCTTGTTCATAAGTGATGGCGGCATGACATGTGACGGTATGGATGAAATGCCTGGAATGTTTACTACCCCGTCAATCTCCCCAAATTCTTGTTTGATTTTTCCATCTAAAATTGGGAGATGAAGCATCAGAGCAAGGGCAGCTGCATTTGGTGCATGAAAGATGTAAGAAGGGATTTCAAGCTCGTTTCCAAGGTCAATGAATGATGTAGCAAATATATCCAGGACCAAGGCCACAACTTTCGACGTAGACTGGGCAACTGCATCCCTGACATGTGGCAAGTGAAGTTGTGTGTAAATAGTTATAAAATCCTCTGGTCCATCAAAACAGGATGGTGGTTCAACAGGAGGTAGTGGCATGAAGTGAATGGGAAGGTTAAGAGAATTGATGGATTGGAAGTAGGAGTCGGTGATGCAGGAAATGGCATCATCGATTGGGGATTGCATCAGGAGGATGGTAATGGTAAAAGCGTTGCTGGAAGCAGAGTTGCATTGCAAGAGCCGCTTTGCTGCCTCCACCATGGGAAAAAGATGGCCCGGTGTCCAAATTGGCATGAAGAAGATGCACTGGCTGTTAGCCATGGATAGTTATGTTATTCTTCCTCTGTTTATTGTCTCATAAGTGATTACTTCTCTCTATTCCCTCTTACTGCGTAGAGAAATTAATAGGAGAAGATGCAAGGACATTTAATGTGTAAAGGTGTAAACCTGATTCATCATTCATCACGCAAATGACCTAAACAAATGAATTCGATCTTACTTTTCTAATTAGTATAACAATAAACTTGAAGTTAATGATTCCGATCACGGCTATTAAGTATATCCGGATTGATATAGTTGTATAGAGTATAGACATCAATAAATTTGCTACATAAAGTTGCATAAGGATATAGATAACCAAATATTTTTCTTAATGTTAATCCAAATCTTCCGAGGTTCATCAAATCTTTTTACAGATCCACTAATTTTGAATGTCATAACGAGAATTTAACAGCACTCTATAATATTAAAAAGCTTCCAAATGAGTACCACATAATGATTTATCATTTATGCCACTCAAGAATACTCTAATTCCAAATGAGTAGCACAACAATATGGCCTCATATATTATGCATAAAACGTTAATTATTTTAAAACCCAATTTTAACAACGCATCATTTTGACAAGATTCGCATAATATCACCGTCAATTAATTGTTCTCTCAAGCACTGATGTCATGTACTTTCATATTCTTATTTGGGGTTGAAAGTTGAAATACGTTCTGACTTAGTACAAATGTGAAATAGATGAATCAGTGAAGTAAATAGAGCTCGTGAAGCTGAGTCACTGAAAGATGGGGACATATCAACTATTCAAATGAAACCAAGGGGAACAGTTCAGATGCCATCAGCGGAGGTGCATCACGAATTTTGAAGGGTGAAAAGACATCAGCGACCATGAAGTGATAAATAGAGAAGGAGATGATCTGAATTTATGTCTATTGTTACGATACAATGAATATGGCGTACTCATCTTTCTGCCTATGTTCAATAAATAGGAGATCACTTGTATAATACCGATTATGCTAAATGCTGATTGATGCAATGAGAAGTCGTTCTTAATTTTCATCTATTATTATATTTCACATTCTATTTGTCCTTTTTAACTTTACCTTTGGCGTTAATTTCCTTTAACCAGCATCCATACTGTTTCAACTGAAAGCTAATTAAGAACGTGACAGCTGACCACACAGACATACACAAAAAGGCAGTTACACACTTTACATGATGTTTTAGTTATTTATGTTGTTCAAAGTAAATTTTCTTGTACAAATACTTGTCAGTTGTCACCATACTTGTTACATACTCACGTAGAGAACATATAACTCTATGATAAGTAAAATAGCTTAATGGAAATAAAGGAAGAAACAACCCGCAATTTATTTATGGATATCAGGAAAGTACATACATATCAGTAAGGATAACAACATTTCCTTTTTTATGACAAAAGAACGATATTAAAAATTAAAACTGAAATCCAGAACCACCAGAAGAAACAGTTCTTAAGGTTGGCATCTGATCATTGCGCACCCAAACGATGTGATTTTCTGGGAGGAAATGACATATTGGTTGACTGCCTGGCTCCATCTTGAGAACCTCGAAGAACCCTGGATTGAAGTTCATGTAGTCGTGGTGGCAGATTGTCAGAGCATTCACCGTTGAACCATCACTTCCCATCAAGGGAACCACATATCCCTTGTATGCGGTGTTGGTGTGGCAGTAGTGCACGGCTTGGGCACATGGTGATGGATGGCATATTATCAACTTAGTATGATCGGGGAAACTTATTATTGGGCTAGTAGTTCTGTAGACTACCTTGTCGTGCTGTACTACCATTTTAGTTGAATTGATCGTTGTTGTTAGGGCGCTTACATCATGCGTCCCCATTAAAGAGACGACATTATCAATCATGGACTCCAGAGATGTCGGACAGAATTTTGTTTCACCTACCATATTTGGTGCCTCACAGTCTACTATAAGTTGCTTCAAATCCTTTGCTTCTTTGGAACTTGGAACCATTGAAAAATGGTCGAGGAGCTGGGGGAGATTCTTGGTAGAAAATGGAACGGCATCGGCTTCCGGGCGAGGGACAAACACATTGCCCCACATGGTTCGGGTGAAGTTAGTTCCATCATCCATTTTGGTTCCGGGGTACATGGCGCTTTGCGGGAAGAAGGTACTCAGGATGTACTCTTTTGACGGTAAAGGACCGAACAAAATAAAATAATATTTTGCCAAGCCTTTGCGTATACTCAGTGGTCTCTTTGCCAGCAAAGTAACATCCAGATCTATTTTTTAAAGAAATATTATAAAAGAAAGAAATAAATAAGGTCAGAGAGATGTATTTAAGATATTCTTTAGCCCTCATTTTTTCTTGGAGTATAGTAAACTTGTGCAATGCACATGACATGATCTCAGCCCATCCAGACATATTGTGGTGAAGATTTGTTATCATAATATATAAGTGCAAAATCATACTTACCCCATTAGTGCATTGGTTATATATGTCCTTAATTTTGTTTCACTAAAAAAAATATGCCCTTCTGTGTATTTATTAATTATTATCATATAATTTGTTTCAATTATCTAAAGAATAAGAGAAGGAGAAGAAGGGACCAGGGTCAATGAGGTGGTTCATGAAAAAACTGGGCATCTCTGTGTTAGGCAGTTCATTGCGCCAGTAGTCCAACGGAGAAATATCAGCTTTTACGGCGATGATAACCTGGAGCAAGTGTCGAATTGTTAATTATGGACGAAAGAATATTTTAATTTCATCTCAAGACTATGCACGCAAATATGCATTAATGTATATATAAAACATGTAAGAAGTACTTCTAGTGGGCAAAACAAGTGCTTCTTCATGTCCACATATATGAAGCATTGAACTTGTCATTTGTTTTGAGTGGCATCAAACAAATTTTGCTATTTTGTTTGTTTAAAAGTTTAGGCAGAAAATGGTAAAGTTTACGAGATTTTGCCAATTGGAAGAACATATTTTTGCCCATGTATGAAACAAAAAAAATAAGAAGGAAGCTATGTACTAACCGATAGAAAAATAACGAGAATGCGGGTCATGACTGTTTGACTGTAGAGAAGAAAGGGATTGTCTTAGTCTCTTAGATTGTTGTACGTTTGATGGACGCCTTCACTTGTTCACATCCTTTTTATAGGCCTATTGAGGCATCCTCGTTCTATAGTAATCGTTGTGGGCCTAAACAAAAATTAGATTTGATCCAGATTATGCTAATTAATGCGTTTAAATGTTGATTGTTATAAAAAAAAAATTTGGCACAATGGACACATAGGTGATCGATTATACAATGAGACGTATCTTTTGTAATAATTGTAGAGTAGTGTATTTATTTATTACTTTTTTTTTGAATGTTAAATCCCATAGGCCAGTTTGCAAAAATGATGCATTGATCCGGATTATATTACATTTAAATGCTGATAAGGTTGATGTGAGTTGTTGTAAAACTGAATTTGGTCAAATGGCCGGATAGGTGATCAAGTATTACAATGTGCCATATCTTTTGTAATGATTGCAGAGTATTTTATTTATTTATATATTTTTGAATGTTAAAACTTGTAAGTCTGTTTACAAAAAAATGAGATAGACTGATCCGGTATACTAATTAATGCGTTTAAATACTGATAAGATTGATGTGAATTGTCAACGGAATCAGCTACAAAGCCGAGTAACCAGTTATTTAACGACGCAGCTTCTCTATAGCTAATTTATATAACAAAAATCAACCGATCGGATTAATCCACACATCAATAACAACAAAATTAAATGTATTTCACAAAGATCAACGGGTCTAGGTTTTCTCAAATTAGTTTCTCGTATCACTTTCAGACTAGCGCGAATCCCTCTCTAGGCGATTCCTCTTCACATTCCATATCACTTTTCCATTTCAAATCAAGTCACATCAGAGACCCATTGACTCGTAAAATACATCATTCACAATTCGCATATATCAATTCAATCAAATAAACAAACGATATTTAAATCAATCAATACGAAAATTAAATTATAGAGAAGTCTGGTTACCTGACGAATGATAAAACGACAACGATCATGACGTAGAACTCGAATTCCTATTAATATATATTTATATATATACATGCCATGGATGAGGAATGAAGGAATACTGTTATTTGGTATCAGAGCATTCGTTCCTCGGACTGTGTGTTGGGTCCATTGTCGTTTCGTTTGAAATTTTTTTTAGGGTACCAATATAGTCTTAGTTAATTTGAAATTCTCTGACTTGAATTCCGTTCGCTCAATTGACTTGTTATCATCCAATTTGATTTTGGTTCATTTCATTTAAATTTAGTTTGTTTGAATTTCGAGGACGAAATTCTTTTTAAAGGTGGGAGTATGTAACACTCCGAAATTTTGGCAGAATATTTCATTTACATTTGATTCTGGTGATTCAATTTCTCACCACAGGTTTTCATGACATGCATACAAATCTTATTGTTTTCCTGTATAAGATTTAATTATTTCCATTTCAAATCTTTCCTAGGCCAAGCCTGTATATTTTCCTCGTGTTGACCACTCATTGACCGAAATGGTAACACCAATTAATGAATGTTTCAAATTTTATCACCCGGCCAAATTATGCATTTATACATCTCCTTTAAATATTTTATTTTTATTCCTTTATATATGTGGTACCCTTTGTTATTCTGTTTACATCTCATGAATATCCGATTTTAACTTGGCTTGGAGCCCACGTATTATTTTGGCTATAAAAATACTTTTCATTTCCCTTTGTTCTTCGTATAAGTCATAACTGCTTATGAAATAACCGTATTCCTTCATTCCTCATCCATCCGTGAAATAAAATAACCGTTCCCTGTTGCCAACCTCCCCCCCCCAAGTGACCAATCCGAGAAATGGAACCCAATTCCCACTTTGATTTTTATTTTGATATTCATCTCCATTTAAAGTATACACTATTTTGAATACAAAGTGATATATTTCATTGGTGAATACGGGATACGAGATACGAGGCGTGAGGTGAGACAGTATTCATTTGCACAATCTTAACATTCATTACCAAGCCACTTATAAATTAATAACACGTCCACATACCAAGCCACATAGGTCAGCCTCACATCTCTTAACCCCTTTCCTCGTCGGATGGATGATCAGATACTGTCTCACCTTACTTTAAAAGAATATTCATTTGCACAATCTTAACATTCATTACGTTTTTCGTATTAGTGAATACGGTTATTTTATTTCGCGAATTCCTCTCTAGGTGATTCCGCTTCACATTCCATTTCACATCAAGTCACATCAGAGACCCGTTGACTCGTAAATTACATCAGTCAAGATTCTCATATATCAATTCATTCAAATAAACAAACGATATTTAAATCAATCAATACGAAAATTAAATTATAGAGAAGTCTGGTTACCTGACGAATGATAAAACGACAACGATCATGACGTAGAACTCGAATTCCAATCGGATGACCAATGAAATATATCACTTTGTATTCAAATAGTGTATACTTTAAATGGAGATGAATATCAAAATAAAAATCAAAGTGGGAATTGGGTTCCATTTCTCGGATTGGTCACTTGGGGGGGGAGGTTGGCAACAGGGAACGGTTATTTTATTTCACGGATGGATGATGAATGAAGGAATACGGATCCAAACATCTAATGGATACACCCTTTCATCTATATTATATTTTCTCTATGTTAATTCGTTTCCAAATTTTATTACATCGCTCCAATCTCAGTACTCTGTCTACTCTGTTTCTTTCTGCGCGTCGAGAAAATTTGTGAAGCAGAACTCTTGCCCGGTTTTTGTGGTACTTTCCATTTCTTTTTTCTTTTCACGTTTCTTGTATTGGTTACTTGGTAACACCAAATTTTGATATCTAAAATGTTTCCATTGTTTATGTCCTTAATAAAATACTAATGATAAAATTCTCATGTTTTTCATTTTTAAAATTTTATCAGTTTTTAAAACTGTACGTATAAACCCTTCTTTAATTGTTTTATTTATTTCTTTCATAATTTATTAAGTATCCCATCTAATTTTTTTTGGAAGTACGTACAGTATTTTATAACAAATTTGGTCAAATGGCCGGATAGGTTATCGAGTGCCATATCTTTTGTAATTACAGAGTATTTTATTTAGTTTTTTTTTTTAATGGTACAGTCCGTAGGTCTATTAGCAAAAAATGAAAAAAAAGAGAGAGATGTATTGATTCAGATTATACTTATTAATGCGTTTTAATGCTGATAAGGTTGATGTGAGTTGTCATAAAAACAAGTTTCGTCAAATGGTTGGATAGGTGATTGAGTATACAATGTGTTACATCTTTCGTAATAATTGCATTGTATTTTATTTTATTTATTTATTTTTTGAATGCTAAAGCCCATAGGCATGTTTACAAAAAATGTGATGTATTGATTAGGATTATACTAATTAATGTGTTTCAGTGCTAATAAGGTTGTTGTGAGTTGTCATAAAAGCTAATTTGGTGAAATGTGATCGAGTATACTATGTGCCATATCTTTTGCAATAATTGAAGAGTATTTTATTTATTTTTAAATGTTAAAGTAGGTCTGTTTGCAAAGAATGAGATGTATTGATACAGATTATACTAATTAATGCGTTTAAATGCTTATTATCGATAAGGTTGATGTGAGTTATCATAAAATAATTTGTCAAATGATCAGATAGGTGATCGAGTATAAAATGTGCCATATTTTTGTAATAATTGCAGAGTAATGAGAATATTTATGGGAATATTAACGATTCTGAAAATACAAGATGCATCTCCTCTCCTTTATATCACTCATCATTTCTCATGAGCTCCACCTCCATAAGCTTTCAAACTTTCTCTGGCTTGCATATTTTGATCCATGAGTAATCCTACAGAAAAGAAGCTTAATGTGGTTATGCTACCATTTATAGCACATGGTCATATATTCCCCTTCCTCGAGCTCGCCAAGAAATTAGTATCATGTCAGCGCTGCAACGTCGATATCCATTTCATCTCCACTCCCATAAATCTCAAACAAATTAAAGTCAATTTGGCATCAAACTCTAATTTCCTTGGACGGAAAATCAAGCTATTGGAGCTACACCTCCCTGTGCTGCCTGAATTGCCTTCTCACTTGCACTCAACCAAATACATACACCCTGATTTACTGCCCAGATTGACGCGAGCCTTTGACCGATCATCACCAGCCTTTGAGAAAATTTTAGAGACTCTTAAACCCGACATTCTCATATACGACATTCTTGAAACGTGGGCCCCACTGGCAGCAAAGCGGCTTGGCATTCCATCTGTTCTCTTTTGCATAACCGGTGCTACCTCTGCCGCCTTTTTTCATCATTTTTACGTTTCACCTGATAAGCTATTTCCCTTCCCTTCAATCAATGTTACCCTCAATGATTTAAGCCGGCCAGTGATGTCAGCATTTAATGAAGAAGATGAATCTGGCCTAACACCAAGAGAGGAGTGGGGCGTAACCATCAATAGTTCTTCCAGTTTCATCGTGATAAGATCGTTCCGAGAAATTGAGGCAAAGTACATTGACTACCTCTCCCTAATACTCAAGAAGGAGGTGGCTGTGGTGGGTCCTCTACTACCTGACTTTAGCAATGATCCTTTGGTCGATGAACAAGAGCATGAAAGAATCATGGGGTGGCTTGAAAGGAGAGAGAGGAGGTCTGTTGTTTATGTCTCCTTTGGTAGCGAGTACTTCATGACAAACAAAGAGATGGAACAACTTGCTCTCGGCCTAGGTTGTAATTCTCTAATTAATCAATCGATTCCAATATCTTACCTGAAATTAATAGTAAAAACTTGATCCAAATTAAATTGTAATGTCTACTAATACATTTTGAATTATTGCAGCTGCTTTTGTACCATTTATTTTTATTTTATTTTATTTATGTCCAACTATAAGTGCAATTATAAATTCACATAAAGAAAATCTTGCAATATATATAGTTTCAATCTGGGACTCCTCTAATTAAGTAGTTCATCTTAATAGCACACCATCTGCATGGATACTGTATTAACTAACAGTTACATCTAGATCTCATGGCATTTACAGAATAATTTAATTAATTACCATTTACCTTAAATTCATGAAACAGAAAAAAGTGGAGCCAGCTTTATTTGGGTGGTACGGCTACCAAAACAAAGAACAGAGAAGACGGTAAAGGCACATGATCCTGATATATATGCCACCGAGTTGCCAAATGTGCCACCGGAAAAGGGGATTGTGGTTGATGGATGGGCCCCACAGCTGAAGATCTTGGAGCATCCAAACTTGGGTGCCTTCTTGACGCACTGCGGACGGAGTTCAATGTTAGAAGGAATGCGAGTCGGAGTCCCAATGATTGCCCTGCCAATGCAAGTTGACCAACCGTTGAATGCAAAGCTGATTGTAGAACTTGGCATTGGTTTAGAGATCCCACAACAGGTGCCAATTTGTTCTTTTTCTCTGCGACTAATTAAGCTAAAATTTTGTTAAAGAAGGTAATTGGGCAAGTAGTCAGAATTGCTCTCATACAAAACAATCCAATAATTATTTTGCATTTCAATTATGACCATTCTTTTGCAGTACTGAGCTATTGAAAACACTGGGGAAATGAAATGATGCATTCTCCCATAAAGGAAGAGATTACAAGACTACGGCCCCCTTAACCCCTAAAAAATTCTTATTTTTCACTATAATAACAAATTAGTTATTCACAGTTAATGTTCTTACAAAACTCTCCAGATATTATATTAATGAACTCTATTTTGGGTGTATAAATTGATCTACAGGGACTAGGTAACTTCAAGGCAGAGGATGTAGCCACATGTATTACACAAGTTCTGAAATCTGACCATAGTGAGAGGATCAGGGGGAAGGTGGATGACTTAGCAAGGGAAATGTCCAGTCGAAATTATGATTCTGACATTGAATTATTGGCTGAAAAAATGATGGCACTTTGCAATTCCAGGGATCAAGATGTCGATAGTTCCATGAACAAGGATTGATGGAGTCAAACAAATGAAGTCATGATTTCTACTACATCGGAGATGTGCAATAAATTTTAGTACTATCATGGGCTTAGTAACGACTAATGAAAGAGCTTAAACTTTTTTTTTTGTATTAATCTTGAATAAATATGCGTTGTGTTGAAGTTTGTAGTTTGCTTTGAAGTATTTGAACTTGTAAGTTGGCTGAGTTTTATTTACCTAGTGCGCGCCCCTCCTCCATAACAAGTGATCTGTTCCTATTTTTTTTTGGGTTTGTGTCTAGTGCATTATGTTTAGTGTTGACAAACCGATACTATACAAACATATTTTATTTCTACCTAAATTAATCTACAACATATTCTCTACTCTCTACTATACATGACAACTATACTTTCACTGATACAACACACTTTACTAGACTATACATCTCTAAGAACCGACTATACCTCCTTAACTTTTGGCGCAAACAAAACTGAAGGCATAGCACCTATTTATAGGACCTTAATGTCGATGCTAAAGAACATTCTACATAACTACATAATATATCTTCTAGGTGTTTCATCATGCTTAGAGTCGGCGTAGCTATTCTTGGATATTTCTAGATTCTTCAATATTGTTCCATAACGATCTTCCATATTGGGCTTGGGTCTTGGACTCGTCGGTGCTGACTTCAAATTTAGATTGAAAGCAGTACATTACTATTTTCATCACTTTCATATTCAGAATCTGATAACTCCAATTACATTTCGGTGAGATGCCTAAAGAAAAAAAAAACGTGATAGCAAAATGGAACACATGCACACAGATCAGATTGAAGAAAGTATATAGAAATTTTACCAGAGCAAAGAAAGTATAAAATAGAAAGGACAGCATTATAATAAAAATCATTGAAAGAAAAATGAAACGAGAAAAGGCTACCTTTCGCGACCTCGGAATGGTCTTCTTGCTGAAACACCCTCTGCATCTCATCTGGAAATACTTAAAAGAGTCCATGCCTTGGCTTGTAACTTCTTGAAAAGAGAATAAAAGACAGATTAGAAAGAAAAAGCTCACCACATTAGGAAAAGATGCAGTAACCGGTGTAAATTCGATCCTGCAGAGGGACAAAGACAGCCATCAACCAGCTTGGCGAATTCCTACTTAAATGGAGAGAGAGAGAGCACTGAACCTTAGCCTTCTATAGAACTGGAGAATTGGCAAATTATTCATATATTCTACATATCAATTTGATTAAGAAAAACATCTAAATAAAATTTTACCAAGTCTATTTGTCTTCTTGTATGCTGATTGCTGAACATATTGTGCTCTGCTAGGAACTTCATAAAGAAACTAATGTGAATCCTCTAGAAGCCCAAATATCACAATCCCACCCAAGAACATAAAGAAATTTATAAGCTTTTGCATGAAAATTTAAATTTTTTTACAATGTAAATTTATATTAAACTTGACAACTATCATTATAAGCAATTCCAAGTAGCTTCTATCAACCTATGATATCTTTTAAATTTTTATTTCAGGCATGACCAATATTTAAATCTCCATTTGGGGTAAGGTGGTCTATTATGTAAAGTAAATCTATCCTGAATTCCTGATCAAAACACAAGCAAGAAATCTCAAAAGAAGCTCTGTTATCATAATGTATACCCATACATAGAGTCATAATTAACTTTATTTTTTGAACTTATAATGACTTTCTAAAGAAGCCGATTGAACTTAAAAGAGGCCAACAATTATGTCCAAGGTTCTCCTTTTATCTACCACCCAGTCAAGACTCAAGACATAAATAAAGAATTTCAAATCATAAGCCCCGAGAGCAGAACCCATCTTATATTAACTTCAAAAACAACGCCACTACAAAACAACCGGGAAACTAAATAATAAATGTGGAGCAAATTCAGATCTGTATTATATATTTTACAGCAAATGGACCATGTTGATCTCTATTCAAATTAATATTTTCTAATAGCCAGTGTGTATACATGCAGTTGTTGTCTTGAAATTCATAGATATCTCATCTGGAGCAAAGTTCTAGTGCCACAACTTTTGGTTGTCACAAATTGGCACATCTTCATATTTTATCAATTAATATTTAAAAATTTTAAAATTCAAATTTCAAATCTAAACTGTTGATATTGTTTTAAATATAATGAGCGATGTGTTTCTATATAAGTTTTATAAATTTTGGAGTTGATTTGATACTCGATCAAGTGGTCAACAAATGAACGAATCTGGTTAACTATTGCTGATTAATTCTAATATGTTCATTGTTTAATCACTTGTTCGAGTATCAAATCAACTATAAATTTTATAAATCTTATATGAAAATACATCGCTCGTTAAATTGAACATAATCAACAGCTTGGATTCTATGTTTGAATTTTAAAATTTTTAAATAATGATTAAATAAAAAGTTGTAACAACTTGTGGAAACCAAAATAAATGTAAATACAGAAGAAATGTAACAAAATGCATGTAGCTAAATAAATGTTTCAATCAATTAAATTAATTCAAATTTTACTTGCATGGAATGCATAAACCTCAATTGTGCAATCAGCTTATATACTTCTTATGAAATTGTTTACTAATACTAATATCATACAAAATAAGTGCACATCAATGATAAATTAATCGAATATAACTATGAAATCTCTAAGATGAATTATTAATATCCCTGAATTCACTCCACTGAAGTTGGCATTCAAATGAAATCATCCCTCTCTTTAATGTATCGGTAAAAGCAACACCAGGGAATGGCAATTCCAAATACTTTTGGCAGCAAAATTGGGGCTTTGGGTTACTGAGGTACACCTATGCTGATCTTTACAGTTTCTCTGTTGATGAAAATATCTCTCTGGCAGAATTCATCAACCAGTGGACTCAAGGTGAATGCCTCTTCCATTGCTCTATCAACACTCTTCCTCTGACCTTGAACAATTAAACTTTTTCAACAATCAAATCTCAAATCTTGAACTCGATCTGACTGGAAACAGTGATGAATTTTTTTTGGAAGTTGAATTCACTTGGAATGTTATCAGTAAGCTCATTCTACATGTTGCATAAATCCTACTAGAGAGAAGCTTCAGAACTAACATCCATCTGGCCATTGAAAATACCACACCGAGAATCAAAATCTTCACTTGGCAGCTTTCACAAAATAGATTGGTAACAGTAGACAATCTCAAAAGAAGAGGATGGCAACTTTCAAAAGATGTTGTTTGTGTGAATCAGATGAAGAAACAGCTCCTCATATGTTCTCTACTTGCTCATTCTCACAGCTAATTTTAGCAAGAGCCAAATTGAAATCCGATGTGTTCTCCCCCAACAGATGTGTTCTCTGTGCCTCTTGTTCAGAAACAGTCACTCACCTTTTCTCCCAATGCAGTCTCTACCTACAAATTCGCTCTCTAGTACAAAGCGATTCCACAATGGGCCCACATACCTCAAACAACCATTTCCCTAATTCTCCAATGGTTCTGGTTTCAGAAGCCACCGAGACGGTAATTAAAAAGAGCATATGGGCTGTCACTTTCTTTATTATATGGAGAGAGAGATGTGCTCGAACCTTTTCTGATAATTTCAAGAAACCATCCTCCCTACTGTAAGAGATTATCTTCGATTGCCAATCATTCTACTGACGACAAGCAAACCAGCACATCCATTTAAACAAAGCTCTCCACCTGCAAGCACTTCATAAAGCGTTCTCGACACCTCTACCCTACAACCAGTTCTGCTGAAGTCTCAAGACAAGGCCTGCATTATTGTTTAATTTGTTTGGCTGCTTTGCTTTTAAACCACTTTTGTACTTCACAGTTGCTCAGTTCAACTTTCTCCTTTTTCTTTCCTTCCTCGATTATTTTGTTTTCTTCTTTTGGCAATTTAGCAACCAGTTAAGTGCCACCTCTGTATTGTTACTGTTGATTTTAATATTATAAATTCAAAGATAGGAGCTAGACTCCTATTTTTCGTCAAAAAAGTTATCACATATAGAACAGATAAACTCTATGATAAGTAAAATCTCTTAATGGAAATAAAGGAAGAAACAATTCTCAATTTATTTATGGATATCAGTAAGGATAACAACATTTCCCTTTTTATGACAAAAGAAGGATATTAAAAATTAAAACTGAAATCCAGAACCACCAGAAGAAACAGTTCTTAAGGTTGGCATCTGATCACTGCGCACCCAAACGATGTGATTTTCTGGGAGGAAATGACATATTGGTTGACTGCCTGGCTCCATCTTGAGAACCTCGAAGAACCCTGGATTGAAGTTCATGTAGTCGTGGTGGCAGATTGTTAGAGCATTCACCGTCGAACCATCACTTCCCATCAAGGGTATCACATATCCCTTGTATTTGGTGTTGGTGTGGCAGTAGTGCACGGCTTGGGCACATGGTGATGGATGGCATATTATCAACTTAGTATGATCGGGGAAACTTTTTATTGGGCTAGTAGTTCTGTAGACCACCTTGTTGTGCTGTGCTATCAGTTTAGTTGAATTGATCGTTGTTGTTAGGGCGCTTACATCATGCGTCCCCATTAAAGAGACGACATTATCAATCATGGACTCCAGAGATGTGGGACAGAATTTTGTTTCACCTACCATATTTGGTGCCTCAAAGTCTACTATAAGTTGCTTCAAATCCTTTGCTTCTTTGGATCTTGGAACCATTGAAAAATGGTCGAGGAGCTGGGGGAGATTCTTGGTAGAAAATGGAACAGCATCAGCTTCCGGGCGAGGGACAAACACATTGCCCCACATGGTTCGGGTGAAGTTAGTTCCTTCATCCATTTTGGTTCCGGGGTACATGGCGCTCTGCGGGAAGAAGGTACTCAGGATGTGCTCTTTCGACGGCAAAGGACCAAACAAAATAAAATAATATTGTGCCAAGCCTTTGCGTATACTCAGTGGTCTCTTTGCCAGAAAAGTAACATCGAGATCTATTTTATAAAGAAATATTATTAAAGAAAGAAAGAAATAAGGTCAGAGAGATGTATTTAAGATGTCCTTCAGCCCTCATTTTTTTGTTTGGAGTATAATAAACTTGTGCCATATACATGACATGATCTCAACCCATTCCAGACATATTGTGGTGAAGATTTGTTATCATAATATTTAAATGCAAAATCATACATACCCCATTAGTGTACAGATTACATATGTCCTTAATTTTGTTTCTCGAAAAAAAAAATATGCCCTTCTGTGCATTTATATTATCATATATTTTGTTTTAATTATCTAAAGAATAGAGGAGGAGGGGAGAGTACCAGGGTCAATGAGGTGGTTCATGAAAAAACTGGGCATCTCTGTGTTAGGCAGTACATTGCGCCAGTAGTCCAACGGAGAAATATCAGCTTTTACGGCGATGATAACCTGGAGCAAGTGTCGAATTGTTAATTATGGAAGAAAGAATATTTTAATTTCATCTCAAGACTATACACACAAATATGCATTAATATATATATAAAAAAAATGTAAGAATTACTTCTAGTGAGCTAAACAAGTGCTTCTTCATGTCCACATATACGAAGCATTGAACTTGTCGTTTGTTTTGAGTGGCATCAAAGCAAATTTTACTATTTTGTTCGTTTAAAAATTTAGGCAGCAAATGGTTAAGTTTATGAGCTTTTGCCAATGGAAGAACGTATTTTAGCCTCTGTATGAAATAAAAAAAAATGAAATTGAAATTGAAAAGATCAAAGTAAGAAGGAAGATATGTACTAACCGATAGAAAAATAACGAGAAAGCGGCTCATGACTGTAGAAGGTTGGTCTTAGATTGTTGTACGTTTGATGGACTCCTTCACATGTTCACATGTTTTTTAAAGGCCTACTGAGGGATCCTTGTTCTACAGTAGTCGTTGTGGGACTAAACAAAAATTAGATTTGATCCGGATTACATTAATTAATGTGTTTTTAAATACTACTTGTTATAAAATCAAATCTGTATCTCTACTACTTAAAAACGTACGAACCCAAAAAATTTTAACACGTTACATCTAACATATAAACACGTATTAAAATACAGTTCGATCGATTTTAGTTGTCAATCACCAGACTAAAACAACATAAATTAGTTTTGCATCTATTATGGAATGAAAATGAGGGTTGCTTGATACGATCATTGGTTTTGCCACTAGCATTCACGAGTTAGATTCTTCGCCTCAATTTTTTCTTCTTTTGCTTCAGCGTTACCTTTTTAGGTCGTGATCAAAATTCTCTCTTTTTTTAACGTGAGATTTCTTTTCATTTCGTTTTGTTGTAAAATTCTTAATCAAAATAAAGAAATTTGATGTTATTTTGTTAGAATTCCTATATAATTAGATCTAACGAAATCTCGTAATTAAAATCAATTCAAATAAAATGAAATCCCAACTCAAAATCATTTTGTTTTAGGACCTTGTTACCTTTCTCCAACTGATAGCATACTAATTGGTGCTGAGGATACTGGTCAAATTAATTTCTTAAAATCCGATATTAATTCGTTTGCAGTACAGTTTAAGGGTCGAATTTCGGGGACGGACTATTCTTTTTCCAAATTATACAATTCGGATTAGATTAAATTCTAAGGTTTACACAAAAAATTCAAGTTTTGAACAGGTTTAAACAATAAGTAAAATTGCAGGATAGAAAACCTAATTAATCAGAAAATTAAACTACTAAAGAGATAGATCAATTGACGAACGATTAGGGGTTTAGGTTATCCAACTTTTCTCATCTGTCAGGATTGGAATAGACCGTTCTATTCCTAGAACTCGTTCTATTCCTAGAACGGATCGTCCTGCATCCTGTCAGATGGTTGGAATAGGCCGTTCTGAGCCAGGCGCCCCCTTTCGGGCGGTCCGTCCTGACTATGGAATGGGCCGTTCCAATCATCTGATGTTTGTTTTATCATCCTACTTAGTTATTTATTGAGTGTTTTTACGTGAATTAAACTAAACCTAACCTACAGACTTGCACTCTAACTTCCGTTCAGGTCAAGTTGAAGGGTTTTGTTTGACAATTTCTAAAACTCCTAAATTTCAACTTTCGTTTCTTGGTTTAGGTGCTCTAGATTACTTTATGGGTCTTGGTAAACCCTCAATCTTCCGATTTATTGGGTAAAACTCTAATTTCTTGAGGTTTGGTTGGATCTTTTCGGATATCGCCTACCTAACGAATTTGGGTTTTAACTTGTTATTGCAATTTGATTTCAGTTTGACAATTAAACTAGGCTTTTGTTTAACGCAATAATCAGATTAGGCAATAGCAGAGATCAACAAACAAATGACAATAATGAATTACAGAAAGCATAAACATAACTTAACTCTACTAATAATCAAGTATTCAAACAAAACAAATAACTAAAAGAAAAGTAATCAAACTCTAGCCCCCTAAACTAATCTACTCTAATAAATCCATGCAAGAAAAAGCGGGTTCATCAAAAACAAATACATAGAAAAGAGAAAAATCAAGTTACAACAAGAGTTGCTCGAAAACTCCACGATTTTGTGCTCTGTCCTGTCTGGGGCGGCCCGTCCTGATCCTTGAGCGGTGCGTCTCAGGTGGCTGGCTGGACGTCTCAACAGACTGTCTCTTTGTAAGTTATGTTTCTGGCTAGAAAACTAGGGTTTCGAACTCTCCTTGACTTGGGGACAGGACAGACCTTTATAGCAATCGAATGGCGGTTCCAATCGTGGCATACAGGCTCTGGAAGGTGGTGGAAATAGGAGAAACCGTCGCAGCAAATCTGGCGCTCTATTGTTAGAAGTCTAGATTTGGCTGGGACGACCCGGTCTTAGGTTGGGGCGGCCTGTCCTAGTCGAGTCTGCACTAGATCATCTAGATGCTTTCTTCACTGGTTGGGACGGTCGGTCCTGAGGTTGGGGCAGCCCGTTCCAATCTGTCTGAGCTCTTGACTTGGTTGATTTTCTTTGTTGTTCGTGCCAAAAAGTGATGAACTTGTAAAAAAAAACTTGCCGGGCTACGGTTGAATTTTCCTACATCCTAACATTAGCAGAATTTAAAAAAAAACAAGTAAAAACATAAGTATTAAAACATAATTTGGGGCTTATTCTGGTCGAAAATCAAGTACGAAACCCGTACATCACATACAATCGCTCTTTTCTTTTTTCTTTCCTCCACCACACCTTTGCACGATTGCAATCTGCTGCCCTCTTGACCTGTAGATCTACCTAGTCGCCGATGTATGACGTATCCCCGTGGTTGCGTCACAACCAAAGTTGTGATATTTGATGACGAATTCCTACTCCATGACATCTGACCTACCATCGCGCGTCATCGTTGACTGCTAGCGCGTACATGTGGCCTCATGTGAATTTTGGACCTGTCAGCATAGATGTCCGTTATATATGTTCAGTTTAATAAATAATGTGTTCAGTTTAATAACCAATGCGTTTAGTTAAATGTGTCAACTGATGATTTTATTACATACTATCAGCACGGGCGTGATCAATTTTAGACATGTCAGCGCAAATTTCTATTATATGTGTTCAGTTAAATGTATCAACAGATGATTAAATTACACACTAATTGTAAATTGAGATAATAACTGAACAAACTGAACCCATAATATGACAAAGTGAACATCTATGACAAATAACATGAACACTTAAAATAACAAAAGTGAACATTTATAATAACGAAAACAACAAAATAAATATTTGTAACAATAAAAATGAACACTTATACTAACAAAATAAATACTTATATACAAAAAATACCAGACATAAAATATTTATTGAATAAGAAATAAAAAAATAAAATAAACATATTAAACACATATAGTAAATTTCTGATAACAAAAAATGAATGTTTATAACTAATAAAGTGAACACTTATAGCGATAAAGTGAACAAAACAAGCGTGTTGGGTGAGGGACGACTCGAGCACTGGAAGAGGGAAGCGCCTAAACGATAACGCGCGATGGTAAATTCAGTGATGGCGTCAATCAATTTCCATAATCATGTGCTGAAAAAATAGCACAAAAGTCGAATAAAGCAGAAACCACGCTGGATGCATAGCAGCAAACATGTTAGTAATGAAAATTAATCATGTATTTAGATTATTGTAATTTTCCTGTTAATACTGAATTGGTGATATACCAATAAACAAATTCAGTTGTTTTTTTTTCTAATTTTTTCTTGGGTTCTTCACAGGTGACGTATTAGCAAACAAACCCAATTGGCCAATTGCTTAATTCTTACGTTACAGTTTATGTACCAGCAAATAAACATACATCCATATATATGTTAATGACGTAGTTATAGCACAATAACCTTTAACTTTGACAAATTATTTTCAATAGCGATTGTCAATATGGTGAAATCTATTTATTTAGCACTTTTACTTAAGTTTTGTTTATATGATTATATCTATAAAATATGTTTCGAGTTATATTATGCCTTGGAACTTCAGTACTACCAGTATCATCTACTCATCTGCTTGATATCGTCAGCCAAACCCCCTCTGTTTACACAGGCTTTGAGGTTTTACCTTTGTAATCCTGACACGCTGACTGGTCAGTTTGGGTTCAGGTCAACATAATAAGTTTGACCTGTTAGGTAATATAGAGGTCACACATATATAGTTGATATCATATTTTTTCATATCCATACTATATATTGTTCTATGTATTCTAAATTTTGCTGTTACTTATCTATTCAGATGAGTCGTGGAAGGATTTGGTCGATAACCCCCAAAAAATTGGTGGGATAACATATCAAATAAGGTATATGTTTAATAAGAAAAAAAAAAAGAAAAAAGAAACAACAGTAAAAGAAGAAAATTTTTCTTCAGCTTACGTGCAGTTAACTTCACTTTTTTGGCTATTAGTAACATACTTTGTTATTACTCAGCTTAATCCGAAGCAGCCTGATTTCAAGCACAAGGAGACTTTGTGGATCAGTCAAACCACCCCTCAGTGGGTGGCTACGAGAAAAATTACCGGCTGAAATGCGAAGGCAAACCAAACAAAAAAAAAAAAAATCAGGCACATATGGTGCTGATTCTGAGATACCTACTAAATCTTTCAAAACAACCCTGTTATCTTGAATGATTGTGATCAACAAACACCATGCACGGCTGAAGTACAAAATTGAATGTATTTTTGTTTCATTCATCTTTTCTTAATTATAATTCATCTTCTCGGTTTTCTTATAGTTCATTTATTCAGGCCCATCACTTGAATAAATGGATCTACAGACTAAAATTGGATGACGCGGCTACTAAAGTATGTCTAATTGGATGGCGTGGCTTAAAAATTTATAATTCGAATGACTCAATGTGATGTATTATTGTCTATATTTGAAACATTACTGCTACCGTATAGTTCGAATGACTCAAGTACTAAAAAATAAAGAAAAAATTGCCTACAAATTGGATGGACACGTCTGCTCGTTTGGTCACATGGAGGTGATCGAGTATACAATGTGACATATCTTTTGTAATAATTGTGAAGTATTTTATTTATGAGAAGGGTTCTGATGCCCATATCTTGAGTGTCCAAATGCCCCCACACTCACTTTTTATTACTTTTCAAATATAAAATTCAAATATTTAATCCAAATCGTTGATCTTATTCAATTTGATGAGCGATGTGTTTCCATGTAAGTTTTGTAAATTTTGAAGTTTGTTTGATACTCGATCAAGAAATTGAATAATGAACGAATCTAGATAAATATGATAGATTAATTCTAATATGCTCATATTTAAACCCCTTGATCACGTATCAAATGAATTTCAAAATTTATAAAAATTATAAGCAAATGCATCGCTCACTATATCGAATAAGATCAATTGTTTAGATTGGAAGTTTAAATTTTATATTTTGAAAAAGTAACTAAAAGGTGAGTTTTGGGATATTTGAGGGCATTCAAATTATGGGCACCATAATCCCCCTCTTTATCTATTACTATTTTTTGAATGTTAAATCCCATAAGTCAGTTTGCAAAATGATGCATTGATCTGGATTATACTAATTAGTGTGTTTAAATGCTGATAAGGTTGATCTGAGTTGTCATAAAAACAAATTTGGTTAAATGGTCAGATAGGTGATCGAGTATACAATGTGCCACATCTTTTGTAAAAATTGTAGAGTATTTTATATATTTATATTTTTTGAATGTTAAAACCCATAGGCCTATTTGCAAAAAATAAGATATATTGATCTGAATTATACTAATTAATGCGTTTAAATACTGATACGTTAATGTGAGTTGTCATAACAATAAATTTGGTCAAATGTCCGGATAGGTGATCGAGAATTACGGTGGACCATATCTTTTGTAATAATTGCAGAGCATTTTATTTTATTTATGAGAAAGTTTAATATGCACTGTAATGTAGGTTTTCTATGCACCGTAAACTTTTTCGGGGTATTTTTATAAATTGACAAATCTAATTTAACCAATTTAATCTAGATATTGAGATCTCATAGCAAATCAAATTTTATAATTTTTGAGATTTTATTATTATTTTTTTTCAAATTTTTAAAACCTGTTATTTTTGGAATGTTGTAAATAGTAGTTTGTTTCCAATAATAACATGTTTTAAAAAATTCAAAAGAAATATTAATAAAATCTAAAAAAAATAAAAAATTTTGTTTGCTATGAGATTTCTAAATTAGATTGGTTAAATACTTAAATTAGATTTGTCAATTTACAAAAATACTTTCGAAAAAATCTGCGGTGCATAAAAAACCCTATGCACTATGCTTAAATAGTGACAAGGTTCATGTGAGTTGTCATAAAAAGAAATTTGGTTAAATGACTGGATAGGTGATAGAGTATACAATGTGTCATAGCTTTTGTAATAATTGCATAGTATTTTATTTATGTTTATTGAAAGTTAAAGCTCATAGGCCTGTTTGTACAAAAAAAAAATGAGTTGTATTAATCCGGATTGTACTAATTAATGCATTTAAATGCTGATAAGATAGATGTGGGTTGTCATAAAAATAAATTTGGTCAAATGGCCAGATAGGTTATTGAGTATACAATGTACTATATCTTTTGTAATAACTGGAACAGTGGAAAGTATTTTCTTTATTAGTTAGTTTTTGAATGTTACAGCCCATAGGTCTGTTTCAAACTCTGGAAGTTAGATGTGACTCTTTCCTTGTCACGAGAGAGGATAACCGCACCCGTAAGACTAAAAAATAGAAGGATATATAGATTGTCTAAAGTAGACTCCGGCACACGGATTCATACAGTTGATCTGAACCGTTTAAATTGTTCTCCATACTGAAATCTCCTAGGAAATCAAAATTTATATTTTTTTCAAATTTTTTTTTGTTATATATTGTGTTATTTTAAAAAAAACACTATAAAGGAGTATTTCAGACCCTCCAATTTGAAAATAGCATAATATATAGCAAAAAAATTTGAAAAAATATAAAATTATGTCTCCAAGGATATTTTGATATAAAGAACAACTTAACGGTTTGAATCGACTATTTGGAATTGTAGGTTTTGAAAAACGACTCAGGCATGCGAGTTTGATCCGTATGTTGGAGCCTACTTTAGCCAATCTCTCTCTCTCTCTCTCTCTCTCCCTCCCCCCTCTCTCTCTCTCTCTCTCTCTTCTATTTTCTTGATTTCGATCCCAACTAAGCACACAATCAGATATATTTTACATTATTCAAACCCTTATGTTACATGGTAGTACACACTAAATCTTCTATAAATACTTCAGTTCTAGAAGCATTTTCTACAGTAACATTGATGATGTCATCATCATGACTCCAAATGCAATCATCTCTATTTCCTTGATAATTGGAGACTCCATTTTAAAAATTTCAGATCAAATATAGTTGTATTTTTTAATTATTATGATACCTTTAAAAAATTATTTGGTGATAAAAATTTATATGCATTCTCACAAAAATATGTTGAATTTAATTATATAATTTTTAAACTATAAAATTAGAAAATATTTTAAATAATTTCCTTAATCTCATAAATTTTTTTCTATGATAGTTTTTTTTTAAATTGTTTCAAGGATTTGGAAAAATCATTAGGCTATGAAAATTTATGTACTTACTCAAAGATATATGAAGAATTTAGTGACATAAAATTGAATCCCCATAATTTCATAAATTTCATAGGTTTTTAATTATTTAAAGAAATTTATGATTTTATTTATGCATAAATTTTTGAATAAATACTTTTGAAATTATGAAAAATCTATTCATGCCATAGAGCTATTTTTAATATAACCATATAATTTTGTGCAATACAAAATATATTCATGCCATAGAGCTATCTTTCATCACAAAAACATAAAATTTAATAATTATAGAGTTCTAAATATTTTTTAAAATTTTTAAATCTCATTACTAAATTATATTATTTTAGAAAATATAATTCTACTTTTAATTGTTTCCAAACATTTCCAAAATATGTTGATGTATAAAATTTCTAAACATAATAAAAATAGTATACAAAAATCTAATGATATGAACCTTTTAGATTTTATATTTTTGCAATATTTTACATAATTTTTCACTTTTGAAAATTTTCATAATAGTATTTTAAATGTTCGGTTGCTGACATATATTCCTGGATTTATATTTTTTATTTAAATTTTATATGTATGCATACAAAATTATACTGATCCAATTATATTGAATTTTCTTTTTATATTTTAGCTATTTTCATGTTTTTTAAATTTTACAAATTCTATAGAATTGCATCACTTTTAAAATATTTGGCGATTTTTTAAAATTAATTTTTTCATCAAATTTTATATGAATAGTAAATATGAGAAATCCATTGTTACTAAGTAATTTAAATGATTTGTAAGATAGTATTTAATTTTATTGGTATTCTATTATTGATTATCAATAATAAAAAAAATAAAAGTTGGTCGAATTTGTAAAATTTAAAAAATTTTAAGATAGTTGGTTTTGTACAAGATAAACACAGTCGGTTAACAAAAATATTTAATGTTTATATGCCAATCTTAAGAGAACCCTTCACTTTCTATATTATAGATGATAGAGACAATTAAGGTCTCTTGAAATCAAAACAACTCAAAAAATAATAGTTTCGACATAAATGATAAATATATTAAAAATGACACACATATCAAACTATCCAATTAATTACAATCAAAAGATCAATTGTAAGATTGTTTGATATTTATTCAAATATTTACAATCATAATTCTAACTCTTATAAAAATTATAAATTAGCTGAAATGCGAATCCATAGCTATTATTATACATATCACGCTCACAGTTTGAGAAGGACGCGAATAACCTGTGTTCGGGCAAACCAAATGCGAGCGAAATACGAACACCCCATTGTTCGCGCATGAATCCTGAATTCTGAATTTTTGGAGAATACACTCGAACAACACGGAAACGAATTGGGAATCGCTTTTCTTATTACTAGGTGGGAAAACGCGGCTTAGTCGCGCCTTAGCAGATTTATTGTATTTTAATTTTAAGAACCACTAATAATTTGTCAAAATCTAATTAAATTGTGTGCGACAGACATATAAGTGCAAAGACAAAATTAATTTTTTTTTTCTTTTCACATGAGCCGTAAAAAATAAACATAAGCATCATACATGAGTTGCTTTAGCATCTATATACATTGAATTTTAAATAAACAAATAAGCAATTGAAGAGACCCAAATAGAGCCACCATACATTTGATTGATTATTCATAAACCTAGCCATTCTTTCAGGCAAAAAGCGAGGTAAAATACTCTCAAAATTAGACCAGACATTTTATTTTGTTATCAGCTTATTCATAGACCAGAAGTAAAGCTGAATTAGGCCGCCTATCTAATGTATTCCCTTCATATAAGCGACTCACATCGGAGAATCTCCACACAGGGCCCTGTAGAAGGGGTGACACATTGAATGAGGGAGAATGCCTTTTCCTGTACCAATACAGATTACAAAACAATTAAAAACTGAACCAAATCATGTCGCATTCTAAATGTAATAACGAAAGATCCTACCATAACCTATTTGTGACAGTCAAATACCGGATCAATTTCGAAAAATGATCAAGGTTCAATGCACAAATCAATCACACTTACAGAAAGCTCAAAGAGTAGATATGGATATACTCAATGTGTTACTGTCAGCAAATAGTTTTTTTAATATTGCAATGTCAGAAAAATAGTAGCCATCAGAAATTTTTAAGAAGGAAAAAAAATATAAAGAACTCAATTATTAAAAAAACAGTAGCTATGATGGTGCATTGTTTTATTTGGGAATAGGAACAAATAAAAAGGCAGAGTCCTATCTGGAATAACAAAACCTGATTTGACAATGGCAAAAAAAAGGGGGAAAAAAATAAGTATAGTAGGCTAGAGCATACATTTGCAATGTCATCCAATTTTTAAACGGTACCCTATTAAAAAAAAATTCCACCAATAACCGTTCCAACTTAGCTACCAGGTGTCCCTTCAATTCAAATTGCAAATAGAGACCTCAAAATGCACAAAGGCTGGTACATGCACAAAACGCAAAAGCAAAATAATTGATTAATGTTTGTATCAAATAATTAGGATACTTCCTAAACATCAAATAATTCATCAAGAATTTTGTCGTGGTAATTCATCAAATATATCCTAATATTTGTATTGCTTATCCGCCCAAATCAAAGAAGCCAATAAATTTTGTATCCTCCTGGTCTAATTGCATCTTGTGAGTTATCAATTAAAAGGTGTTATCCTTAATAAATGATAAATTCGGCAACACGTATAAGGTACAGTTCAGTGACTCATTAGAGGATTATCATTCTAAAATCAACTTCACGAAAATGAACTGATCAATGCTTCCTAGTATAATCTACTCGTAGTTTTGGAAATAAAATTTGATATATTTTTGCTCTTCAGAACAATCAGTGTTTTTACATTTCAATCCACAGAAATCCTCAAAATACCTTTGAAGAAGCAGAAACTGTATTTGAGTGTAATCATGTGTACTGCCAGCGAGGTTCCTATAATGCATACATGAAGAAAATGTAGAAGGAAAAGCATTTGAAATTGAAAATTGAAACTGCCTTTTCTTAATTCAGTCATACACAAAGGAGCAGATTAGGAAGCTAAATATTAAATGGAGGAGGATTAAACTCAATTATTCGGTTCAAGTAATAAATTAATTGCCTCAAAAGGCCAGGGGTCAGACAGATCAAAAGCAAGGGTTTGTTACCAGTATCGAGGGAGCCCCTGTACTCTCCTAGTCTTTGTTGTCACCCCAACTACCTCCTCACCACTGCCACCTCAATTGCCCCCAATTGAGCTGAGCAAAACCCATCTCTGAAAACCAAACAACTATAAGAAATTTAATTAAAACCCAAAATAAAATTAAAATTAACACAGAAAATCACAGAAGCTTTTGAGATTTATCAAATTACCTCATCAATGCTACTCGGGAAGCTTCTGTTGGGTGGGGGAAGTCGACAGATGAGGTAGGAGGAGTTGGCCGTGGAGGAGCCAAGGCGGTGGTTGTGGAAGACATCGAGAGGAGGCGGAGGTGTGCTCAACAGGAGATGAGATGAGATCAGTCCGGAGGTGCTTCGAGAGGAGAAGGAGATGGGCAAAGAGAAGAGGCGAGGAAGGTGAGAGAAAGGAAGGAAGAGAGGAGGAGGGACTTCTAGCAAGTGAGAGAGCGGAGATCAAAATGAACGGTCAGATTGCCGTGTCGCTGACAGAAAAAAAAACGATTCACGACACCACGACATTTAATTAATACTTTAGATTTAGATTTCTAGGTTAGCGAACACGTGTTCGCTGCTACGAACCAATCACACCTAAAATAGCAAAAAGATTCCTTCTTCTGCCCAAACTTGACTACATTCCCTGGATCAAAATCTGGTGCCGCGCGGCACCATCCAGCGCACTAAATCTAGGCCATTCAATCCATCCGACGGTCCTCTCTTATTATATTGCGGCACTCAAGTACTTTTTTTCCAATGCAATTCATCCACGGTGGCGTTTTTCTTTTATACCAACTACAATACATCCAGCGCGCTGCGCAACACCATCTTTCACGCATACCAGAGCAGACTTTTTCCTTTATATATGAATAAAAAAAACGTGTATGTTTCCCAATTAATTATTTTTTATCATCAAATTTATCTTTGTCAGAATAAAAATAAAGTCAGGATTTAAATTAAGTTCTTTATAGTTTGAACATGCCTCGTACCAAACTCGATACAATTATAATATATATATATATATATATATATTTTGTAGATGGTATAATCATTAATTAAATACCGAGGAAAATGAAATATTAATTTTGAAAATCACATACAAAAATTTATTTTTAATTTAATAAAATTTCATAAGTAGTAAACTATATAGGTATAATTATATTTAATATTTTTAATTGTAGTAGTTAATTTATCGATCATTATAATAGGCAAATAATTTTTTTTTCGCACATTGAATTTTATAATCTTATAAGTAGTAATTTTATTTCCACACATGACAAAGATAAATTTGATGATAAAGAATAATTAATTAGGAAACGTACATGCTTGGCTTGTCCATAATTTTGGTGATAA
This sequence comes from Rhynchospora pubera, assembly GCA_028095005.1. Taxonomy (NCBI): domain Eukaryota; kingdom Viridiplantae; phylum Streptophyta; class Magnoliopsida; order Poales; family Cyperaceae; genus Rhynchospora; species Rhynchospora pubera. Next base: position 365,125,514 of record CM051459.1, read on the forward strand.
AGAACAAAAAAACCCTGCTTTGGGATGTGTGAAAGATGATATAGTGCTGCAAGTATTGTAGGCAGTAGCTGATTAAAAAAAAAAGCCGACGTGGATGAATTGAATTGGAAAAAGAGTACTTGAGTGTCGCAATAATAAGAGAGGATCGCCTGATGGATTTAATGGCCTGGATTTACTGCGCTGGATGGTGCCGTGCGGCACCAGATTTTGATCCTCCCTCCCTAACATGTTTTTAAACCCTGGAGGCACTGTCACATCCCAACATCCCATATCAAGGGCTGTCAATTTCATACCGTTTCGCATGTTTCACTCAGCGAAACAGAAACGGAAGCGAAACAGATTTCATTGGTAAGAACAGAACACAAACGAAATTGACTGATTCCGTTCTGTCGGCCCACGTTCTTCCATTTCCAATTTGACCATTCTGAAATTATGGAATTGCAGCAGAGATAGAGAGGTGGAGAAATAGAGGAGATAATACCATAGCGCCGCTGGTTCTTTCTCGATTTCCCTTCTTCTTTCTCTCTCTCTCTCTCTCTCTCGCTCTCGCCGCCTCTCTCTTCTTTCACTTGAACCCCAGAGAGACATCCTTTCCTTCTTCGCTCGATCACTCACCTCGCCTCTTCTTCTCCACTCGAAACCCCACAAGAGAAATCCCTCTCTCTCCGCCACTAAGAACCTATCACCGCCCCCTCTTTCCCACTCGCCCCACTCACCACTCGACCCACCTGTAAGTTTAAATTACACCACTACACATGTCATGTACTGATATCGAGTTAGTAGTAGATGTGGGTTCATGCGCAGAGACAGCTACAATTAGGGCTGTCAAACGTGCATAATGGACACGGAAATGACAACTTTCATTTATGTTTTCGTTAATTGCACGTAATTTCTTTTAATTCCGTTTAATGTTCCGTAATTATAGCGTAAATAAAAAATGGGAAAATTTTTTCTATGCCCCCGAAAACTGAGGAAATGATGGATTTACCCTCCAAAACTAAAGTCTTCTCTTTTTGCCCCCCAAAAACATCACCTTATTTCCTATTTGCCAGTTTCTCTTTTTAAATAATATATTTAACAGTAAAATAATAAAAATATAAATTTCTTACCATTATACCCCCGTCCCAAAACCAATAATCGACCCAGTCGCTTCCGTCTCCGCCTCCGCTTCATTCTCGATCTCCTCCTCTCTCACTCGCACACCGCCCTCCGCCTCCCTCTCTCTGCCTCTCACTCTCGACCTTACCATCCCCTCTGTCGCCCTTTCCTTCCTTCCTTACTAGACACAGTGAAACCCTCTCCTCTCTCTGTCGGCTCTCATCTCTCCCCGCTTTCTCACTGACTCTCACTCACCTGTCTGCACTCTCAAACTGAGTCTCTCTCCTTTAACACCTCTCACATACACTGAAACTCTCTCTTCCTCGATCTGGTCGACATTAGCAAAGGTAAGGCTATCAATGGTGGACGGTGACAGCAGCGAGAACCCATGTGAGTTTAATTAATGTTGAGAAAATGTCGCTCTTTCTGTGTACTGTACACCGTACTTGTTAGGGTGCTTAATTGGTTTTTGTCTTGGAAATGTTAAGTTTTAGCAGTTTCTCAGTATTCTAGAATCAACCTTGTCAGACCGATACCAAAAGTAAAGAGAAATTGGATAAAAGATGTTTTCCTGAAGATAGTATTAACGTAGAAAATAGCTAAAGTAGAATCAAACGAACATATATGTAATATAAATTGCAAAGAAACAAACTTTGATTATTAGATACATGAAAGTCTGCTATCATAGTAAAAAATACAAAAGAAGAAGTTTTGATCCAGATTAGAAGCGCAATACTTGACAGCTCTATTTTCATACTGCTCCAAACATTGATCTTTATGGTTAAGCACGTACAACCAATCGAGTAAATGAAAATTGTTAACTCACAAAAATTGATCTCTCTATCAGCATTCCTTACCAGTAAATACACTAACAACTTTCATGATATTGTTGCTAGAATTTATTCTGATTTTTCTATGATATAAATGAAATGCAGCTGGTTGCTTGGTTTCTAGAGTTCGTGATGAAGAAACACTGAGCAAACTAATGAAGATTTTAGCAATTTATCTTGAAGCAAAGATTAAAACTAGAAAGTTGCAAGATGAAAACGGTGTTGTTATTATCTTGCTTACCTTATTTTATTGTACTGTCTGACTTTTGTAATTTTGATGTTAGTGTTGGTCAAAGTGAAATAAATGTTGTGTTATTGTGTTTTATGTTTATTTGCAAATATTCATTGTTAAATTAGTTTCATTTTTGTTATGACACATGGCATTTGTTTGTGATAGCGTAGTGTCCTAATTTTGTATTGTTAATATATGTAAGAGTTCAAATTCGTTTATGCAGCAATTCAATTTTGAATCATAAATCACAAACTATAACATATGCTACTAGTAAAATCTAATCATATGTTTAAATTAGTTTATCTTTAATAAATAAAGATAGTACACTCATAAAAGTGGCAGCCGCTTGTTTCATTCTTGAAACATGTGGTTTCTGTATATGTATACAAGTTTACATCATCCTAACTATTGCTATTCTCAAAGATAAAAAAAAAAATTGTACACATCATAATCCCTTTACAATCCCTCAAAAATTGAAAAATAAAATACTATGAGAAAATGAAAAATAAACTACTATAGTATAACTCCGATCAGCTTGCTAGGACTTTCTCAAACCATTTACTTGTAGCTTCTTGTGGCTCTGCCAAAAACTCCAGTTGTGGAACTATCATCTATTAACTAAGTTAACAAATAATTTAAATTAGAAGCGATGCAACCTTTGTCCTTTTACTAAGAAAACATAATGGTCAAACCAACATAGAACATCACCTTAATTTTGATTTGACAAAAATAATATAATGTCCAACAAGTTACATGCGCCAAGCAAAATGGTATCTTCTCAAGAAACAAGAAGGCATAAAAAATGGATCTAATTTTATATTCATCGACTGCTTTTGAACATTTAGTACATCATAGAAGCTATATAAACAAGTTGATTCCTAAACAAGCAAATAAAGTATTTGTTGGTGATTTTCCAGGGGCCTATTTACTTTCTAGCAATAAATAAGAAACTGATTGTTACTTACTGTTCATATCAGTAAATGATGAGAAAATAATGATGACAATGTAGTTATAAATTGAATTACCAGTAAAGCATAGAGAGCCTAACTCGTGATGTATACTTCTATTTATATACCAGTAAAGTTTAAAAACATTCTAACTGTGGAAGTGATTAAAAATTGATGGAATAACAGTAGAGAGTGCAAGATTGGAGTCTCATACCTTTACACTGCTACAAAGACAGATTGCTTGTTGATGAACTCTACCACCGCGTAGTGGCCCCAATAGGTTTCCCTCTCAAAATAGGCAGTGAGAGAGAGGAGAGCTGGTAGAGAGAGGAGAGGGTTTCACTGTGTCGAGTGGGGAAGGAAGAAAGGGGGCGACAGAGGGGATGGTAAGGTCGAGAGTGAGAGGCAGAGAGAGGGAGGCGGAGGGCGGTGTGCGAGTGAGAGAGGAGGAGATCGAGAATGAAGCGAAGGCGGAGACGGAAGCGACTGGGTTGATTATTGGTTTATTATTTTACTGTTAAATATATTATTAAAAAAGAGAAAGTGGCAAATAGGAAATGGGGTGATGTTTTTGGGGGCAAAAAGAGAAGAATTTAGTTTTGGAGGATAAATTCATAATTTCCTCAGTTTTGGGGGGCATAGAAAAAATTTTCCCTAAAATTTATTACGTACGTTCCGTCTGTAATAAACGGAAAAACGTAACTAACGTTTAATTTTTTTTCCGACCTTCGAATCAAGATTGACCTTAAAACGAAAAGAAAAATTCGGGATAGTAGCGCAAATCAGACCTTAAAACGAA